>SWCS01000017.1:0-76862 GCA_007556505.1 Elsinoe australis
TCTGAAATTTTTGGTGTAGCCGGCAGCAGGAGAGGGAACGAGCCTGTCCATACTTTGCCTAGGTTTCGGAAGGTGATAAGATCCCTCAAGCTCTGTCATATGGCTGGCAAAGAGCACAGCTTCTGGGCGCATTCTTCAATGGTGTTTTCCTTCTAGCGCTCGGCGTCAGCATATTTCTCCAATCGGTCGAGCGGTTTGTGTCGTTGCAAAGTATGCCTGTCGCTTCCCCGACTAATTGAGCAGACGTTAACCCTTCGTTAGAGGTCGAGAACCCAATGTTGGTCCTGATCATTGGTTGCGTCGGACTCGCATTGAACATAATCAGCGTTCTGTTCCTCCACGGTAAGCCTGTCGCACCACACCATTCAATAAACTCGACACTAAATTTCATGACTTGTAGAGCACGATCACGATCACGATCACGACCACAACCATGACCATGGAACTCCTCATGGACAACCGGCTGAAGCACAGGCTACCGGAGCAAATGAGATGTCACCCTTACAAGACGTAAGTATACCCACCCATACAGGAAGCATCCGTATCATCACGTTGCTGACGTTTTTCTGTGCAAGCATTCTCATCGAGATCATCGTCACAAGGTCGCCAAAACAAAAGGAAGCGGACACGATCTCGGCATGATGGGTGTTCTTGTCCACCTCGTCGGTGATGCCATCAACAATATTGGAGTCATAATTGCCGCTGCTGTAATCTGGCAAGCTAAGTATGAGGGAAGATTCTATGCTGATCCAGGAGCGAGCATGGGTATTGCGTTCATGATTCTGGCTTCATCTATACCACTCGGTGTGTCCCGCGTGTACTGACATCTTCTTCCGTTACTGACACATACTTTTACTAGTGAAAAACAGTGGCGCGATCCTTCTCGAAAGCGTACCGCTCGGCGTCAATCTGGAGGACGTCAAACACGATCTCGAAAAGGTATTACGGGTTAGCATGTTTCAATTTCAAACACCGTATCTAATCGAACGTCTACAGGTTGAGGGTGTAACATCAATCCATGAGCTGCACGCTTGGCGTCTGAGCCAGAACAAAGCTTTGGCGTCAGCTCATGTTCTCACCTCAGACGACTCCCTCACGAACTTTATGGTTCAGGCACGCCGCATAAACGAGTGTCTCCATGCGTACGGCATCCATTCTACCACTCTACAGCCTGAGTTGGTAGCACGTGCCGGAAGTAGCATTGATGAGAGATCCCAAAGTCTACACCGGCGACCAACTACCACTGCTGGCTGCCAGATCCATTGCGGTAGTATTTGTGAGGGTTTAACCTGTTGCGGCTAGAATGACCACGCAACTGATCATGGACTTTGGTGATGGAAGGCAAGCACGAAGAAGAAGATTAAGACGAGGATGGAAGAGAAGATGGAGAGGAAGACAAAGTGGTTGGGGACCCTCAGATTGAACATCATGGCCAAAGCATGGCCAGCGCCCTACGACCTAGAAGAGGGGACACGAAGGATCGTAGGTAGAACTGTTTTAGCAATGAGGGCTTACGGTTTGATCATGACAATATTGAAGGATCATACGCCAATCAGTGCAAAGTTCTCAGTACTACATCAATGGAAACACCGCAACCTCTTTGTTAATGCCCACCGTATCATCCTGGCTGATGCCCGCCACGACTACCTTGCTCATAACCGCCATATCCTCCTTGTTGATGTCCACCATATCCTCCTTGTTGATGTCCACCATATCCTCCTTGTTGATGTCCACCACGTCCACCTTGCTCATGGCCGCCATATCCTTCCTGTGGATAACCACCACCGTATGCTTCTTGTTGATGTCCACCATATCCTCCTTGTTGATGTCCACCACGTCCACCTTGCTCATGGCCGCCATATCCTTCCTGTGGATAACCACCACCGTATGCTTCTTGTTGATGTTCGCCATATCCTCCCTGTTGATACTCGCCACGTCCATCTTTCTCATGGCCGCCATATCCTCCTTGCTGATGTCTACCATTTCCTCCTTGGGCATAGCCACCTCCATGAGATGCGCCGTATTGCGGCTGCTGGTGTGCTCCATAATTGCCCTCTTGAAAGCCTGGGTTCGGACGCTGTGAATTATTGAAAAGAGATGATTGCCCTTGCGAGTCCTGTGGATGTTTGCTGCCCGTGACGGCATCGGTGAGCTTATGCACAAGATCACCCGAAGATGACTGCTGCGGCTTCTGCGAAGAAGACATTTGCTCCGTGAGCTTGCTGAATAGGTTGGACATGGTTCGTGGCTGAGTGTTAAGCTGTGTTTTGTCTAAAATAGATAGGTATTGATGAGCTTCTGACTTGGGGCAAAGGAAGGCAGGGGGGGGATAACATATACAGGGTGACGCTCGGTCTGAGCAGCTGCTGTACTCCGTATATGCCGCATTGTGGCTCAGCAGCGTCAGACCACGTCATGGGCACATGATTCTCCACAGACTTCTTCCACGTCTGACGGTTAGCGTGGTGTAGCGTGGAAGTCCACTTTCTTGCATAACACCGCATGACAAGGGTGTTTAACCATTGACAATGCTTACCAAGCTCGTCAGAAGCAGTGTTCGGAGCTCACACCAAGCATCATACATAGTTTGTACTCAATCAAGTATCACCTTCAGGACTAGAAATCATTCCGGCTTAGTGTTGGTAAAGTAGCACGTGACGTATTGAGGCATTTGTGCGACCCGATCTCTCGGCCCGGCGCAGCCCCCTCCCGCTAGCCCTAAGGAGCTAGCATTGCGAAACTTTCGTTCACCCACTAGAGATCTATGTAGATGTGGTGTAGATGTCGCAGCATGCTCCACGACTACTGCGGCCAGCCCGTTGATTAAGGTACGTGAATTGTGCGGTCCGATCAAGTTGCCTCGTCTTCCCTCTCTATACGATCTGGTCTAGTCAAACATCACATATTCGGCAACCCTCCATTAAACCTCATGCCAGATTCATCATCTGTTTGCATTGTAGCGACAGACGTTTATGACGGAAAGTCACTAACGCTCCAAATTTCTGATGGCAGGGCGGAGGGAGCAACGTACATGAAGATCTGGTTCCGCTGGTGATTTCCTCCAAAGCCTGTCATTTACGATTCGGTATCTTTAGCCTTGGCCTCTCTCGTTCAAGTCGCTTGAAGGCTTTGTTCTTCACACGTATCGTTGAAGGGGACCTGCCCATTGTCTTGAGTACCAGCGCCGCTTACTTGTTCTCTGTCGTTTCATTTGTTTACATACTGCACGGCAATCCTTCCTCAAAAGGAGAGTTTTTCGAGACGAGGACCCCCCCCCTGGTCACGCTGATTATGGTTGGTCGCTACGTCAGGGCTAAGTTGCCTAGCAAGATACCAATCGCCATAGCTAATATGATCCAGACTGTAAGGAAACGGTTCAACCAGCCGAGGCCCTTGATTGCCGACACTTTATCTGGTTCTATTGTTTCTTCGATCTTTTGTCTTCTAACATCGGTGGGTGGGTTATGAGGCACAACCTTGAGAGATGTCGAATTGTCAGAGACTCGATCCGCGCTCGTCTCGTGAGAGGAATGCATGTTGTATGTCGTGGAGATTTGCGCTAGCTCGGATTGTTGTTGAAGCAGCTGAATGTCGTGTTGTTGCTTGATTGATATATAATCTTCAGAAGAACTTCCAATCAGCAACGAGGAGCGACAGCATTTCTTGGCATGTCATTGGCGTCCTGTCATTGGTTCAAGGGGCTTTCGGGTGGCGCTAACGATCGTTCGTTTTGAGTCAAGCTCATGATCTGTTCGCCCGGAATCGTGCTTTTTCTGTCGAAGGAACCGGACTGTTCCTTGGATCGAGACTTTTTGGTCGTGTGTAAGCATGGCGCACGTGCAGCAATGGTAGGCCGACAGGGTCAGCCATCTTGGCGGCAGTCACGTTACAGGGACAGTTGCAGAGACAATTCGGAACTTCCTAGTGACATCCTAGTGGCATCCTAATCTTCAATCAATGTCAAGACTTTTATTGGCACGAAGGTCTTCATGCCTCATGAGCAGAACGTGATCATGTCTGTTGGCTTTGCCAAATGAGAAATCCACAGCACAAGTTCTGTTATCAGCCGCCCAAGTGTCGGTTTTCTATTGCTTTCTGCCGTTCTAACTCTGACTTGACGATGACTGAAATCGCCCCGGCAAGAGATGCCCCATGGCACGCGGCAAACTCGAGTATGAAGAGTGTTCCCTCACCTCCATGATTGATTGATTGATTGATTGATTGATTCAATTGATCAGGCTACTTGATTCTACGGCAAACCTATTAGCCGTCTCCTACTGGTTCTACCTTCTGTGTCCCTTTCCGTCCTTGTTCCATTCTAGCTTCCCCTTACTCAGCTTCTTTTGTCCGCCTCGTAAACCTGCCCGTCTTGCAAAGGAAGTGAAGAACCGCCTTTACCGCCGGAAGGTCCGCTTTCCATTCAAATCAGTCATAGCGGTAGTTGGGATTCATGACAATGGCCAAGCGGTAGGCAAACGTTTCGTCGGATAGTTCGTAATAGGTGCTCAACTTGCTCCAGGCAAGGTTGACGGATGTACGCAAGAAGGAAGGGGGTTGGTCAAGAAGGTATTCGCGCTTGTTTTCAAGGATAGTCAGTAAGAGCTCAAGTTCAGTCAGCCACTCCCAAAGGGCGCCATAGGTGCCGTCGTGAGCGCGGCCTTGCGTGCGCATGGTCGCTTCCTTGAAGGGCTCGAGTAGCTCTTTGAATTCGGTCATGTCGCGCCAGTCTTCTGATGTTATGAGGTCTTGTTGTTCGAGATCTCCAGTCTCAAGCTCATCGCTCTGAAAGAGAGTAACCGCGTCTTTAAGAAGGATAAGGCGCTCGAACATGGCGTAAGCTGAGTTCCACCGAACACCGCCATCTGTAAGAAGTGAATAGAGGAAGGTGACTTGGTCATCAACCTCCCTTTGCATTGCCTTAAATCTCTGGATTCGTTGTGGCGAGCGGTTGACATAGACGACAAAGTTGTGTGCCTTGCCATAAAAGCCCTTCTTTCGCCAGTGCTTGAGGAGCTCTTCCTCGCTCATGGAATCAACAGAGGTAAGAAACTTGCGTACCTTGTTGTCAGCTGCTTCCGTGTCGATATCATTGACATCAACATGCTCAAAACTGTCGGCATCAGTCCCATGGAGCATGGCTTGACAGGCGAGATTGATGATGTGCCCAAGACATCGCAGTCTCATCTCAGGAAGTTCTATGTTTATGTGCTCACCTAGTCGACGAAGGGTAGTGTCATTGCAAGAGGCATTATCACATACAAACCACCCGATCTTAGTGCTAAGATCATAAGACTGGATGACTTGAGCAAGTACATCTCCCATGTTCTCACCAGTATGCCGACCCTTAAGATGTTTGAGACCAAGTAGACAGGTGGCTAGTCGATGGTCCTCATCAATAAAATGGGCATATATTCCTGGGAAAGGGAGGTGAGATCGGGAAGACCATGCATCGAAGGAGAAGGATATCTTGCTTCGCGCCATATGTAGCTTCTGAGTGACTTGAGGACGCACCTGCTCAACCGTGGATTGGATGAGACTTCGGACTGAGTTGTGGCTTGTATAATGGAGGTCGCCAGCAGAGGGGCGACAGCACTCGAGTAGCTCGTGTAGATGTATAGAACTTGCTTGCCGGAGCGAGAGGTTATCCATAACAACCCACTTAATAAACCTTGCCTTCCACTCATCAGGGTTAATTGTCTCAAGGCGTGCCCTCTCAACACGGTCGACAATCAATTCAAAAGGATTCTTCCTCTTCGTCGGTGTAATTGGTATCTTCTGTTGACCCTTGACAAGGTTGTGCTTCAATTCGAGATGCTTAAGGGCGCCGGATGTCAGTTTTGAGATGTTGTTGATCTGAAACTTGGAGGGTTTGCTGTCGAAGCATCTGTGACAGAGCCAGTACCGTACTGGAGGGTCAGTCTCGTCACAAAGACGCTCGCCGTATTCCCAGATCCATGAAGGGTTGATCTCTTTGATAGGAGGTGCTGGCAGGTACTGGCCGAGGCGACGGTCGTCAAGGCGGAACCCCGTTTGGGTAGTACGTGATCGGTGGAGCGATGGAGGGAGGCCAGTTTGCGCAAAGAGGACAGTAAAGTCGTCGCGGATAGAGGAGATGTCATCAGAAGGAGCGGTAGATGGTGTATACTGTGACTGAGAGCCATCGGCAGCAAGGGTGGATAGTTGGGTAGTCATGATGTTGTAAGAGGGTAGCGGAACAAGCATGGAATCGGACTTCTAAGCCCATAGATTTCCCGCCAATCAGAACACGCCAAGCTTCTTCTGCGGCCAATCGGAAAACTCTTCGAGATCAGCCGAAGTGCTGCCGAGGATTGCCAATTCCTACCAAGGTATTGGCCACCTTGGTATTGCATCGGATTGCCTGAGAAGACCGAGGAATTGCCTTGGGATTGACAAGCAATACCAATAGGTATTGGCAATAGGTATTGACTTTTGACCACACTGATTCATACTCCTGTCGTTGTTGTTCGATATTTATATGCTACCGTCAATCACCTTGTCAGGCGATCCGCTTTTTCTCTTTATATTTGTCGCAACTTCTGCACGATACATGTGATGTTGAAAAGAAGAGCAGTAGTGTGGAGCGGATACAGATACAGAGAAACGACGATTCTAACCATCTCTCAATGCTTATACTGCAACCGGTGGAAACGATATGGCGTGTACGAGCCGGGCATCGTGATTGAATAGGATGATGAAGTTTTGTCAAACAAGTTCATCCGGCTGGAAAGATTCCTTAGAATTACATTCCTTCTCGGTTTCGAGCCATGCTATTGACAGATCTGCCCCCACTAGGATCATCTCAGATGCCGACTCGTGCTAGATGCGACCCTCCTCCCCAGACACTAGAAATATGAAAAACTCTTGATCTCGTCTGATACACCAAAGCGACAAGACCATGTCAACTCAATCTACAATTTCGAACTGGCTACCTGATGCACGTACTACCTCTATCCTAGATACCCCTACTCTCGTCTGTCACGAACGGCCATTGACCTGTTTACTATACCTGCTATGTCTGATGGACCAGAGAGGACGTTTAGCAGTTGTTCCCTGATGATTACCTCACATAGAGGAAGCCTCGAATCTGGCGTAGTTGAATACACTCAATGCACCAAGGATCGGTTAAGGAACGGTGTTATATCACCTCAAGTCCTTACAGGAACAGGGGGCGGAGACATAGACGACGAGGAGACTATCTATATTGACTGGATTACATGTTTTTCCCTGTCTATACATCTCCAAAACTGACACCAGTTGGGCTGCTACATGACACTGTTCACATCCGTTGACTTCCGCTACTGGAGTTCTGAGGCCTGGGCGTAGCTATCACGTGATAGCCGCCACGACTCACTAAAAGGCTCCCCGATCAGCTTCCTTCTACCTCTTTGTCTCCTCGTCTACGTCTCGTCGTATAGCTTAGACCCGGATCGACGTATTGATTCTTATTCTCGACCGCGATTACTAACACACAACTACGACCGCCCTAGATCTAGGAGATAAAGAGAAGACTGAAAGACAAACTGGAAAATAGAACCTCAAGCATAACCAGACGCCCCTGTCAAGCATTCCGTTTTGAGTAAGTCTTAGTGCTCAACTTTACTGAAGTCTTTCGAGCTGGAATGTTGCTTCGGTTTCCATGCTGTAGCTCTGCTTCTCATGTTTGATCTGTAGTATAAACACAACGTGACATGCATCATCTACGCCAGTAATGCCGACGTTTTCTGAGAAACTCTTCCCCTAAGATCAGTTTGTATGGAGGATAGTCGCAGATGTAGCATGTTACCCTGAAAGGTTTGAGGTTCGAAGCGGACAAACTCTGCTTCCAGGAAAATGATGCCTTGCCACGTATCAACTCGTGATGTCCGTTGCCGAAATCTATCACCTCTGACAGGCAATCCACATCAAGCTCTTCTACAATTGCATTGACATTCCTAGCATACGCAAGCGAGATGACGTTCTTGGGAAACCCCATGTAGATCTTCGCCAAACAGTGAGTGTCACCAACATAGCCATTAACTGCTTCAACGCTAGAGCCCGGATCACAGAAGAGTTGGGATGGTAGTGGTTGAACCGATAGGTAGTTAGTCCCATCCTCGAAAGTTGTCGGCTTGGACTTATTTATCGTTTCGAGGGCCGTAATGCCGTCCGAATCAGAGGTTCTAGCTTGTGAACGAGAGCTTTTCTGGAGCAACATATGACGATTGTCTCCCGTCGCGATTCTCGAGACTGGTGCACTCCTGACACCGCTAGACGATCGTAATCCGTGTGATGACCTTCCACCTGCGATCGCTGTATTTCCCAGATCCAGAAGCGTGCCTTCAGCGTCCTTGTAGTTGAGGTTGTTGAGGCCTTCCTCACAATGCCATGGCGTCTTCTTTCGGAACACCTCGAGTCGAGCCTGTAGCGTATGCATCGCTTTCATGTTCAAAACTAGAAGCTGTTCTTGGTCTGCTCTGGAGTATCATTAGCTAAGAACAGAGGACCAGAGCGACAAGAGGAAATGGCAGTGCCTACATGTCTCGTCTTAGTCTAGACATTTCCTCAGGTGAGATATCTCTGGTAATTGATTCCTCTCGTAAGGCCTCGCAATGGACTTGTACCATAAGCATGAGAAAGTTTGTCTTCACTCTCTCCACCCATATGCACAGCTCCTCCCTTTTTGGTTTCTCCCAAACCCAAAACAAACGCGCTGTCCAGCTGAGGCCGGCCCCATAAGGACTCATTCTTGGTTGGAGACACTTTACCCGCTGCATGAGGAGTCTCACTTGTTCTCTTAGCTTGAGCAGCGTTTGGCTCTTGTCCAGTTCGGTGAGCGTTGGTGATTTGGGATGACCTCTTAAGTGTTGTTGGATCATACTGTGAGCGGAGGATATGACTCCCCCAAATACCGAAATATGAGTGGCAAAGAATTTTGCGTCTTCGGCCAACGAATCAGCATCGTGAGCGATGTGAAAAAACATGTGAGCACCCTTTGCAGCGATGTGAGCAGCTCCTCCCACGGCAATGATACCAGCAGTGATAGAAAGAGGATCTGCCATAGTGCTAAAGGCGTGCGTCCAAGGCAGCGGAGTATTGAAGGCGGGCAGCTCATCGAGATTTGTGGTAGCGATCATGTGTTCATGCTCGGCATACATACGCAGGGAGCTCCTGCAATTCTGCAGCATGGGAATGGTATCGTGTTATTCGTGGATATCTTTTACCCGTCCAGGCCTTTACCCCTCCAGGCTTGAGTGCTAACGCGAGTAGGCGCATCTTTGCGCCACAGTCGCGGGGTTTGACGTCATTGTACAGCAGCGTGTATTGGAGAATATTATGCATGATAGCACCATCGTTGTGCAACCGTCTTCCCAACGATAAAGTCGTTGAACCGCAGAGTCCTTCCGAAAGGTCTACGCGATTTGGGTTGTGCTGGTCAATGTACATACTGGGATAATCTGTGAGTGTCTCCCAGCGAAGCGGCTTCGCACGAGGGTCTCAAGTTTGATGGGATGCTGTCGAAATGGTTACAAGAATCGTTCTCGATGCGTTGTTCTAGTAAAAATTCGTCTCCGAGAGATGGCGTCAATATTGACGGGACGTGTAGCTAATCAAGTTTTTCTACTCGCTTGATCTTATTCTATTTTCTTTGTGTCCGTTCCCTGGCCCTTAGTATCTTTCCCGCCTAACCGAGAATACTTCCGCCCGATCCATACACGGTTGGGTTGGTCGCTGTCCTTTTGCTTCCACGACTTCAAGATTACAATTAAGTTGCCATGAAATTCAACACAAGTCTGCTCCGGCCACCTAAGTTACTGCCGCGCCTGAGTGCTGTACGGCGGCCTTTCTTAACAACATCGGCCAAGAAGGAAAGCGGAAAGACGTCCGGACCTCGTCACAGGGCGGATTCTTCGAGCGTGGAGACGCCAGCGAGATCAAGTAGTCCATACCACGGCGTTCAAGCCACGTCAAGCCCCAACGAAGCCATTGCACGAATGAATCTAAATCCTCATGAATACACTAGCGGGCGATGGCTACACCGTAACAAGGAGCAAACCGAAGCACGCTATATTCAATTCGACTACGATGCTCTTTGCAGAAAGGCTGTCGAGCAATGCCCTGGTTCCCAGAGCGTCGCCGAGTGCAAGAAGATTGAAGGAGGTTCCAACAGAGTCTTTCTGTTTACCATGGATGATGAACAGACTCTCATCGCGAGGCTGCCCTTCTCGCTTGCCGGTCCGTCTCGACTCGTGATCCACTCAGAGGTCGCCGCTATCGCTTACAGTGAGTTCTATCCATATGTTTCTGTCTTTTTTCTTCCCTTGGCTTTGCTCTGACTAGAACGCGGCTTACTCTTCTTGCCCCGAAAGTCAAATCTAAAAGATCCATCCCGGTTCGAGAGATTGTCTGCTGGTGTGATGACAGCTCGAACCCAATAGGCACAGAGTATATTCTCATGAGACCCGTGCCTGGCGTCCAGCTACATGGTCGATGGGAGACCATGACAAGTTCAGAACATCTCAGCTGCATCGAGTCCATCTCAAAACTGATGGCTCAGGTGGCGGAGCTCGAGTTCCTTGCATATGGCAGTCTCTATTTTTAAGACATTCCCATCCCTGCACGTATGAAGAGAGACTTTGCAGATGGTTTTTGTGTAGGGCCTCACTGCGGTTCTACCTACTGGAACTGCGCACCTGGAGAAGCTTCCATCTATCGCCAGATGAGTGACAAGGGACCCTGTGAGTTTGATGGAAAATAGTACATGTCATATCCTCTAACTTAGTTCCAGGGCCCGATCTTTTCAGTTACTGCAAAAGCCTGGTTGCATCTGCTCGCTCTCGTATACCAGCGTCTGCACCAGAAGATCAACTGCCTTATCGGGGCTCGATCCAGGAGCATGTCAAGTTTGTGACAGACTGTGAGGCTGTTCTCTATGATCTCATTAAGGAGCCTCAGGTGCAGCGCGTCGCAAGGCCTACTCTGCTGCATGCCGATCTGCACAAGAGGAACATCTTCGTTTCCGACAGTGAGCCCAGCAAAATCACTGGCATCATTGACTGGCAGTCTACAAGCATTGAGCCCGCGTTCGTCTACGCTAACGAGACACCCGACTTTGCAACACTGGTCGACGACATGCCTAGAACGGCAAGAGACGGACAGGATTAGGCATCGACGCAAAAGAGGAAGCAAAAAGACATCTAGCTGTGCGCCGAAGCCTTCGAAGTGTGGATGAAGGGCTACGTCCCAGCCATCAGCCAAGCCCGCGCGGTCAATGATACCATCTTGCGGCCTTTTCGCCATTGCAACACGTCATGGAGAGACAGCGTCGTAGCTGTCAGAAGCGATCTTATCGACCTAGCCCGAGGATGGAATGCGCTAGGCCTGGCGGGTTCGTGTCCCTATCAACCAACACAGGACCAGCGTGGCCGATGATTGATAGCTTAGTGAGCGATAGCGAGTATCAAGCATGTTGAGCAATTGATAATTGGGTCCACCACTGCTCGAGCAATTGATAATCGGGAAGGCGACACTCGAGAATTATCATGAGAACAGGGTCACCATCTCAGCATCTGATAAGATCAAGAATTCAACCAATCAGAGGCCTTGCCGAGGCTTAGCCGGCCAGATTCTTACGCGTCGCGTCTCTCTCCTAGTACACAACACCCACCACGACAAGCCCATGGCAGCTATCCACCCATTCGACTCGCAACAAGTCGAGATCGGCTCTCAAGCATCAGAGACTGCTACGGCGTCCTCCCTCACCTCACGCGACGACCTTACTGCTATACACGCTCAATCTGACCTCCCTGACTACGTACACAAATCGCGCTGGCAACCCTTCGGCATCGACTGGCATATTGCTCTGTCTGGCTATCAACCAATTCGCTGCAGCAAGCGAGAAGCTCAATCACACGTATGGACTGTCGAGAATGGTCTCGCTATCGAGACTATAACCGGCAACAAGCGTCACTTCCTCTGTATGCGTTGCTATCATCAATCTAGACGAACATACAAAATCGTGCCAGCAGTAGCTACTGCTGGCGCTGCTCTACACCTCGAGCGATAACATTCAATTAGCAAAGACGGCCTAATAGCTAGCCTCAAGAGACCGAACCCCTTCGCATCGAACACTCCTACCAAAAGACACCATGCTCTCGATTCAAAGGTCTTCCGACAAGCCCTTCTCAAATGGCATATTCTTGATCAAGTCTCGCTTCGCAAGGCCACCTCCGATGCGCATAACGACCTCCTTTCCATCGTTAACCTAGACACCGAATTGCTTACTATCACTTCCCATAGCACTATGAGAGAAGAGGTCATTACCCTATATATGACGAGCTTAGGAATAGTCAAAGGATACCTCGCGAAGGCGAAGAGCAAGGTCACCCTCTCGTTCGACATTTGGACTGCAGGCAACAAGTTACCACTGTTAGGAATTGTCGCCCATTACATCGACTACAACTACGAGCTTAAGGTGGTATTACTTGCTTTGCTAGAGATAAATGGTTCCCATTCAGGCGAGAACATTGCTGCGCACTTGCTTAGTGTCATCGAGCGCTTTAACCTTTGCAATAAGCTCGGTTTCTTTATGGCTGATAATGCCTCTAGCAACGACAAGGCCCTTAAGATCTTAAAGCAATCTATTAGCACCATTGACCCTCAAAAACACCGTCTTCGTTGTCTCGGTCACATCATTAATCTTACCTCACAAGCCATCCTTCTTGGGACTGACAAAGACTGCCTGAATGTCGAAGACAAGACTACCGATGAGATTGATGAGGACGTTGCGCAGTTCGCAGCCCTTATCCGCACCGCCGAGGAAGAGAAACGACTGCATTATTGGCGTAGCAAGGGGCCAGTTGGGAAGGCGCATAACTTCTGCGTATATGTCTCTAGCTCGACTCAACGAGAAAAGGACTTTCGAGCAGCTCAAAAGACAGTCGCCGGTGACAACTCAGCGCTCTATCAAGTTGTCCGGGACGGCGGTGTTCGCTGGAATTCAACCTTCGCAATGATCGAGCGACTTATCCAACTTAGAGATCCTGTCGATTACTATGCACAGCGCGAGGGCCGTCTAAACAGCCATATCAAGGAAGACACCCTCACATCTGACGACTGGAAGGACCTCGCTGATTTCAAAGAGCTTCTTGAGCCTTTGAAATTCCTGTCCACGAGGCAACAAGGTAATGCCATCAATGGTTCTCATGGTGCCCTTTGGGAGTGGCTTTCGACACTTGACATGTGCCTATCAGCATTTGAAGAGAAACGCACCGATACTGAGCTCTGCGAGAGCTCCTTCTACAAAGCATGTATTACCCTTGGGTGGAAGAAGCTCGATAAATACTACGAACTTAGCGACTATGCCCCTGCATACCGGGCCGCAA
Organism: Elsinoe australis; assembly: GCA_007556505.1. NCBI lineage: Eukaryota > Fungi > Ascomycota > Dothideomycetes > Myriangiales > Elsinoaceae > Elsinoe > Elsinoe australis. The sequence goes on from SWCS01000017.1 coordinate 13,383, forward strand.
TTGCACTCCATCCGGCCTTCAAAGCTGCATGGTTTAGGAAGCACTGGCTAACTTCACATCCGTCGTGGATTGACAAGGCAGTTGCTACAACAAGGAGTATGTGGAACGGTTATGTTAAAGAGCACAAGAGGGCAAGCAAAGGCATGAGATCCGAGAGCAGCGAGTCTCGCGACCTCTCTCGTTTTGACCAATACAACCTCATTGACGAAGAGGAGGAGAAGGCCGACGAGCTACAACGTTACCTTGATGCACCTATTGAGAAGGTTCAGAATCCGATCTTATGGTGGCAAGCTCACGAGGCGCAATATCCACTGCTGTCGGAGATGGCATTTGACCTCCTCGCAGCACCAGCTATGTCTGCTGAGTGCGAGAGGGTCTTCTCAAGGGGTGGCCGAGTGCTCGGCCACGACCGACCGCGTACCCATGGAGACCTCGCGGAGGCCACTGAATGCCTCCGGGCATGGATAATACTTGGTCTTATACAGCTATAACGACTGAGTATCACGATTATCACGATTATCACGAGCATGAGCAATTGACTATACAGTAAGGACCGATCAATTGAGAAGAGACCCAGTATCGCTTACTATCAATCATTGGCCACGCTGCTGTAGAGTGTATCTCTGCCGGAGTTACCTGTATACAACCACTAGTCATTTTTGAGGGTATCAACGTCAATATTGATTGGGCACCACACGATCCGCCTCCATACAAGTACGCTGCTGACCCTACTGCTTGGATTAATGACGATATTGCGTATTGGTGGTTAACCGAGATGTTTTTACCACAAACGAAGCCTTCTGGCACACAGTACCGGATTCTACTATTTGACAACCATTCGATACATTTATCGAAGCAATTCGAAGACGAATGCCGAAAGCGAAGGGTTATAACTATCCCTCTACCTGCACATACATCAGATGTGTTACAACCCCTCGATTTAATCATGTTCTCGCCAATCAAAGGGAAACATAAGGATAAGCTATACCAGCTTTGCGAATTAAACGACGGCGACAACACTAAAAAGAAAGACTTCTGCCACCTATACCACGAGGCTCGCAAAGAGACATTTAAACCATCTAACTTCATATCGGCTTTTAAAAGGGCTGGTCTTGTGCCATTTAACCCTCAATCTGTCATTAACCGGCCGGATGTCATCAAAATTATCAATCCACAGCTAGGTAACTAATCTGGTCTAGAGCCACAGCCACCAGTTACTGCAAAGACACTTGAGACTGATCTATACCATATTTCAAGCGACCGTACTGTTGGTGTTGATGAGAAACTCGAGTTGACGCATTGGGTGGCTATCAAAGCTATCGGAGCCTTATCATCAAAAACAGTCGAATTGAGCCAACAACACGTCCTATACCAAACCCTTGAATACAAATATAAGGCATTACAAGAGCAGAACGGCAGACGCAAGGTTCAACCAAAACGAGGCCATCATCTCGTTGATCGCGAGGACATCGTAAACACACAAAACCAATGGAACAAGGAGAAACAAACCTCTCCACTACCCCTCCAAACCCTTCGTAGTCGTATGAAAGGCTAGGATATCAACCCTCAATCAAAACAAGTCGCTCGTTATTGAATGCGACCGTGGGAGGTGTTGTATGTTGAGATTTGGATGCTGTCCCGTTTCCCCGGTTGTCCCGTTACCAGGGGTTGGCCTGTAGATGTCATCATATACCTTCAACTACCCTTTTTCTAAAATACTTATGTCCAAATGCGGTAATATCCATGGATTTCCATGGATTCCATCCAGTCCCTCCACTGGTTTGGACGCGTCGTACAAAAGGCCTCGACCGATATAGCTTCCGAGATTGGCAGTTCTCAGCTGAGAACTAATCCACTTAGAGAACTGATCAGTAAAGAAGACGTGTTTGCAGGTATCCTGGCGTGGAAGCGCTTGGGAGATCAATTATGTTATATAGAGCTTTGCTCGGAACATGGCCCCGCAGTCATGACACGGTCTCGGATCGAAGCATTAGATAGATTCTGGTTCTGCGATCACACATTCATAGGGGGTCATTGAGGTGGCAGGCTGTAACGTGGACAAAGGATGTGTGCCTTACACAGGAGGAGGACCAAGAAATGAAGACCTGGACCCCCATATCCGGCCAACCGGATCTGGGCGGAACCCCGCAGTATGCTACGCCTGCGATAAAGGGCAGCTTCTTTCCCAACCTCAACCCACGATGAACAACGATAACTTGTTTGATACACATCGATCACCAGGTCCGCCTTCTCAGTCTCCTGTGCCTCCATCTGCTTTTAGCTGTGGAGGTAGACGCGGAACAGCTCAACCCTCTGCTCTTTCTCAGTCGTTGGCTACGGCCAATCCTTCTTTTGCATTAATGTATCGCCATAGTCAACAGCTTCCGGAAGCTCTTATCCTTCGATGGAATAGTAGAAAGGTTCGAGTTCGATGCCCATACTGTCTTTACTCGCATGGACACGGTTTTTGCCACCCACCGGAGGAGGATAATATCGGTCAGGCGCAGCCAGGATGCGAAGTTCGAGTACCCGGAAACCAGAGAAGAAGCGATTGCTCAAACTCTCAGATTGGGGGCGAATACTTGATAGGCTACCCATACACACAGGGTTCTGTTGCTTCTTGTCATGGTTGGGAAGTTGATACAGAGACATGCGAGTTTGTAACTGTTGATCATCAAGGCATAGTCGCAGTCCCAGTCGAACACTACCAAGACGGCCGAACCCTGCTACCGCAACACCAGAAACAACCTCAGATTGAGCCTCCACTCCAAGACATCGAGAGCAGTACTGACGAGCTGGTCCCTGCCATAGATGCTTTGACTCTCAAGGATGGTGCAGGACAACAAGGATCTATGCTAATGCCGGACGAGACCATCGACGAGGTATTGAAGGAGCTCTATCTTGATCCAAAATGGCGACGAGACCTGTATTTCTCCTGTTCCATCTTTAGAGATATCCAGGGTCTCGAAGACCTTTGTCGTCGGTACCCGGATGACCCCTTGATAGGATCCGTTGATGATGAGGGCGATACGGCAGTGCTCTATGCCGCAACTGAAGATAACGGCTTGAAGACGTTACGATGGCTTCAGGATCGTGGAGACCCCATACATCAATCGAACCATTATGGCAGGACCCCACTCATGGAGGCCGCGTTGTGGGGCCGTTTGGAAACCGTTCAATATTTGAGCCAACAAAGTATCAATCTCGGAGCGCGCGACGCTAACGGCATGCAAGCGGTAGATCTTGCGGCTGACACACAACGAAATGCAACGGAGAGGACTGTGCGATCTGGAGCTGTCTATCGTGAGCCTCCGAAAGCTAGCAGACAGCGTGAGCAGATTCAAGCCCTATTGAAGCGCCTCACCTCTCCCATACCAGAACCAATAGGAATAGGGATGGAAGCTCAGCGTCGCACCTTCTTCGAAAGGAGAAATGATGGTAAGGTCGACATATACCGACCTCAAGTACTTCTCGAGCCACCCACTGGACCATGTGGACGCCAAAAGGCTTTCGCCACGCTAGACCGAGGTTCATGTTATCCCTACGTAAACACGATGAGTGGCTACTCTCATGCCGATTGGCCGAATGTGTTGAACAATACAATATGGACAGAGAATGCGGAAAAGATGCGGGCGTTACTTGGTTTACCAAAAGACAAGTCTGCAGCATCCCATGTCGAATCTCAACTGCTCGCATACCTCCTCGATCGTCATTCACTGCATTTGCTTGAAGATGATTGTGATCGAAAAGAATTAGCGAGTGCCATGCCCGTCTACTCCCTCCAACCCATCATTACGGTCAGCAAGCGAGACCTTTGCAAAAAGTGTTTTGACCTATTTGAGCGCTTCAAAGGCCAATTTCCAGGCTTTGATATCACATTTCACTGCGTTGGAGACTCAACTGCTACTCCTTTCCTGGTGCGACGATAGCATAAGTCTAGTGTGACCACCGATCGAATCAAACATATTTACTGGTTGGTATCTATATTGATCAGGCACTTGGAGGAATTGATCCGACTGCTCCAAGAACACAGACTTCGGCTGGCCACTGATAATGAGACCTGTTGTCTCAATCGGCAGGTGGCCTACTGTCACCCGGGCAGTAGGGACTATCAACACATCACGCTTGTACTCAAGACGCTAGACCCTAATCTAGCGTAGCACAGGCAGAACTGACAATAGGCGAACTGGAGGCGGTATCGAGAAGCGTCTTGAAGGAATACGTCGATAGTATCGACGTGGTTGTCGATGCTACTTGTGGTCGTATCGATGCATGATCCGGTGCCCAAGTTGCTTAATAAGCATACACCAATACGCAGTCCGGCCATCACTCGAGTTGAGGATGTAGTCGCCGTCTTGGCAATCGAGCAATCTACGTCGTCTCCAATAACCATGGTCAATGGCTGAGAAAATGATCGAAGTATTTGTATGTGTGTGTCAAGTTTGAGGATGTACATGTACAGATCATGTGCCTTTACAATGCAAGGCACCCTTGGATGGAAGGATGAAGAGCAAGGGCAAGGGTAGCAGTTTGCAACAAGTGGAAAGTGAGACTAAGTGACAGGAAATGGAGTAAAGTGAATTGATGTTGGTTTAGGTACTCCAAAGAACCTATTTATAGTCAGGGATTGACTCAACCTTAGTAATTGCTTCGTTGCAAGGCCATCAAGAGACATATGTTTCGAACCTGCCTACGCAAGCTCAAAAGCGACAACGAGTAGCCTTAACTCTTGTGGAACCTCTCCAAAGATTGAGGCGAGCTACAGCACAAGCTGCCACAGCACATATTCACCGATCAGGAGCTATGCTTGCACAGTCGGGAAAACGACCGGACTGCGGCGGCGGCGCTTCGTAACCTGCGTCCTGCCTACGCTGGACGCGATAAACTTCTACCAGACGGCAAAATTGTGACACGGACATTTGTGCTCTGAATAATATTATCGAAGAGTGTGAGATTCAAGAAGCGAAGCAACGACTTGAATAAAAGTGGGAATCACTTTGTAAGGTTCGTGGGCGTAGCCAAGTCCAGCATCACAAATATGACGTTATCTTCGACCACACAGTGACTGTCCAGCAACTGCTCACCGCAGTTTTCACTGGGGCGTTGTCAGTGCCCCCGGAAAACAGTCGGCTGTCTGACGAGGAACAACGCGCTCCCTTCGACTCTCGCAGTCAGTGGATATACAAGAGGAACCAAAGGGTTGATTGGTGGCGCTCTCGACCGTCCCGTGTCGTTGGATGGAGTGTTAGAGCTTGCTCACCTCCTGGGGCATGGCTCGGCGTCGCATCGCCTGGACGGAGACCAGCCGGGTTCATTCCTAGCCTGCCATGCGGAGAAGCAGTTCTTGGTGTTTATGCTATGGAATCACACAACTGCCCTTGAAGATATCTATGGTGAAGCACAGCTGAATGGTCGTGAACCCACGCGTCTCTCGCGGCTTCGAGCCAAGACCTTTTTTACCAGCCTGCTAAGGAGAAAGCCTATGTATGTGATAAGTGTGACCCATTCTGTGCCAAGGCTGCGAATCGTTTCGGCATGACTTTGGTGCTGTATTCAGTGGGGAGGTCTGGAATCGACCTTAGCTATCGTTGGCCACCGCGGGCTTGTCAAGAAGTTCTCAACAATGTTACGATGGAGTGATAGGAGGGAAAAAATGTTACTTCGCGCGCTCCATCCTCGCGATCAAACCTGACTCTGCTTTACCATACCTCCATTGTATCTCGGGGCTATCAAGTGCCGAGACCCAATCACAGGACGCGTAGCCGTTTCCATCCTCGAAGAAACCAATGGCTGCGAAGGCTTCTAGGACGCGCGTCTACATGCAAGAGTTGCCAGAAGATGGATGGAAGTAGAAGAGTCCAGCGTATTGATCTACGAAGGCGCGAAGACCGTCTACATGGAACTGGAACCAGGGCTCATGATGCGGATGATTGCGGATGGAGAGGTGAGGGTTCCGCAGAAGCCCATAGAGTATTTTCGCGTCCGCGACATGGAGATCAGTAACATCACGGAGGGTATCCTAGGCTCTTGTACGATCACGATACGAACGTATCCAAATGGCCCTCTCGAGAAGAAGGCAGAGTGGACAGAGGTCCTTCACTCTTAAGCCTTGTATATTAACAGCTGGAAAGAGACTTGGGAGGACATAATCAGAGACAAAGAAGCAATAGGAAAAAACTATGAATTAGATTTCTGTTCAGACATACAAAATAGGTACAAGCCGAAAAGCAGTACGAATTTTACGATAAGATCTTCAGGCCATCATCATGAACCATTCAAGCGAGCTATCCGCGAACAGCTCCGGGGACAGCGAAGCTCGATTGAGTGTCAGCAAAGATCCCAGCGGGATTCTTCTCGATCAGGCTGATGTGTAAACCGTCGGCAGTGTCCTTTCCGTTGGCCAACAAGCCAGTCTTGAAAGGACTCTGCTGGCAGCCAACACTGCGGCGGACACCATTGCCGACATAGATGAGGTTGGGGAGAGCGATTCTAGGGGAACCGGAAGCACCCTTGGCAGCCTCGTGAATTTGTGTGGCGGATGCGGCGGGAGATTGGTACTCGCCATGGAACTTGTAGATCTCGAAATTGTAGCAGATGAGGTTCAACTCGCTGCCGATACCAACCTTAAAGAGACTCGAGGTATCGGCGAAATCACCAGTGGGAGTTGTGCCGTTGACGATTTGGTCGGGGGTGGCCTTGACTCCGTAGTAAGAGGTGAGTTTGGAGGGAGAGGAAACTGCCTCGGGATATTTGGCGGGTGTTGCGGCGCTGCCCTTGGAGTAGTCGACGGATCCCCAGCCGCCAGGAGGGGCGGTGCACTCATGGAGATCTTCTCCGGTACCCTTAGGATACTCATGAAGGTCGCTGCCTGTACCCTTGGGGTAGTGATGGATGCCCGACCGCCTGAAAAGTTGAAGGTCAGTAAGGGGTCGAATTGAGTCGATATATGGCTTCGAAGTCTGATCCTTGGAGCTGCGACCTCAGTATGAAGAGCAAAGGCAACAGCCGCCAGGGTGACGATAGTGGCGACAGTGAACTCCATGTTAATATGCCGAAGTGTCGTGTTGCTTTTCGGTCGCTGGTTGTATCGTTGTTGTTGATGTTGGCGATCGGTGTGTGGATGATGTCTTTTCCAACGAGGGCAGATACACATACTCATACCATTCCATCGCTCAAATTGATTTTGTATCCCGAGACATTCATTCCTAAGGCGCACGTCATAAATCGAATGCGTTCGTGCCTGCACTGCCTGAGGAGATGTTTGCCAAGGGTCTTGTACTAAGGAAGAGAGTTGTAGCAGTTGGTGATATCTTTCCCGGGCATTCCTTTGCTAAGGGGTTCGATTCCCAGCATATAGATCAGGTTCGCCAAGGTCGTTGATCCTGCTTGTCGTGGCAGGAGTGGCATGCTTGGCGTACGGTGGGCGTCTGGAGGTGGAAGACAGCTGGACCGCATGCTGATCGTCACTCAACCTCTTTGTTCGCTACTGATGTTCCTGGCGGTTATGCTAGTTGTCAATCAGCCTATTGGCAACAAGGGCCTTGGTATTGAAGGCGGAGCAGAATTCTTGGCTTGATGGTCTTCCAGTCAAGGTGATTTGCAGATCATCCGCGCGAAGCCGTGGCCAAGTTCATGAGGAGAAGAAGGAGACGAAGAGAGATGCGACTCACGAATCCTCCGAGTTGTCTCAATACAGACGTAATGCCAAACTGAAGCAACGGGGGATTCTCAAGTACAGGGCGTGACAAGTCAAGATAGATTGTACGAGTCTTGGGAGCTTACGTAGGTTCAACGACACTTGGAAGGCAAAGCTGCCGGCTTTCCGCAAGGGGACTGCTTTCGTCTGTCGTGTCGCAGGCTTGTAGTCAGTTACGGGCGAAAAGTATGCAAGAGCTCAGGACGCAGGGGAAGTTTGACCGAAGTTTTGGATAATGAGCACATTGGCAGGCTTGGAAAAGCGCATTTTGGTGAGAATCGTGGTGGGACGAGAAGCAGAAAGAACTGGGCGAGCACGAAGTGATCAAACGTGCGGCTTGGCATCTAAGGGACGCACCTGCCGTAGCTGAAGAAGCGCTGAGTTACCAAGACGACGAAGAAGGAGGGCAACTCCTGCTCTCGTGGCGCCAGATTAGCATGCCGGCAAAGGCGACTATGGCAAAGCAATTAAGCTGCAAGACCATGGACAGGCAGATCAGAATGGAGACCAAAAGTATGCCAAGGTGCCCAGGAAACCATGCCCAGCAATTAGTAGATTGGCGCAACTCGGTCTCTGTTGGCATTTCTTTGCCAGACATGTCAAAAGAAGCACGATGGCCGGCCGTGACTGTCATGAGTCTCCTGCCTGAACGCCGTCTATAACATCCCGCCGACCTTTTTGCGTGTCAACTGAGGCCGCCTCGTACTTGCAGCCGCCCGGATTTAAGCTGGACAATGGCCGATCGCTCCTCACACCGGCACTCGAATGCCTCGGATTCCGACTCGCAGCACACTTTCCATATCGCCCAGTATGCCCCTTCGATATTGCCTAAACCACCGGCTCCTGCCGTCGTCCGAAATGGATCAGGAGAGCTGAACGAGAAGCAAAACAATGGCCGCGACTGGGACCTCGAGAAGCAGGCTATCAGGTCGCCTCGGAGGACTCTAGAGATGACTGAGCGATACAATCTATACTCGAACCGCACCCCGTACGACCAGTCCAGTACATCTTCAGATGAGACTGATCGTTTGGACGACCAACGTCTACATCTCGAGTCCAAAGCCATGAAGATACTGGTATGTGCATCTGTATACCTAATTCTATACGTTCTCGTGCTTATATAATCCTCCTCCAGCTGTATCTCTCTGGTCCTTGCGTCTTGGTCTCCCTTCTCCTCTGCATCTGGTCTTTGATCATCTCCTTCTTCACTGTCCTGACCTATCCTTTGCGACTTTTCTCCACCTTTTGTCAGCCCCTTTCCGACGAGCTTCGATCTCTTCTCGCCCGTTCAAACAGGCTTCAGCTACGAGTAATCTACTCTTTCAACATCACCCAAGGAAAGAATGTCTCAAGTCTACTACTGGTTCATTTACTCTCGCCTTTCGTCGCTATGGCCGTGGCTCTCAGCGCATGGGCTGTTGCCATCTATTGGGTTTTTGCCGCCATGATTGGCGATCCCGACGGTACTGAAGGTGGGGGCGATGGCAGAGCTACCGTTCTCGGCCTTCGAACCTACTGGGAGATGTGGCTTTGCAAGGCCATGCTTCAATAACTATCCTTGGTCTGGTCCTTGTAACCTGCAACACGACTCTACTTTCAGTTCTCTCATCCCGAGATGATGCAAGGTTGGACTCGGCCCGGGAATGACATCGTTCTCGAAGGTAGCTTGTCCATGAGGTTTCGAGACTTGCTTCCTACGAGCACGTCGTATATTGCCATAAGCGATGTCGTAACGTGAGACAGGCTATGAGAATAGACCCGTTACCAAAGGATCGCAGCGGCCGTCATAAGACCTAGAAATTGTCTTGGTTGTTGAACTTTTCCCAATGATATTCAATGAGTACTTCAATGGAACAGCCCATGGTATTTCAGCACAGCTGTCGTGTTCTTAGGTCGTGTAAGCATCATGTCAGTCCCAAGAATGTGGTTGACTAAGAGGCGTGGCCGCTAAAAGCCTCCACGGCAAATTTATCGTCATCATACCACCCAAGCTGGATTCCTGTTCATGCGAGTGCACAACAGGTCCAGTAGATCCTATACAAGAAAAACGTCGTATCTACGGAGGCATCTCCTCTAAAAACCGTGTCGTATTATCACTTCTCCTTGGCAAGCCATTACTTCGAGGAAAACGGTCTGACAAAGACCGAATCTGAAAGTGCTTGCTATGCCTGACTGATTGTATCAACATCACTTGAGCCCAACGGATAGCAGATGTCGCAATTCCCCAGATCAACTCACACGTTTCAACTCGCGACGCCCTAGCCTCACTCGATCTCCATGATGAGCTCGCTCCCACCTCCGCCGTCTCGTGAGAGCACACAAACGTTATTCTCTGACTATGATGCATCTTCGCCGTCAGGAACGAGTTTCTTACTCGTGCAAGAGTCCAATTATAGTCTTCCAACCACATCTAATCCTTGGCAGGTAGGCACGATACATCGAACAGCCGAGGCTGTATACTTATTATTATACCAGAACACATCAATACCTGCCACTCCCACGTCACCAGCATCACGACACATACGAGTGAAAACAGGGTGTTAAAAGGATCAGAACAGCGATGAGCGACACCAGGACTCCCGTCGACGACCGACGATCAATATAAGGCAACAGAGAGGCACAAGAGCTTGCAAAGACATCACAAGAGTACCCTGCTCGGCATGTCAGAGGCGGAGATCGAAGGGATTGGTCATTCCCCTGAGAATCTCCCTACAATCTAAGCCAAGCGCTGACGGCGCGTTGGCAAGCGCCCGACCCGCAGCGCCTGCTTCTGGAAGAAAGTGCTGCAAAGATCCGACCAGAGCGAACGTATTGAGTCAAGCGGCTGGAAAAGAGCAGAGAGCGACTTAAACGCTATGCCACCATTCTCGAACTGATCAGAGGCGCTGCTACCGAACATCACCATCGAAGTTTGCAGGATTTCTAGGCAGCCGAGACTTCGGATGGAGCCGTCAAGATCGTTTAGGGGAATCCAGTCTACAAGTCCTGATACTGAGCAGCGCATCAAACGCATGCCTGATATGATGGTATAATCCCGGCTCTGCACGACCTGAGTCGTGCACAGCTCTACTTTTCTGGGTCATGAATAGAGACCTCTTGCACTGCTTCAGTGAAAAGTTTTCGTGTCTTGCCTCGGATTCATAATTCGTGGATGGCCCATAGCGACCTCTGCAAGGTTCTCTCCGACGAATTTACTGACCGTCGAAAGGGAGGTTTAGTTTTGACGAGGATGGGTTAATGGCGATAAATTCGCCCAAGATGCGGTTCATTCACACGTATGGACAGAGCTTACAACTTAATCCGGACGCTGAAGTTTAGCGACTGCCGCCTGCGTATCAGACACGAAACGAGCCATCTTGTCAGTTTGGACAATCCATCATGAGGTTATCAGATACCTTACAAGCCGAGCGTAGCTAGCTCGTGGATCCCAACCAATGCAGTCTTTCCAGCTTCGGCAGACTTGTTGAACCACACTAACTGAGAGGCAAAGGCGCCAGACAGACCACCTGGAACCCTCGCTATCTTTGTCTTTCGGCTTCTTGGGAAATTCCCTTGGATGTACTATAATGTTGAAGTCATCGTAAAGATCTGTCCCGGAGCCTGGGGACAACTAACAAGATCAATAGATGCATCGAAATGTGTCATGTCCTCGGCATTCAGGGCATTTCCATACCCTGTCACTCGTCCATGGTCCTCTGAAGATAGTATCAGTACTCCAGATCTCGCGACCCAAGTCTCTTGTGTGTTATCAGCTCCTCTAAACCCAGTTCACCACGACATCTTCAACGGGTAAGATCAGATCATATCAGACCCGGAAGGATTTACAGCAAACTTAGCCATCCATGGTACCCAGGCGAGGGGATCTGGCAGGACGAAGCAGATTGCCCAGCATCAAGCTGCCAAAAATGCCTGCGCTTCGCTCCAGAACGACCCTTGGTTGTAGACCTTTTTCGCAGGAACTGGCTGCGGTAGATGTGGAAGCTGTCTCAAGATGTATGCTCCAAGTACATAGTTGCTATCACTGTCCCCCTAAACCACGAAACGTCATTCACGAGCATTTCTTCCTTGACTGCAAACTTGAGGAAGTCGTGAGACATACAGAGGTACTTGTAAGAGTTTGGCTGCTCTGTACAGTACCTCATTCTGAACTGCTTGAGACAGATAAATTACGGACATTGTCTATAGGAAATGTGTTGAAAATGATACCAGGTTATAGCATAATATCATTGCCCAAATTACTCGCGTTAGGATAGGTTCTGACGGTGACAACGTCACTGTCTGGCGAATGTGCAAAGACTCTTGTCAATTGAGTATTGGGCCTGTGATCATCCCGGATACCATGCCTCAAGATCGTGCAAGACCCAGAGGATGTTACCTGGAATCGATAAGATTTAAGCTCCAATCCATACCATTCCACCACTTCTTTCTGGGACTGCATTCCGTACCAATTATCTATTGAAATGATATTGATGTAAATTTTGTCATCGTCGTCGCTGTCACCCTGCCTTGTGCCAGAATCACCCCGCTCTTCGTCGTGGATTGGAAGCCAGGATCGGGGACACAACAAGACCAGAGGAATCCATTATTGAATTCACTATTTATTATTACACTACGAGCTGGAGCAGTGCCTCCTGGTGATTCTCTCGAGTTTCTAGCAAGGCGCCACGGTGCGGGGTCGAGATGCCAGCTCCGAAAAGCCGAGGAGGAGCGAGAGGAGGTGGTATAGCAAGAGAAGGGAGGCGCGATGAGATAGGACAAAGAGGAGCCGAAGAACAGGGGAATAGAGACCACACTACAAGGGATGGAGACCATGCAGAAAAGAGAAAAAGGGAAGGACCACAAGGTGGCGCAGAGGGGAGTCCTCCAAGACGCGACAGCCGATTCACCAACGACTCTGACTCGGCATCGGTAGAGGCCACGCCTAGAAAGAGAGTCTCACCTACAGCTACAAGAATGTTGACAAGAAGTGCTGAGAAAGAGGGAAGAGACACTAGCCTCCAAGCCGAAGGTAGCCCTATACCTAGCAGCGACAGAAATAGCGACGCGCCTAGAGAGGTCACGATGAACGACATCATGCAACACTTGATTGATACCCAAAGAAGGGCACAAGAGAAGGAAGACAAATACAGAGAGGAGATCAGACAACTACAGACGACAGTCACAACGCTAGTACTAGACATCAAGAGCCTACAAGAGGCAGCCCCAAACTGGGGCTCCCTCCATTCATCGTCCCTACTAACAGGAACGACTGACTCTTTCGCAAGCGTTGCAGCCCGGGGCGTAGAGTTGCCAACCCAGGAGACAAACACAAGGCCAGCGCAGGGAACAGAAATAACAACAACTAGATCAGCTAGGTCATCAGTATCATTCGATATGTCAGACCAGTCGAGCCCTCCACGGTCTCCCCCAATATCTGTAGGAACGTCGATCAGAAGTGCAATGAAAAAGACAAAGAATCCGCTAGAGGCAGATATGGTGTTAGACATAAAGAATCTCGACACGGAAAGTTACACCGGAACAAATCTGATGATAAGAACTAAGAACCGAATCTTAGCGGCAATCAGGTCTAACGAAGGACTAGATGACGTCGTCATCAACCGGTTCATGATTAGACACACGAACAATGATGTCCACCTAGCCTACTTCAAGATCGATAAGGAGGCAGAGAAAGTTGCAAGAGCCCACGCAGACGAGTGGGTGCCCATGTTCCTTAAAGGGGCAAGGCTTATCGAAACTACCTGGTACCCGGTCAAAGTAGACTTTATCCCAAAAGTAGAAGCGACAGACCAACAGACTGGAGCAATTAGCCACGAAACACGAAAGGCCTTTGCAGAAGAGAACGGAGTCGATGTTAAGCTAATGAGATGGCTAGGAAGGCTAAGAGAGCACGCCTCCTACGCATCCGCACTAGTTGAGCTAGCAACGAAAGAACAGGTCGAGAAGCTACTCCAGAAACAAGCGCTCGGGGAAGATGTGGAATTGTTTGGTTGCATGGTTCATGTCTCGCCTTTCTACGACAACAGAGGACCAAGGGCCTGCTACAAATGTCACCGATTTGGACATACACAGAAGGAATGTAGGAATACTACTACATGCTTATGGTGCGCACAAGAAGGACACAACAACTGCAAGATAGGCGAACCTAAGTGTTGCAACTGTGGAGAGAAACACCCAGCAGATTACAAGAAATGTCCAGAATACAGAAAGCAACAAGAAAGGGAAATCAACCTACGTCGTCATGACTAGTACACTCAACATTCTTCAAGCAAATCTGTACCGGAGCTCAGGAGTTCAGGATGCCTTATATAACGATCCGGACATTTGGGACTTTGACGCCATTCTCATACAAGAACCACATTATTGGGAAATAGCAGGACACCTTCATGTGACAGGAGCTGGTCCCAATTTTGAGGTCATAAAACCAAAAACGCCACAAAGAGAAAATCGAACACAGAGGATTCGATCATGCATGTGGATGAACAGCAACGTAGAATACACGCAACTCACAATAAAAAGCAACGATATAACAGCAGTCATTCTTAAACAGGGAAACCGCAGTATACTAATTGCGTCCATCTACATTCCGAGCATAGGCAACGGCTACGAGTCCGATGAGCAAGAGCTACATAGTCGTGTACAAGAAGCTCAGGAAGCAATCACGAGAGAACGCGACAACAACCCAGAGCTAGAAGTCTTTATTGCAGGGGACTTTAATCGGCATGACACAATATGGGGAGGGAATGAGGTAGCGGCGGAATCAAGACAAGGAGAAGGCAGCAGGATCCTAGATTTCATCGAGGAAAACAATTTACAGCTCCTCACTCAAAGAGGAGTAGCAACCTGGGAACGGAACGGAGCAGTGTCAACGGTCGATCTAACCATGGTTGATGAAAGACTGTTTCAGGACCGAGACACCTGCCAGCTGTTCGAGAACGAATATGGCTCAGACCATAGGGCGATTCATACCGTTATAGGCATGGGCGAGGTCATGGAAGACCCGACAGCCTCGCGGTACCTGTTGCAAAAGGCAGACCGGAAAGCGATACGGAGCAGGATAAAACAACATCTAGCTAGTAACCCGTTCCCGACAGAGGATCTAGAAGCAATGCAAGGATACATCCAAGGTGTCACTCAGACGGCGATAGATCACCACTGCCCAAAGGCGAAACCATCAAAGTACGCTAAGAGATGGTGGTCAAATGATCTAACCTCTTTGAGGAAAGAATACACAGGAACTCGTAATCTAGCAAGATCAAGAAGAAGACAGGGCAGACGAGACGACAGCCTTGAAATTGCAGCAAAGATAGCACGACACGACTTCCACCATGCAGTTAAGAAGCGCAAGAAGGAACACTGGACAGAATTCTTGGGAGAATCCACGAACATCTGGAAAGCAGCTCAATATCTTGATCCAGGCAAGAGATCTAGCTTTGGCAGGATCACATCTATAAGAGGACCGAGAGGGGAGGTCATTCAAGATAAAGCTAGGATTGCTAAGGAACTGTTACACAGTTTCTTCCCAGAACCGCCTATCCTTCAGAGGCCAGAGCAGGCAAAGAATGATGCTGCAGAGCAGATTCTTAGCCAAAAGCTAACAATGGATGAAATCGAGAAGGCGTTATTCTCAGCAAGCCCGGACAAAGCAGCAGGAAGTGACGGTCTAACCATTGGAGTGCGGAAAGAAGTATGGCCAGTCCTGCAACAGCAAATCCACACACTTTTCACAACTTCTCTAAGGTTAGGCAAGCTACCTATGCAATGGAAGGTAGCAAAGATTGTCCCGCTTAGAAAGGGGAACAAGGATGACTACACGCTGCCTAAGAACTACCGACCTATATCTCTACTAGCAACACTAGGAAAAGTGATGGAAGCGGTGATGGCAACTCGAATCGCATACCTTACAGAGGTCCATAAGCAGAGATGTTCATGGATGGATGTCCATATCCAGTCTACTGGATATTATCCAGTGGATATCAATGGATTGGATCTATCGTTCCTATCCAACGTTTATCCATGGATGGATAAACGAGTGAATACCTATTGGACTTATCCATAGATCCATTGGATTGGCTGGGCACGGTCCGGAGCTACCCCATTAGGCCAAATGCTAGCCTAATTGGGCAACATCAGATAGATTAGATAACGCGGAGACAACCATCCCCCAGAGTTGAATCACAACATCCATCTGACTCCAGCTTCAAACTTCCCTTTTTGTCAACAAACACGCGCCACCTCTGAACACCACAACCACAAGCTCTACTTAAGCCATTGGCTTTTCCTAACGTTTGAATTGGACAATTCCCTGCTGTTTCACGCTCTAATCATTGATATCAGATTATAAATGCCTTCGCAATGGCCGCCCCCGTCCGCCGCTCCAAAAGTTGCGATTCGCGCGTCGAGATGTCACAATTCACCATCCGAGACCTCTCTTCTCAGCCATCTCAGCCATCTCAACCTCAGTCCTCCTCCTCCATACCCTCCTCCATACCGTCCTTGTTCGCAAGCGAAGACTCTACAAGAACTACCCTTACATCGGGGGACTCTCGAATTCAGAGCAATGTCGCCGACACAACCCCCTCCGATCCACCACCATTTCTCGGCTATTACAAGGACGTAGATTGGAGTCGCATTACTGGACGATGGGGTCCTGCACCAGGTGGCAAAGGCAAAGGCAATAGCTCTATCTGGGACCATGGTTGGCGCATCGCTGACCACGATACCGATAAGATCCATTGGCTCTGTCGACGCTGCTATGTCAAGAGATCCCATGGCCTCAAACCATTTCCTTCTAGCACCGGAACTACAAGCATCCATGCGCACCTCAAGTCGAAGCATGGCATTACACAAGAGAAGGAAACACTTAAGAGAACTATTGCGCAAGTGGTTGCAGAGCAACCGACTTTTACAGAGGCCGTCAACAAGTATTATACACGCTTCAATCCAGCAGAATTTCGAAGCCTCTTGATCACTTGGATCATACACGACAATCAAGCCTTCCAAGCGGTCGATTCCTTACGGTTCAGAGCCTTACTCGGCTATCTACAACCTGCAGTGGAGCGCTTCAACTACATGCCAGGACGCATTACTATCCGGCGCTGGATCAAGACTGGATATCATAATTCTTTGCCACTTATACAGCAAGCTATCGACACTAGCCAAAGCAAGATTCATTGCTCCTTCGACATCTGGACCTCGCGTAAGATGGTCGCCTTCTGCGGCATCCACATCCACTTCCTCTATAAGGGCAAATACAAGAGTCTACTGCTAGCATTACCTCGTCAGGTTGGCACTCACTCTGGAGTCAATATTGCTGCAGGAATCATGGAAGTTTTCAATAGCTTTAGGATCACCTCGGATCGCATCGGCTACTTCGTTTCCGACAACGCTCATCCGAACAACACCTGTATGGAAGAGCTTGCTATACGTCTTGAGTTCAGCTATGACGAAAGGCGACTGCGGTGTGCCGGTCATATCATCAATCTTATCGCTGAAGTTATGCTACGGGGTCAGGACAAGAAGGCGGTGGAGCCCGAGGACGATAGCTCAGTCGACGCTGATGCTGATGCTGTTGCTCTTAAGGTCCTTCAAATGTTCAGAAAGCGGGGCCCCCCTGGCAAATTGCACAACGTTATTGTCTGGATCTGTCGTTCCTCTACCAACCGAGAGCGTCTCCACGAGTGGCAGCTAAGGCTCGGCCTGCCGATCCACGAGCTTATCCGTGACAATACCACGCGCTGGAACTCTGCTTTTAACTCATTCAAGCGTGCTATCGAGCAGCGAGGGCCTATCGAAGGAATGCTAGATGAGGAGCTCCGGAAGTGGCACAAGCTCAAGGCAAATTATGATGGCGGGACTCGCTCCCAAAAGCCACCAGAACAACCAGCTATTATCGATGATTACTTGACTGCTGATGACTGGTCAATGATTATAGAGCTTATGAAGCTGCTTGAGCCACTTGAGCAAGCAACTCAGCGCTTGCAAGGCCATGGCGACGGTAGCAGCCATGGATCTATCTGGCAGGTCATCCCATGCTTTGAGGGTCTACTTACCTTCTCCGAGAGTCTCCGAGCTCACTACAAGGTCCTTCCACCGTCAGAAACACTTAACGTCACCATTGAAGAGTCTCAAGATCCATCACAAAGGCCTACATTTGATCCAGAACTTCCGAGCACGATACCGGGCAATTCTGGTACAAAGTTAGGCAAATCTGGTACAAAGTCGGGTCAGAGGAAGCGATCATCTCGAAACACGACCACAACCACCCCTTCTACTCGCGCACCCCTCGAGGCACTCCCTACGCCTTCACAAGACACCTCGCAAGCCTATCCCTCTCAAGGACCTCTTGAAATACCAGAGGAAACAGACCCTCGTCGCGACCGGCAGATTATCTGTACCAACATCAACCTTGGATGGGGCAAGCTCATGAAGTATTATACGAAGACTGACCTCTCAGCAGCGTACGTCGCAGCCCTTATCCTTCACCCTCGCTATAACTGGTCTTGGTTAAAGAAGAAGTGGTGCCACCGAGTGGACTGGCTCACGGCCGCTGACGACCGTATGCGCGCTCTCTGGCAGTCTTATTCAACTTTCCCTCTACCGCAACGACCAACTCGAGCTCGAGCTCAGCCACAGCAGCGCACCGGTCAACTGAACCTTCTCTGGAGTGACGACGAGGACGACGATTCAGAGCAAGAGGTGGAACTTGAGGAATACGCTGCATGGATCGAGCGCGCGCAAGTAAAGGACATATATCGACCACTTGAGTACTGGACTTCTAAACACGCGAGTTCTCAGTGGCCTCGCCTCTCGCGCCTCGCTGTTGACATCTTTACAATACCTGCAATGTCAGATGATCCAGAGAGGACCTTTAGCTCTGCCGGCCTCATGGTCCGACCGCATCGAGGGCTGCTCAAAGACGACAGTATTACAGAGACTCAGTATTTGAAGAATTGGCTGAAGGGCGACATGGTGACTATGGCAGTCTTCGCCTCTCAGATGGAGGAGGAAACAACACCTATACAAGGGGACGACGACGACGACGAGGTAGCTGAGTTGCCAGAGGTTATAGTGCTTGAATGAGTAAAATCAAAGTTTTCTCAAATCGATCCAAGGCTATATCTGACCACCCCAAAGGCTCTACCAGCTCACCCAAAAACCAACTCTTGAATCGACCCCTTGAATTACCCAATCCGGTAACTTATCCACCTCTATCCATGGATTATCCATGGATAGAGTGGACAATATCCAGTCTATCCATCAGCAATTGGACTGGATTGGATAGAGAGCCTTATCCAGTCCATATCCATCCATGAACATCTCTGTATGAGACAGAATGTCAGGCAGAGATGCTTGACCGCCGCCAGCCCAACTGGGTCAACGCATGCTCCGGAATCACCAGTTCGCTCTCACATGCGCAAGTACGTCTTCCGCTCTGCTAG
This sequence comes from Elsinoe australis, assembly GCA_007556505.1. Lineage (NCBI taxonomy): Eukaryota > Fungi > Ascomycota > Dothideomycetes > Myriangiales > Elsinoaceae > Elsinoe > Elsinoe australis. The sequence continues at coordinate 32,517 of SWCS01000017.1, forward strand.
CCAGCACCACGACAGAGATAAGGTCACGACCTACAACAAGTGCAAGGATATACGCGTCACGGTAGATGATATGGGCAGCTATCTCAGCAGCTGGTTCGAGCGACCGTATGGTCATGAGGCGCAAACTTCATAACATGGGTATACTACAAAAAGCTATCTGAAAGTCCTTCAGGACGGTCTACTGCGTAAATCACGAGCCGATCCTATCTATTGATAAGACGGCGCTCGAGTTCACACCTCAAGACTTGCGAAAGCGTGATTCAATAGGGTTTACCCACGCAAGGGCTAGCCAAAGAAACTATGTATCACCATCTCCGTCTCCGTTTTCTGGCAGTCCTGACATCAGGCTCTGTTGCGAGGCAGCCTTACATCAGACTTCGATTGATTCGGTTCACAAGGCATTGCCCCATGCGAACGAAAGCTCGACCACATCTCAATTGACTGCGCGTTTGTTCTTCCTCTGCTTGTACGCAGAGTCGGCATGCAATGCTTTACTACTTCTTTGAATCCACTCGTCGATGCCATGTAGCTCACGTTCGCTTGTCTCTAGTGACGTTCATCCGTTCGCCAGTCGGATTGGTGACATCGCCGAGCTGACTGCGATTCGCGGGCCGCTTACGTGAATGATAATCATCTGCACACTCTATACTCGGAGGACTAGCAAGATTGTCGCCATCTATATTCTGTAGTCCAGTCGAACGCATAGGATGACGCCTCCGTCCGTTCGAAGGTGTCAACGACAGACGCTTCTGGCCCTGACTGGCTACGGTGCACGATGTTCTTGCTACCAGGACCAGTGCGTGAACTGCATATCATTGAAGCAGCGCATGGTACTGGTATGATGTGCTTGCAAACTCAGCTTGGAAATCATGCTCAGTGGCTCTCACTCCGCCCATGCGCCGTGTTTGTATCCTCGGGACAAGTGAGGCACAGTCCCACCACTAGTCACGGTCTGCGTGATATCATACGTCCAGCCAACGTGTCGTTTGATGTTCGATTCTTATAGTGAAAAAAAGTGTTTGCTGATGATCGATCCAGGAGACTGAACCTCATTGTTTCTCAAGCGAGCCAAATATGCCTGGCATTGGGTAGTTCTCCATTTCGAACTCGTTCTTCAGACTTCATGGTATCAGGTCATATGAAGCGTGCATAGACATTGAGGTGCATATACATCGATGCCATGAATAAACAAGCTTCGGACGGCGTACATACTGAGGATGGGATAGCCATGATGCTAAGAGAACGTTTCCCTATCAGGGCAGATCTACGGAGATACCATACTGTGACTCGGGTCACCGGAACATGGAACAATGTGTCTCATTCTAAGCAATCGCGAAGGCAGTCAGTCTGCTAGGTACTCTTCCTTTCTTTGCCGCTTGCAACAGGCAAGTGTACGAAGTTCTTTGTTCAAGTTGCTAGACTATGGCTGTTCATCCACATTCACTAGCACACTCTGTTGCGAAAGTGAAACACATCAGTGTCTGTGAGCCTTGAGCCTTGTCAAACTCGTTGCTCATCCTGAGCTACAATCTAGGCAATGCTGCTAAAACTTGACCTCGCCCATCTGGCACACCAGGACTTAGCGATAAAGTCAAATTCTTCTTTTTTCTTGCTTTTACCCCACACGAAGACACAGGCCAAGATTCGAGTGCCTTTGATGTACAATTGTTGCAGAAACTAGTACAGGATTCCTCTCCACAGTCGATCCTAGCACATCACTCTTCCCAATCTCGTTGTTCGCTCATCACAACAATTGCTCTTTTCAAAAAGAGGTTTGCTCTATGTTCCTGTAAGCACATCCTGTTCTGATGTACAAGTAAAACAGATCTTCAACTTTGGTTCTTGTGGGTCGTAATTGGCTTATCGAACGGCCAAATGGCTTCCAATTCCTGAATCGTCATATCCGAATCAGAGTTGGTACTGGACAGTTCTCGGAACTGGTCCACTAGTTCGAACTGCCAGTTCTCGAGGTGGACCAGTTCTCGATCTGGGAACTGGTAGACCAGTTCTCAGCTGAGAACTGCCAGTTCGAACTGGCAGTTCTGCCGGCAGTACTCCGGCAGGCTTTTGATTGGTTCGGCTGACCCTCGTAAGCTACACCGGTCGAGGCCTGCTGCTTCACGACGCGTCCAAATGATCCATGTTATAGCCACCCTATGGCTACACGACCTTCTTGAACTCCGGCGGAGAGCTCTTACATACTCTCTTCCGTCAATCTACTCGAGTCCTAAAGCGAATACTCAGCTCCATTAATAACCCTTGCGCCGTCCTCTGAGCTTAACATCCCTACCGAATTTGCGCATCTTCTCGAGCGCCGGCTTAATGGCTACACCTCATCGAGGACGACTATCTGCACGAGCTATTGAAGAGACACTCAATGTGTCAAAAGTTGTCTTAAGACTGATATTATAACCAGCCTCGAAGGGTCCTTTGAGAACGTAGCGACGTACCCTAAGAACATGGAGACTGAACACTAAGAATGTCACATCTTTCCTACCGACAGTGACCCCCATACTAGTAACCAGTTCTACCAGTTCACCAGTTCTACCAGTTCTCAACTAAGAACTACCAGTTCTCACTGGACCAGTTCCCAGATGAGAACTGGTGGACCAGTTCCGAGGTCGGAACTGGTCTGGTCCATCCAGTACCAACTCTGATCCGAATCCGGTTGAGAGATAGCTTCCAACAAAGTCATGAATGCATTTTTGTGGTTTTCTTGTGTCTCGTCCCAGAGCTCGCTCTGTATCCAGCCATCATTTGTAGTCTGTAGTTGGTCCGTTAAGCTCTCTTTCAACTCCAGTGCTTGGAGGAACGATCGATGATCCTTTTCGTGATCCTGAAGCGCTCTTCCTGATGGTGGAGTATATGGACATGGACTTGGCAAACCAAACTCCTCCCACCGGGTCGAAAGGTTGATAAGTTCATCTCTGAGCACGGTGATACCGTCCACCCAAGTTCGATGGCAATATCGAAACAATCTCAACAAGTCGTCGTCGATAGTTCGCACGGCGGCAAGCCGGGGGATGTAGGCTCTGACAAACGCATCATAGACGCGTTCTAGCACCCTGTGACTATCTCCTTCACTGTTGCGTTTCCCAGGGAAGTGAAGATGTGTAGTCTCAAGATCCAATACCATTCCTGCGTGCTCGAAGGCAGGCTCGATGCTAGTCCCTTGCCAATCAATGAATGCGGTCATTGTAGTGGGATCGTCAGGGTCAACAAATATGTTGTGTAGATGCAAATCCGGATGCATGATGGTTGGAGATGCGTTACCATTGATACGCGGATCCCGTGCAAGGATCTGTAGAATCTGGCGAGCGATGCCAAGCAGCTGTACGTGCCCCTCTACATAACCTTGGTAAGGTTTCCCATTCGGATGAGAGCGATCGGGAGGTGGAAGTCTGGTGAGCGCTGTATCTATGAGACCGCTGCAGTACGCGGGTAGGTCATCCCCTGCATGATCGGACAATGTCAGTCCTATACAGTGTGGTCAACAATCAATGCGCATTGCAATGCGACATTGAATTGAATTGCCAAGACGATTCAATCCAATTCAATGCTATGGCCGGCTGAAGCAATCCGATTCAATGCTAAAGTCCAGATGGAATTGGAGAATTGCCAAGGCTAGATATAGGTGTATCGGAGATAGTCCGGTTTACGGAGATCCTCCTAATCTGATTAGATCTCCGCCAAGTCTGCTTAGTCTAGCCGTATATGGTGCGATCTACACGCCTTGGCACGAATTGCAATGCGACAACCAATTCCTCCTCGGACCCTAGCAATTCAATTCAAATCCTGGGCATAGCAGGTCTTGGCAATTCAATACGATGCGGACCGCTAGAATTGTATTGAATTGATTGTTGACCACACTGGTCCTATACTGGGATTCTAATGGTCAAGCTTATTAAGGAATGTACTTACAAGGGCCCGAGGGTCACATGCGAGTTGTGAACGCGGGGTGAAATCCAATTTTCCGCGGATCTCGTCGGATATTTCCCATCATCCTCACCAACAAGACCTTGCGTACGCGCCGATCATCCAACCAGGGCGACTCACGCTACGCAGATGCGCTGCACATCATGTCTACTCCATCACGTGAAGTGCTTCCAGAACAGAATCTCACGTCGGCCCCGGTTCTCTCTCGCTCTGCACGTCCTGGCGCGAAACGCATGACATTGAGCTGCGAAAACTGCCAAAGAAGGAAAACTCGGGTATGTTGTGTCGAGCACATTAAACTTCATAATTGCTCTAGAAACATCTGATTTGAAGTAAGTGTGATGCTAGACAGCCGGCGTGTGCGAATTGCGAGTCTCTGGGTCTACAATGCTCTACAAGGAAGCCGAAACGCAAACGTGGTCGCCATGCAAAAGTTCCTGAAACCGCACCTACCGAGAGCCTCGAAGGATCGGAGCACATCACGAGCCCACCGAACGTGCTTGGTATTGCACACACACCTTCGCGAAATCACATAGATGATGGCATGGATGATATCACAGGGGTCTATGCGACACATTCTCATGAGAGGAGCGAGGTCGAAGGCATAGAACACCTGGATGTACCAGTCCCGTCATCTGTTCCAAACCACTCTCAACCATTTGACCAGGTGCTCCCAAACCCCCAACCTGACTGGAGCGTATGGGATAGTATAACACCTGGAGCGGTCATTCATCATTCTCCATTCTCTCCGGGACCCGGTATCAAACCCCTCTTTGAAGCCCTGTCACACGGTTTGATGACAGCTGGAATCTTAGAGGAGCACCTCGAGTATGTGGCATCTTGTGTCGACCTTTTCTTCCAGAAGATATACCCTACCTACCCCGTTGTGTATCGACCAATCCTTGCTGAGGCCATCGATCAGCTCGCGCACAGCGTTTACGATCTTGACCACAAGACTTTTGCGCTGCTGACGGCGACATGCTCTTACACCCTAGCTGTATTACCAACAACCACATCTGTCAACTCATGGCCAGCGGCCACAGTCTTCTACCGCTCATCGCGTGTCGCCTTGGCTCAGTATGCTGAAGACGACATCGAGAATCCGGATCACACATCTATTGTGATCCGCATGTTCCAATCCGGATGGGCGCATGTTGCTGGCAAGCGCAAAACATCTTGGAACATGCTAGGCGAATGCATCCGTTTGGCGCAGGCAATGCGATTGCACGATGAGAGTACATATAGTCGCATGTCCCATCTCGAGGGTCAGATGTGCCGTCGGGCTTTCTGGACACTCTACACTGGTGACAAGTCATCCGCAATACTCGGTGGGCATCCCGTTTGCCTGGGAGAGAAGATATTTCGAGATGTCGTCCCCGTCGAGTATTCGGTATCTCTCGGCGATCAGGACACTGTCCAGATCGAAACAGGTGAAGGGACCCAAGACATGAGTATGTTGGCTGGATTTGATGCCAATCAGGATATGTGGCGCGCCGCTGAGCGATTACTGGACTTTGATCTTTCTCGTTTGGTCAGCGTCAACGGAAAGCACGAAGAAGCAAGAAGATCCCAGACACTTCTAGACTCATATCTCTCAGAGTTCCATGCTTGCCTTGATGACCTGCCGCCCTGCCTGTCCTTGTATACTGGTTTCACTCCGACCGCGAGCAGCTTCAGATTCCAAGCAGAGACGGGCTCTCCCCAGGCCCCGGAAGCCATGGCAATTCAGCGAACGAATCTGCAAGTCTCACACCTGTGCCTGAAGATGTTAATCACTCGACGAATACACGAGTCGCAATCCCGCTCCAAGAATGGGTGGACACAACAAGAAGAAGGTTGTGAGACTTCAAGCTTTCACATTGCGGAAACCCTTTGCATTGCCAGGGACCTGCTTTACGTTGTTCACACATCAAGCATTGAACTCATCAGACTCAACGGCGAAGCTTGTGTGGAGAAGATTCGGCTGATCGGAGCCTCGCTCCTGGAACTCATCGCCAAAAATCCGAATATTCCGGCTCACAGCGCACTGAGGCGGTACCAAGAGCTATTCCCGCATATTTTGGCGCTGCTTGACAGCAAAGCTTCTGAGATGACGGATGGGTAGACGAAAGAAGCTTGGCCGACTTCTCTCATATTTTCCGACGCACGGGTCAAGCGGCTCCTGGGCCAGATCCGGCCTGCCCGAAATGTTATACCCGTCTTGAGGTCTTGGGTTCACAAGTCTACCTGTGCGCTTTGCAAGACCGGCTGATGCGGCATATTTTCCGAGCTGGAAAAAGGAAAGCTCGCCAGTTCCCAGTCACAGTCATACGGGATCATGAACAGGGCTATGCCCTACATAATTTTCCGACACAGCAAATCATCGCAGGGGCTTTCTGACCTCCTTACTTAAGAATGTTTCCTCGCTTCTGCAGCCTTGCTGAACTCTTTTAGACCGCCACAAACGCGACAATGTTCCAATCTGTTGAAGCCTTGGATGGCCCCGACACTTTCGTCCCGGCTTACCAAGACGACGTGGGAGATCTAAAACTACCGGCAACATTTGTATGGGGCGCTGCAACTGCCGCATATCAGATTGAAGGTGCCGCCGATACCGAAGGCAGAGGACAGACCATCTGGGACGAGTTCTCTCACCTCGAGCCAACTCGAACCAACAACGAGAGCGGTGATGTGGCATGCGATCATTACAATCGGATGCAAGAAGATGTTGCCCTTCTGAAGTCGTACGGAGTCGACTGCTATCGCTTCTCGATTTGCTGGTCGCGAATTGTTCCTTCAGGAGGACGCAATGATCCGGTGAACCCGGCTGGCATCAAGTTCTACAACGATCTTATCAACTGCCTGCTAGCACAGGGCATCCAGCCAGTCGCTACACTCTATCACTGGGACCTGCCTTTGGTTCTACAAAAGCGTTATCAGGGCATGTTGAACACAGCTGAATTTCAGGCGGACTTCGTACACTATGCTAGACTCTGCTTCCGCCATTTTGGTGACCGTGTAAAGCAATGGATTACGTTCAACGAGCCCTACATCATCTCCGTCTATGGTTTCCACAGTGGTGTCCTTGCACCTGGTCACAGCACGCAAAACGGCAATGATTCGAGCACGGAGCCATTCAGAGTTGCACACAGCATTATTCTTGCACATGCCGCAACCGTGGAAATGTATATGCAGGAGTTTTATGACGCGCACAGGGCGGAGATCTCGATTGTTCTGAACGGAGACTACTACGAGCCTTTCGATGCACACAACCCTGCCGATGTTGCAGCTGCACAACGCGGGATGGAGTTCTATATCGCATGGTTCGCGGATCCGGTGTATCTTGGATCTGACTATCCTGCATGTATGAGGGAACAACTAGGGACCAGGCTACCGACATTCTCTCTGGCAGAACAGGACCTGCTGAAGCGCACTGCGCAGTACAACACATTCTATGGCATGAACCATTATACGTCACAGTTCGCAAAGGCCAGGACTTCGGCACCGAGTGCAGATGATCACACTGGCAATATTGAAACACTGCCGCATAACAGCGAGGGCAAAGTGATTGGACCCGTATCAGGTGTCTCATGGCTTCGCGTCACTCCCGTACAGTTCCGAAAGCTACTGAACTGGATCTGGGAAAAATATGGCAGGACGATCTTTGTCACAGAAAACGGCTGTCCTTGTCCAGGTGAGCATGACATGACTGTTGATCAGGCTGTGAACGATCACTTCCGCATCCGATACTTTGGGCTGTATCTAGATGCCATTGCACGTGCCATCTCAGAGGACCGTGTCAAGATTGGAGGATACTATGCATGGTCTTTGATGGACAACTTCGGTAAGTAACAGCATACACCCATCAACTGGGAACAAAGGGACTGATCATATACTACAGAATGGTCCGCAGGATACGATATCAGATTTGGCATCACTCACGTGGACTTTGAATCCCAAGTTCGCACACCTAAGAAGTCTGCTGCTTACCTGCGACAGACTTTCGGAGATAGAAGAACTTCACCGACAAAGAAACACGATGAGGAACGGAGCAGAATCTCAAAACCCACTGTGAACCAGATCAAGTTGAATAGACTATCGCAAATTGATGTACAGGAGATCGTTGCATAGATAGATACACAAGTGGTATTTTAGAAGCGAAACCTTGCCTAAGAAACTTACCATGCATCCCGAACTGTCCGCTGGCTTGCACTCCCTAATGGCAGTCTCAATCATCTCACATCAGCTTAGATCTATGAAATCGACATACGCTCGACCTCGAGAACGGATAACAGCCAACATATCGAGGCAAAGCCTAATTTTGTGTGCTACTCCTAGTCTAACATGATCTTGGACAACTCCCACACCTCAAATCGCTCGAGGACTGACGTGGAAGAGTCCGCCAAGTAGCTCAGAGCGGTACAGCCTGGTTCATCAGAGTAGACCATGAAACTCATCGCAAAACGATCATTCGCAAACACCTCCACAACATTACCATCGCAAAAGATCCTAAGAAAGAGCTTCTCCATTTCTTCTTTGCCTTCCTTGCGAATTTTGAACAGATTGAAAGAACCTCTAAGCACATCTTTGATGACTTTGTCGTCGTTGTTGCTGGTCGAACGATCAACCACGATCTCCTCTGAGGCCGTGTCAAAGTAGATCTTCGTTTGCTTGGAACGAGACTCGTTGTGCTGGATGGAGAAACCTATCTTCGACTCGTCATGTGCTGATATAGCTATCACTGCTTCCAGCTCCCAATGTGGTCCTTGAAAGAGCGGGAACGGTATTGGCTCGCAGATCGATGACGACCAGGAGACAGGGTTTCTAGCACGCAGATCACGCAGTTCGCCTTGCGGGCGAACTCCCATAGTATGAACGCTCGTCAGTCCTGCGTCGTCAGCCGTCGTGTCGATTGAGTCGATTTGATCGAGGGGTGTCCTAAGTGTGCCAACGACATTCGGGATTGACAGCAAGAAAAGCTCACGCGGCAGAGAAAGCATACCCCGCCAACCTTTCTCTTCGCAATGTGCCAGTGTCACATCTTCCTCCTTGATCCACCCCCACAAAATCCGTTTGCGAGACACAGGATGCTCATATTGACTTGGAGCATAGAAGCAACCGTGATCTAGCAGTCCTCCAAAGTTGTAGGTCATCTTAGGATCATCAGACTTGGTCAATCTGCCAGACATCCAAAGGCAGTAGCCTACAAAGGCATTGATGTCTGAAGCAGCATCTCTCTTCTTCGCACCCTCGCAGCCAAGGATGAAGAAATCGTGTGAGGCGTTCTCATTCGAGAGTGTCATGAAAGCTGCACATTCCCAGTTGGCACCAAAATCCCATTGATTTGATGGCTTGAATCGCAATGGTAGCTGCAAGATAGGTCCCAGATATTTCCACTCCAGGATATTGGTTGGACTGATCTCGTACAGAAAAACAGCTCCACCAGAATCGCGAATGCCGCCAGAAATGACACCGTAGAGACAGTCCGTGTTCCTGATCCTGTCGAGACCGGGCCATCGCGCCACATAGGGATCTCGGAAGCCGATCACTTTGACTTCTTCGGGCTCACCAAGAAGAATGGGGTTCTCATTACCCTTGCGCCAGATCTTTCCTCCATCTGTCGATGTCGCATAGGCAAGGCCAGCTGAGTTCCGATGATAATCGATAGCCCAATTGATGGGAAGGTAACAAGCTGAAGTGTACAGGACTGTAAGACCGGCTCCACCACTTGGTGCGTATGGCCAAAGACAACCCGTGAAAACACCCTCTTTGTCGTAAGCTTGATCCGGTTTGAACACAGGTTCAGGGTTAGGCTGGGTCCAGCGGAGTCCGTCCGAGCTTGTAAGATGACCCCATGTTATATTGCCCCAGTCGCAAGATTGTGGGTTCCCTACAACAAGTGTGAGTAAGATAGATGGAACACAGTTTGCGCCAGACTGACATTGGTAGAAAAGGTGGTAAGTGCCTGTTGACACGTCGTACCCTGGAGCACAAGGATCGTTCAGCCAGCCTTTCGGAGCTTTGAAGTGGAATCTCGGCAGCGTGTGCAGGTGAGGCATCGTAGAAGTCATGACGACTCGCTTACGAGCAAGTCACGCTTCAAGTCGGGACTCTCGGTGCAGGTATAGCAGGGCATTCTTAGCTTAGCGACACAACTGCTTGGAGTCGGAAGGATGTCCCCCATCGAACAAGGGACGTGCTTCGGAAAATAGTGTAGCACGCGTCGAATCTAACTTTGTCACCGGAAAATATCGAATAAGGTAGGCTGATCGGCTGATCACGGAAAAAAGAGGAACTCGCCCCATGGGGAATTTGAACTGTTTCGTGGGCAGCCTTCTACAAACACTTCTTACAGTTTAGACTCACGACTTCAGCTCAAGATCAGGTATAAAGACATGAGGCTACCCCATGTTAATCATCTATCTTGCCAAACAAGACAGTGATCAGCAACCGAAACACATTCTCTATCACTCAAACAAGGACAATGGAGCGAGCCGACCTCAAGAAGGACATCAGTCATGCGAACGAGTGCGAACTCGCGGACGTCGACGCCGATGGCAAAGTACGGGGCGGCTTGGAAGGTCTGACCATCGATGATGTCCTTCCCAAGCTTGACCGTCCATGGTATCGCGTGGCCCATCTTCGTCATCTCAATTTCGTCATTCTTGCTGTCTTGCTCACCCCTGCAACAAACGGATTTGACGGCAGTATGATGAACGGTCTCCAGACTCTTCCCATCTGGCAGAAAGGTGAGCATGCTATCACGTTGAGTCTCCTCACATTCGCTGAACTATGTTATGCAGACTTCAATCATCCTCAAGGTGGCATCCTTGGTCTACTTAGCACGATTAACACAATTGGCTTCATCACTGCATTACCTTTCACCGGTTGGATCGCAGACTTCCTCGGTCGCAAGCGTCCAGTACAGATTGGCAACGTAATCATGATCATCGGTGCTGTAGTTCAGTCATCCGCAAAGAACATCAGCATGTTCATCGCAGCTCGCTTCTTGCTTGGCTTCGGATTGTCAATTGCCTGTGTCGCGGCCCCGGCTTTGGTCGCTGAGCTGACGTATCCCTCTCATCGTGGAAAGATGACTGCCCTCTACAACACCAACTGGTTTGTTGGCGCAATCATTGCTGGTGAGTGTCAATGTAGTCTCTCTCTTATGGAGTCAAGGACTGACCTGGGACTTTAGCATGGAGCACCTTTGGCACTTTCCGCATCAACAACTCCTGGTCGTGGCGACTTCCCTCTCTGTTGCAATGCCTACCCTCCGTCATCCAATTAGTCATCAGTATCTGGCTGCCTGAATCGCCTCGCTGGCTTATTCACAAGGATCGTAGAGAGGAAGCTATCCAAATACTCGCCAAGCATCATGCTGGCGGTGATGTGAACAGCGCCCTTGTATTGTTTGAAGTCTCGGAGATCTCTGCCGCAATCAAGGCTGAGGAGGCACAGAATCAGACCAAGTACTCTGCCTTCTTCAAGTCACCTGGCAACCGCCACCGTCTGTTTGTCATCATTGTCCTGGGTATCATGCAGCAAGCTTCTGGAAACACCATCATCTCATACTACCTGGCTCTGATCTTGAAGCAGATTGGTATCACTAGCCCTACAGCTCAGAATGGTATCAATGGCGGACTTCAAATCTTCAACTACCTCGCTGCCTTGTCTGGTGCAACCTTGGTTGACAAACTTGGTCGCCGTACCTTGATCCTCAGTGGGCTCATTGGCATGTTCATCTCATACCTTCTCTGTAAGTTGTCCTTAAGATAGGTTTCCTCACGAGATACTGACTGTCCGATGCAGGGACTGTTCTTTCTGCAGTTAACGAACAACAAGGCTACAAGCACCATGGCCTTGGTGTCGGTGTGGTTGTTATGATCTTCGCCTTTAACTTCTTCTACGCAATCAGTCTGACGCCTATCCCTTTCCTCTACCTGACCGAAGTACTTCCTTACAGCTTGAGAGCCAAAGGCATGATGATTTCATCTTTCTCTGGTATCGCCATCGGAGTCATGCTTGGCTTCGTCAACCCTGTTGCTCTAGAGAACATTGGCTGGAAGTACTACATCGTCTCTGTGGTTCTACTTGTTGTGTGGATTCTTTGCGCCTGGTTCTGGTTCCCTGAAACAAAAGATAGAAGCTTGGAGAAGATTGCACAGGTGTTTGACGGCGAAAATGCATTGCTTGGCGATCTTGACAGAGAAGCCGCCACTGTGCAAAGTGAAGTCATCATGGCCAAGCACTAGGAGGACTGTTTTGCGACCGAACCATAATAAAGAACCATCGTGGTGTAGGCTAAGCAATACGTGTCTGATACACGAATCTCTTGGAAGCTTGCAGTATACTCTCAACCATCATCTCATTGACCTGCTGGCATGATGCAGCTACAACGCAGATAGCGAATCTGATGAAGCTTCTAACTATAGGTGAATTTAAACCGAGGGATGAGATCATTTTTATAGCCAATCACGTTGTACGAAGCTTTTGCGGGGAAACCAAAAACATACCCTCAGATCATTTTTGTTTATACCCTAAGATCATTTTTATTCTTTGCTCGTACGAAGCTCAAGATTGGTATACTGACAGTTTGAATACGGATCTGTCCGATGCACGAGTGAGATTGTTGTACGATTTGTTGCTATGTTGTTACAATATGTCAAACATAGGCATTTCTCTGCGTACGACACGTGCAAACCCCGCTTTCCGTGCGCACCGCGCTGACTGCTTCTAGCTTGCTTCCTGTCGTACGAGAAGCACATAAGACACATTCTGCTAAATTGACTTCTTCTGACTTTCTATCACCATCCCCTGGTTATGTCGCTAGACTTACACGGCATCTTATACCGGCCGGTCTGGGACTGTTTTCTCTGTGGCCAATGTCGCTATGGCGTACGACCGGGGGAGGTCCACGCGCACTGGCGTAAGCGACATGGAATCAAAGGTAGGGAACTCCGTACGATCATAGACATCTGCGGATCGCACCGTACGGAGCACCTAGAAAGCTGCGCTCACATTGCTTCTGAACTTGATACAGCTGATCCTATACTACTCTATTATAATGATGGTCTTCAGTGTCAAAAAGTCGGACAGGCCTGTTCTTACATCTGCCGGGATGAACGAAAAATGAGGCAGCATTGCCGTACGGCGCACGGTTGGTCCGAATTTGGCAGGAGAGGACGGCCATCTGGACTCGTACGGAGTACAGCCTCTCTTGCTACACAAGGAGACCGACCGTGGATTAGAGTATCATGTCAGAGGATCTTTCCCTCTGGGCCCGACTCCCATTTTATCCGCGTACGAGATATAGACTGTGCAGGCAGCAACGGCAACGATATACCACACCCTATGCTACCGCTAGGCTTGTACGAGAGACACCAATCAATCATGCAGCAGCAGAGAGATCATGTCGACAAGTCGTCGTACGAGTATGATGGTGACCGCTGGCTCAAACGTACTGGATGGCGCAACTTCCTTACTGGCTCGGTACGTACGAAAGTCCTCGAGTATGTCGTCGAGCCAAGGCAGGGCTCTCCGCCGTATGAGAGCATGATTTGGGATGCGGTTGCACATCTTATCGGACGGGCCGAAGAGCTTCTCTTACGCTCAAGCCATTTCGTACGAGTCGCCATTGTGCAAGTCGAGGATAGTCATCACATCCAGCAGCCGCTCCAGCCGTATCAAGGTCGACGGCAGTTGCAGAAAGGCGTACGAGCGTGGCAGCAGATTGTGCTCTTCTTCGTACGGCTCAACTTAGGCGGTCTAGACCTTGACACACGGCTGTCCGACACACAGAAAGAGACTCTAGCAGCACTAGTCGCTGTAGCAAAGTCTACCCCGTACGAAGACGAGAGCCACCAAAGCGAAGACATGCCGCCGATGCAAGAGCTTGAGCGTGGCATCCTATTCTTCATCATCTCACTACTTGACTACGTCGTACAAGGCTGGGAGTATGAGAGCCCTCTAGTCTGTGCCCTTGCAGTGATTGCCGTACGACCTCAAGGTTGGCTTGGACTTGATAAGTTTCCCTCCATCCTCTCGGCGCTAATTAAAACCTCGCGCTATCTCGTGCTCCAGGAGGCGTACGAAACACCGACTGTGCTAGCAGAAGCAGACGTCACACGTGCGGCAGGACCGCGCCTAGAAGATGTCGAACGTCTAACACATCGTTTCTTACGAAGAGGCACGCGCTCACCATTTGAGTGGATGTTTGACCTTCGTTCATACGGGCAGCATCTTGCTATGCAGAGTGCTGCAGGCGGCAAAGTCAGCTGGACTGGGGATCGTCTCTCGTACGGAGACATCTCTCTCGATATAAGTCAGCTCAAGCGCATGGTTAGCCTTCTCTCGTACGACACGCGACAACTGCTCGACTCGTGTCTGCTCTTTGGACTACCGACACCGACAATATCAATTCAGAGCCTGGTCGACAACCCAAGCTCAACAGAGGCTGGTTTTAGCCTCGTACGACATTCGGAGGCGCGCAAACTCCTTGAAGTAGAAGGCGGCTGCTGGTTATTAGATCAGGTAGTCCGGTCCCCAGATCTGCAACTAAAGTTCTTTGCAGACCGTACGAGTAACACTTTCAAGCTGCCCGCGGTAAATCAGTACATGCATAGTGTAAACCACTTCCGTACGAACCTGGCCGTCCTCTGTCATATCACCAGCGGTCAGCCTGCACGAGCCACAGAACTGCTGTCTATCCGGCACCGTAACTCGTACGAGGGCGAGCAGCGAGGGGTCTATCTAGATGGAGGTCTTGTCAACCTCACCACCTCGTACTACAAGGGCTCGACAATCGAGGCAAAGGCCGATGTCAACATTATCCAACGCTATCTGCCAGAAAGTGTCGGCCTAGTCGTCGTACGATATCTCTGGCTCGTCCTGCCGTGGATAGAGCTGCTCGAGACGCAATGCTACAGTCGTACGAAGGTTAGCGATCACCTTTGGCCAGATCAGCTACCGGGTCACGCGTTCGACGAGAACTCATTCCGTACGAGGTTTCGGCAAATTACGGAGAAGTATACCGGTTGTAGTGGAATCAACATCCCTAGCTATAGACATGTTGCTATTGCTATAAGCAGAAAGTATCTTACTGCAGTCGAGCAGTTTGTAGATGTGGTAGATGCATCGGACGAGCAAGGCGATGCAGTCGATGGAACAACACCACTCGATGCTCAGGCCTCACACTCGTCGTACGTAGCACAGCTTGTGTACGGAAGAGATGGCCAGGCAGTAGCCGGATCACTTCCGACTTCTCGGGATAAGTTTCGTACGGTGTCTCGGGCGTGGCACTCCCTGCTAGGGTGTGGCTCTCCAAGAAGAGAGGAGGATGTTAGTAAGTCCGACAAGGCGGTGACAGAACAGCAGGTCGTACGACGCTGGGAGCTCTTACGACAATCAGACCCTCTCGTACGGCTGCGTGAGTTGTTTTCTCCGCAGGCAGAGTTTCGTCCGAAGCAAGACGAGGTCCTAAGGGCAGTGTACGACGGTGTGTCGCCAATACTAGCCATAATGCCGACTAGCTCAGGCAAGAGCCTCTCATTCATCCTTCCTGCCTCGTACGAGTTCAGCGGGACGACGCTTGTAGTCACGCCTCTGCTGGCCCTGCAGCAAGACATGCTTCGTCGTACAACAAAGCTCTCGATCCCCGCGCGTGTCTGGACGAAGGGAAGCGACGATACTAACACCAAGATCGTCTTTGTAACTCCCGAGTCCGCAAGGACAGAAGACTTTCTTAGCTACTTCCACCGCCTCCGTACGACAGGCCAGATCGATCGGATTGTGTTTAACGAGTGCCATATCTTCTCGGACGACGATATTACCTTCCGGCCAGCAATCAAGGAGCTCGTTAGTCTGTTCCAGTTTAACGTACGACTAGTCTTTCTAACTGCCACCCTTCCAGTAAGTCAGGAACTGCCGTTCTGGCAGCTACTTGGCCTACAGCGAGTCCTAGCTCGTACGGTCCGGGCAGACACTACTCGACGTAACCTTGCATACACAGTCTCGTACGTACCGCTACACGATCGTCTAGCTGAGATGAAAAGATATATACAACTTGCAGCAAAGGCCAAGATAATCATCTATTGTAGACGTAAGCAGACAGCCACTACGCTAGCAGCGCAACTGGGCTGCCCCTACTACTTCTCCTCGTACGAGGACAAGAAGGCCAGTCTGGAAGATTTTGTCGCAGCCGAACAGGGTGTGATAGTCACTACGAATGCCCTTGGACTTGGCATTGACATACCTAATGTACGAGCGGTGATCCACTACGACTGCCCCGATAGTCTAATTGCGTACGCACAAGAGAGTGGTAGAGCCGGAAGAGACGGAAAAGAAAGTCGATGCATCCTGTTTGTAGGAGAGCCAAGCGCAACTCGCACGGCTTCGTACAAGCAGAGAAAGCGGTCATTTGCTGCAATTGCATCTCACTCTTTGGATGTTTGGCTACAACGCTACATTAGCACACCAGATTCGGCCGTCTGCCGCCGTACGACTCTAAGCGAATACCTGGACGGTGTGGTTCGCGACAAGGGCTGTCAGGACTCGGCAGGCTGTGATGTTTGTACGGCTGGGGCCGCATGGCCTCGTACGAGTGCTGCTGTACAGGAAATGCAGTCACCTATCGATCGTCATATCTTCCGGTCGCAGGAGCGTAGTCAAGACTTCGTACGACATGAGTTTCAAGCAAGCCAGGCCGCCGACAGCAATCAAAGGCAGCGCATCGTACGTTTTCTTGCGTCCATCTCTGCCACCTGCTTCCAATGTATGGCGTACGGTAGCGATGCCAGTCATCTACCCTCGGAATGCCTGGAACCTAGGGACACCTCGTACGAGGAAGCTGTCCAGGCAATTCGAAAGACAATTAGCTTTGACAGATATAGCGGTTGCTTCTCGTGTGGTATGCCCCAAGAACTATGCCAGACGTTTGTCCGTACAGCAAATGGAATGACAAAGTCAAGAGATCAAAGGGACTGTACGTATCGGAAAGGCCTTTTCGAAGCAGCAGGAGTTCTCATCGCTGAATTGTATCGTACGAGGCACCGTCGATCAAGGCTATACGAGGAGCTAGGGCTCGTGCAGGGACAGGCGCAAAGGGGGACGCAGCAAGGTACGGACATTATCCAGGAGCTTGGAAAGAGGACGCGATGGCTTGGTTGGGAAACGAATGTTCTGTTTCGTACGACAACGTCTTAGTACTTAGATATATTGTTCAAGTAGACCAATGTCAAAAAGGAGGCAAGAGTAAAGGATAGTTAGGAATTTTGTCAAGGGTTCAGCTCTAACAGCAAAAAGCCATGTTTCTATTCTCAAAGAAAGAAAAGAAGCCTCCTTTTTCTTACCGGATTGCAGTAATTATAGTCGTACGAGACAGATGAAAGAGCTGTTCTAGTCGTACGGGACTGCCTGAGTAAAACAACGTCAAGAAGGAGGCAGGAATAAAGGATGTTTAAGAAGTTGGTCGAGGGTTTTGGTTTTGGCGCAGCATTAAAAAGCCATGTTGTTATTCTTAAGGAAAGAGAAAGGAGCTAGCTGTGTCTGTCGATTCACATTCTTTGTAGTCGTACGACGCTAGTGTTAGAGGTCTTCCTTTCGTACGAAACCCCCTTTGTCCTATAAGATTTGTCTTTATGTTTTTGTTTTGTTTTTTCTACCAAGTCTCACACCTAGGGACAAGCTATATATTAGAGCAAGTTCCTAGATTCACCCTACATCTAACAAGTAACCTATTTAGCGCAGTTGGTAAACCTCCCCATTCAAGTCAAAAAGATTAATTACGATCCATACACGATTTGAACCGTGAACCTCATGTAAGTAACCCCCTTCCCCCCTCCGTACGAAGCTCCCACTAACACACTTTAGCATCATGTCCAACTCCACCGCCCTTGTCCGTCGCTCGTACGACCCCACCATCGTCGCAGTGACCGGTCCCTTCCAGAACAAGTTGGTCGAAGTCGTACGCCCTGCCACCAACGCCGACGCACCCAACGACGACGACACCTCAGACCTAGTTGTCGTACGCCTCACCGCCAAAGGCAACCAAGCCCTCTTCGAGCTCTGCCACACCAACGACCAGAAGGAAGTCTGGCGCTTCCCCTCGTACGAGTTTGTCATCCACAAGGACAGCATCACCGCCTCTCAAGTAAGTAACCCCTTCCCGCTACTCCATACGAACAACCATGAACAATAACGAACGACTGCTAACAATGTCCTAGGTCAAAACCGGTCGTCCCTCGTACGTCAACGCAGTCCTAATCGCCTCCCGCGGTCTCCTCCAGCGTACGCGCTGCACCAAGAACTCCCGCTGGGTCTTCGTCGAGGACGTACGAGTCCCAGGCTACTGGGGTGGTGCCTGCGCTGGCTGCAAGTGGCGAGACGGAGCTGCAAGCTGCTCGTACGCTGACAAGCATGAGCCTAAGTACATCCCTCCTAGCATGGTTCCCACCCCCCGCCTTGCCATCGAGGAATTAGAGGACTAGATAGGGATAAATGGTCCGTACGACAGGAATTAAGGGAAAATCAAGCAATCAAGTAATCAAGTATCCTGTTTTTTTTTTGTCTCTCATTTCGATAGAGGAGATTTTGCACCCCTCGTACGAGCATGTCTTTATACTTTATAAAGGTTATTCTTTTCTTTGTTATAGAAGGGTAGTTCCTACTTTATTTATATAGTAATATCTTACTATAGTAGTACTTCTCTTTTATCTTTTTTTCTATTACTATAATAAGGTTATTATTTTATAAAATAAGCTTAAGTATCTATTGACGGCATTCAACGTAGCGACGGGTGTAAAGGGTCGTCCGTAGGCTACGATGTTTGCATAGCTAGTAGCGTCTAGCCCTGTACGTAGTAGGATATAACTAGTCGACAGAGAAGCTATAGAGGCAAGGTGTCACGGCGCTTGCCTGCAAGTAAGCGTTGTGACGGCCAGGGTGGCCTACGTAGTGTTGTTGCAAGAGTTGCAATAGCCACCGGCCAGTTGCAGAAGGCTGCAACGAACGCTGCAAGTGCCCGGGCCGTCTGGGTGACCCTGACAGGGTCACGTGAGTTGCAGAACCGAGGTTCTGCCAGAGAATAGTTATGTAGCCTATGCCGCTTCTGTGTTTGTAGCTCTTCGAGCTACGTCCTGTCATTGAACCTGCCTGCTGGTTTCACTGCCTGACCGTAGATAGCCTGTTGAATACTACTGTACTCCGCATAGCTGCTCCTTCCACTGTACACCTGACCTGCCCCCGTGACATATACGGATGTAGCCTATAAGAACGGAAAGGCCAGCATCGCTATAGTTTAAGGAAAGAGTTAGAAGACCATTACCTAAAGAAAACTACCTAGATAGTTAGTAGGCGACTCGACGGTCGCGGAACTTATCGCCATCGAAGCGGCCCTATTATACTAAGCCGAGAGGAGGCCACTCCTAAGGACGACAATTATAGCAACTGATAGCAAGCGAGCTATACGCTACATCGTAGAAGGAACAAATCCATATAGACAGTATGTGATCCGATACATTCGTAAGCACATTACGGCTCTCTAGGACTAGGAGAGAGGTTCGGTGCTTCTATAGTGGGTACCTACCTATAGAGGCATAGAGGGGAATAAGAGAGCGGACAGACTAGTAAAGAGGGCCATCGAGAAGGAGTCTCTCCATAACCTAACTAACCTAGCTAGTCGGCCTAGTCCCTATGACTCCCTTAACCCACCTAACTACGACATCTCGAAGACGTAGATATATTAGCAACGCTTTACGGTACCTATAAACAAGATGGTCCTAAGGGTGTCTAAGAAAACATTTTAATCATAACTCGATAAGATCTAGAAGGAAGTTAGGACTTCGAGACCACTAGGCACATAACATATAGGAGTATACACTTAGCAGCTAGATGGGGCCCTTCTAGGCCTACACATAACGGCCGTGTATAACGCACTAACAGCCGTAGAAGCTTCGATACTATCCTAATGCCGAACAGGACACTCCCGGTTGCGGAGTAACCTATACCAGATGAAAATGTCCGACACGGCAGAGTATAGATGTAGAGCTACACAAGAAACCATCACTCACGTGATCTACGAATGCCTACTCCTCTAAGGAGACCGGCAGGTTGCTATCGATATTATAGGACATAGGTGGAGAGACCTATCTTACATACTCGGAAGGTGGAACCCCTAGGAAGATCTGAAGACTAGGCAACTAGTCGACGGGCCGAAGGAAAAATGAAAGGCGGACCTTCCGGCGGTAAAGGCGGTTCTTCGCTTCCTTTATAAGACGGGCAGGTTTACGTAGCAGACAAAAGAAGCCGAGTAAGGGGAAGCTAGAATAGAACAAGGACAGATAAGGACATAGAAGGAAGAACCAATAGGAGACGGCTTATAGGTTTGCCGTAGAACCAAGTAGCCTGATCAATTGAATCAATCAATCAATCAATCAAAACTAATGTTAGCATTCCCTCTGATATAATTTTTCCTTCTATCATGGCTAACTCTGATCGATATTTCTTGTAAGAGCAGCCGCGACCTGTGACCAAGAAGCCTAGGACGAGTACGATGCTAGAGGATCCAGGGGACAATTCTTCGAGTAAACCTTGTAGTTGACGACCATGCCTCTACTCAAGTGTTTATCAACGTGGCAGACGACTTGCCACATCCCTGAACCAGTAGCATCCATGATGAAGGTCTTGCCAATGCCGTCGTTGATGGAGGTGGCGTATTGCTTATTGTTCAGATAGGTATAGCTATTGCCGTGCATATGGAAGACGTGGGATGCACTGCCGTAAGCCATCACGTACCAAAGTACTTTGTCTCCCAGACACATCTCGAACACGGGGTTATTGGAGAAAGTATAGCCGTTAATGGTGTCTGTCAATAGTTGATCAGTCATGAGACGTTTAAGATGGAAATATACAACTTACGAAATGCGGGAGCGGAGGGAAAGTGTTCACTTCCAGCGATGTTGAGTTCTTGAGGATACCAGACAGAGCTGTTAGCGCTGTAGAGTTGTGTGATGTCCGGCTTGATGTTCGTCTGACCAGTCAATCTCTTTGCATTGACGCCTGACAAAAATGAGGTTGATTCGGTGTAGATCATGAACAAGAAGGGGATTTCGCGGTATTCGGACATGACCCTATCCATGGTGCCCGTTGCGTAGATGATGGTAGGGCCGATGAGTCCGGTGTTCGTATCTTCGTACAGCGAAACGTAAGAGTGGTAGCTGTGAAGTCTAGCCAGCTCGCCTTCGTTAGGGCCTGCGAGCTCGGTGGCCATCCATTTGTAAACAACGCAGCCGCCTGGCGCGACTCCGGGTTCAACAGGTGGCACAGCATCTTCCTCTGGAATTTTGAAATTGACTCTTGGCTCAGCATCGGGATAGTCGGCGCCTTCGCTGGACTTCTGATATGCAAGGCCCATAGAATGCATGGTCGCGTAGTGATTAGCGAGGTTGTTCACGAACAATATCTCAATCACGTCGCCCACTTCGGCACGGAGAATAGGGCCTATAAGTGTTAGACACGCGGTTGAAAGGGTCAAATCGTACCATCACATACCTTGGGTACCCTGCCATGCAGGTTGCTCGGTTCTCTGAGTGAATGTCGCATCGGTATAGCCTCTGTACAAGGCTTTAGTCCAGACGGTGCCATATTCCAGGTAGCCAGCATTCTTGGCTCTGATTGAATCGTTGAAAGGTACCTGTCGTGCTACCATGAGTTCGATAGAAAATCCTCAAAACCCGTTCTGACTTACACCGAGCCAGTTGTCCCATCCAGTAGGTGCGTAGTCCCACTCAACCTCTTCAGCGGCCACGTAATAACGTCTGATAGTACCGCTGAAGTTGAAACCAAGGCTAGAGGGCACACTGCCGTTCATACTCGCAGCGCAGGAAGGCAATGACCTGGTGGTACCATTGCTGTATGATACCGTAGTGCTGAACGCGCTTTGCACGGCAGATGTAGCAGCAGAGACCCCTGGAGCGACCAAGGAGCTGGTGTAGGACGCAGTCATCCATTTAGATACAGCGCTTGTCGGCCAATTTGCTGAAGACGTCATTGTGGGCACTGGCTGTCCGATCGGGACATTTACATTGCCTCCCGGTAACCCAGATCTGCCAGGAGGAGGAGGAGGAACAGCCGAAGCACCCAATGTGCCAAAAGTGAATAGGAGGAGGGGACCAAGATGTGCGGGCATTTGGGCGAGATCTGAGATATATCGAAATTGTGTCTGCAATCCAGGACCTGGCCTCAAGTGGGCTGTATTATTATAGAAAAGCGCGGTTTGTGCCACCGATGCGGAACGGCCGTTGTTGATAGTATGTCACTGCTTTTCTTCAGTGGTAGCTCATTCCGCGTTCCGAGGATGCTTTTCGCGATTTTGATCTTTGCGCATGATTGAAGAGGTCGTCGGTGATGCAGCATCGTTTCGGCAGCAGACCAAGAAGGCCTCCAGTCCATTGTCGCTCCCATAGCATGGCCGACAAGAGCTCAAGGGCCATAGCCACCGAACGTCACTTGTCTTGGATATGGCAGGTGCAAGAAGAATATACTTAAAAAGCTAGGATATCCGATAGTCGCATTCCCGGCCAGCCTGCGCGGCCCCGGGCCTCGAGTTCGCACTACGGTAGAATAACGCAGAACAGTGACAGTTTGTTTGCCGAACTCGGTGGCGTCGGCCATCTCATGGACGCACCTGCGGGCCGCGGCCCTCGGCAAGTCTGACATCACTGACGTCAACGTCATCTCACCTCACTGACCAACGAGAGCGAATCGGAAGCTCGGATGGCTGCGCAGAAAGACCATGAACGCACGAAGGCTTTGGAGATTTCCCATTCATTATGCATAAGCTGGCTTAGGGCGTTTTGAGCCACGGACTTTGAGCCAGCTCGTGATCGATCCCTTGGCTCAATCCATCGTCCATGCCAATGCATGATCATCTGTCTGTCGCTCGAGTTGGCTTAGCACGTGGTCTTCCATTCGCATAGCTCAAGCGGTCAGTCTAGCTCGATATTCCGTGTTCTCGTTCGTCCATCTCTGCAACCCACTACAATGCAAGCCAACTGTCTCATATGCAGCTCAATCGCTGCTGTTGTTCGTGAGAGTTAGCCTGCGTTCAACCCCCAACAACGCTACGCGCGACCAACAATCGATTGATAGTGAAGCCCTTCACATGTTATTGTGTTGATAAGAGGTTCTCGGGATATTCAATCCAAACCACAAATCATCCCGCAATGACATGCTCGAAACGCGACTCATTGGTCGTCATCGTGGTTGATCAGTTTGTTGCATTCTTGGGCCGGAATAGCTGTGAGTTGGCTCAAAGCTCAGGATGGCTCGACAGTATCTATGCGAGCTTCTGCGATCAAAGTTGTCAGACAGGTTTCACGTCCCACTGATCCGTTGTCAGCCTTGCAAGATTTGAGACTATCCCCGCTCTAGTTTCAGGGATTCTGCGCGTCTTTTGGATTGGGCGACTTTCCGTTCGAACATAGCATACAAGTCGGCTTTCGCTGCGTCGTTTCGTGTTGTGTCAGCCCGTACTGATCAGCGCCCGACACAGTCAATACCAGATGCCTGGGTCGCATTTCGGCGACCTGGCATCTGTATATAAGCATCTCGATGCAATGATCTGAACAAATCACCTGGATGGTTGACCGCATGAAGAGGCCAGACAGACCAAAGACGTCAAGGGGGATGCTCGCATGCGCTCAAGTCACGACTCTCAACTTCGATGAAAACCACACCCCTGATCATCTGTACTAGATAGGATATCAGTGCTTAGTTGACGGATTCAAAGGTATCATAGTGGTCTACTGGATGAATCTTGCCTTCCAGAGTATCGACTCCGACGCGAATTATACATGGAGAGTTCCTACCATCCTTCAGTGTTTATTCCCCTTTCCGATGATCTTCCTCGTCCTGGTTATCCCAGGAACCCCACATTGGCTTGTATCGAAGGTCAGGAACGAGGAAGCACACGAAGTTCTGAACAAGAATGAGTGAGCACAAAACGAGTCGAGGGAATATCGCGCTTCTTCACGCTGGCATCCTGGAAGCTGTCGATTTGGCACATGAGACTGGTAAAGCATCATGGAAGAATTTGCTCAAGTAACATTATATGCTGCAAACAGAACCCAACCCGCCTTCTCAGTGAGGCGGTAAAAATCCGCAGGTCTGCACTGTCGGAGATGTCTCCTAATTGCCTGCGCAATCCAGGCATTACAACAGTGGGGTGGCATCGAAGCTTTAATCTATATGTAATGATCGAACTGTTGTGACACTATCGGAGCTAATAGGATCTACTAGATTACCCAGATACTCTTTGTTCGCAGGTAGGATTCAGCGCTCATCTCGTGGGACTCGTATTTGGCTTCCTGAACACCACCCGTGTTCCCTCAGTACGAAGAACCGAGTGTTACTGATGGATCTAAGATATGGGGGAGACGTGTCTAGACATTCGTCTTTGCTCCTGCGCAAGCTTAAAGCACTTTCCGAATCATCGCACTTCGATCTATTCACAAACCACAACTCCTGGACACAACAAGGTCGGTCTTACTAGGGTTAAGCACCTGCTGCAGACAGCCTATCCTGTCATACCAGATCTTGATCTACAAGACCTGTATTCTAGACCTCGCAATAGCAGTTGGGACAAATGGGAAGACTAAGGTTGGCACGACCGAGACAAATGCGATATTGACAACGCTAAGCCTACGATCTCGTGGGCTGAGAAGCATTGGACGTTGACGAGGAATTGCACGACAAGTTCACAAGCGACACAAGCAGTCGAGTCCCGGCCCCTCGACCAGATTCCCAGCGCACTGAGCCTTGCACTTGTCACCAGCCCGTCTGTCTGCTCTAGTCTACGACGGCATCTCACCGACCTTTGTACATTGTCACGTTAGTACACTCTCCATGTACCAAGAAATGGTCAAACTAAATGGGATATTATTCTCAGTAGAAGGTGATTGCACGTTATTACGTTGAGGCGGTGCAGATGTGGTAGAAGCTTAGTAAGGGCTTAGCAAAGTGGTCAGCTCGCCCGTAGGGACGTTAAGAGTCTTCCTTGTCTTTGATGTGTCGCGACTGCATCTTCAGTGCTGGGGAGTTTCGGACTGGCTAGTGACATCCATGGCTCCAATGTACACGGTGTTGCTTCCCAGTGGTTATGTAGGCATTCTCGGTCCATCTTCTGATTCAGCGTCTTTCGTACGGCCAACACCGAACGTGCTTTCGCCCAGAAAACTGTTATTAGAGCCGATCTGAAGCCTGTGATCGATATTCTCGTGCGCATCCGCGCGATCGGCCCAACTCATGTCTTCGGCAATGGACAAACTTCCATCTTCGAATACTCCATCCATAGTTTCACTCATGAACGCTGGCTGGGTCCAGCCCAAGTTCTCATATCTTGTCCAATCTATAGCTGACCACTGGTCCGTGCGAAGGTTGGCTGAAGACCAAGGCGTCGGACAGGATGATGTTGACGGCGCGTCAGAAATAACTACATCTGGAGGAATCCTTGACGCGCTCGAACTGCCATATCCTTTGTATGACATATCTAGCGTGCAGGCGAATGTGTTGGCGATTGATGGCATATCACTATGCACTGGCAAAGAAGAGTTGCTGAGGTCGTAAAGAGAGTGTGGTGAATCTTGTCCAAGGAGGAAAAAGTCCGGCACATGGTCGTCAACGTTCGGAAAGACCGATTGGTGAGTATCTGGCCAAGCTTGAGGCCAATCCTGAACGCGCGCCGAGCTATCCTCGAAAGGAGGAGCTGTGGTTTGCTCATAGTGTTCATTCACCCAGTGAGGCGGCTTAGTGGTTGGGCGATTTTGGCTATGACTAGAGCTGTTTGGCAGCAGCAGTTCGTGGCGGTCGTTGACGTTAGCCTCAAGTCGCACTCTGGATCCTTGGATGGCAGCTCTAGGTTTGCCACGCATATGTGGGTCCGACGTATCTGGATCCTTCATCGATGTGACATTGTTGCTTTGGAGCTGTTCCTGCTTAGGATCGATACAAATACACTTTCCGCCGTGAGGACAACAGCAATGCCGCTCGTTTGTAAGACGATCATTGGATAATGATGTAGGCTCGAAATCCATGCTGTGTGTGGATAATGCGCGGCCATCCACTAACACCGTGGCGGAGGCAGTAGATTGAATATCTCCAGGTTTGGCTTTTTGCATATAGGAACATCTCTCTTCAGGGAACGGTTTCGCTCCACATTCACACTTGACATGAGCGGACCGTGCCTTCCGCTCAATACGACAATGTTGGCACTGGCTGACTGGACGACCTTTCCTGGGTACAGGAAGCAGGTCACGGTCTGGAATCATAGCAAATCAGCAGCCAGATGTAAACAAAATCTAGAAGAGACTTGCCCGTGTGGTTACAACTGGACACCCGATGACCCAACAGACAGGTGCGGCATGCCCATTTCGAGCCATCTTTGTCGACAACCATAACCTAGGAAACGTGAGGGACCTTTAACCGAGCTCCTTAGAACACACTCCTACAGGCAGAGATTGCGCTTAGGAAAGGGTCAATCGATTTCGATGAATGCTAAGGCTGTGAAGTGAATGTTCAGCTTTCCGTACTATGCCTGGAAAAAGTTGTTCGATGGCAAAGTCGCGTGTTGAAACTCTTCGATTCGAGACAATAGATCTTGAAAGTCACATACATAGACGTTAAGAGAAAACGTTGCATGCAGGACTTTCGCGCGCGTCCACCGCTAGCTGCTGAACAATTCAGCCGCAAGTCCTGAGATGAAAGAGTGAATCTTTATCTGAGGTTCCGTCTCATTCCGTTTCAGTATCGGTGGAACAGCACGTGACCTATTGAGGCATTTGTGCGTCCCGATCTATCGACCCGGCACGTTTTGGCGTCTGGAGCCCCGCCCGCTAGCCTTCATTTTTCGCTACGCCCAACAAGAGGGATGATCTTCATATTTTTATGATCAACCTTGTACAGTTTTATGGCGTTTCTATCGTTATTGTATCCAATGCATTCAATCGAAATGGAGTATGTGGGCACACGGAAAGCCCTTAACGAGCTAGCATTGCGGAACTTTCGTTCACCTGCTAGAGATCCATGTAGATCTGGTCAAGATGGCGCAGCATATTCCACGGCTACTGCTGCCAGCCCGTTGATTGTGGTGCGTGAATTGTGCGGTCCGATCAAGTTCCCTTGTCTCCCCCTCCTTGTACGATCTGATCTAGTCAAATATCGCCTATTCGGCAACCCTCCATTAAACCTTATGCCAGATTCATCATCTGTATGCATTGTACCGACAGAGGTTTATGACGAGAAGACACCATCATCCCAAGCTTCTGATGGATGGGGCGGAGGAGACTTCGATCGTCATTTTGAGATGCGGACTTCACAACTTCTCGTTTCATTCATCTGCTTGTATACCTCTCTCGTACATGCCGGACAGGATGTAGCGATTGGTAATTCGACGACGAGGATGTATTATGTCGCCGCTGTCGAGGAGGATTAGGACTATATGCCTAGGTAATTCACTTGCCCATACACGCACAAAGAAGAAAGCTAACGATCCGTAGCGAATTCGAGAACATGAATGGCATGCTAACTGATGGATCGCCCCAGGCTGCTGCTGTCGCCGGCAACAATGCACAAAGGATCGGGCATATCTGCAAAAAGGCACTCTTTCGCGAATACACAGACGGCTCATTCACTCAGCAGTCAACCCGTCCCGAAGTGAGACAACCATGAACATCAGCACTAGCGTGGCAGTTTACTGACCATGTTGATTTCGAAAGTGGCTTGGAATCTCGGGCCCGAATATTCGAGCCGAAGTCGGTGATACAGACAAAGTTATATTCAAGAATATGGCTGCCCACAGCCACACGATGCATCCCCACGGCTTCCGCTATACCAAGGAGGATGAAGGTCTCTCCGGTGCTGGGAAAGATTTTGGTGGTAATGCGGTCATGCCTGAGTCAACCTGGTTGTATACTTGGAAGGTTCCTGGTGAGGGATGCTCATTTGATCACTCGAGAACGTCGATTAGTATGTGGCTAATAGTTTGCAATAGAACCTGCCGGTTCGGGCTCCCTTGATCCACCATCGTTAGCCTGGAGATCTTACTCCGATGCAGCTGGAACACAGGACGTCTTCAGCGGCTTGTAGGAGCGTCAACCTTCTACAGGCGAGCTCGTCAAACACACTTTGGATGTCCTAGCACCTCCCGGTTCCAGTATGACAGAGGAGGTCTCGACACTATTTCTTGTTTTCGTTGAGAACAAACCATACTACATTGGTGAGAACACTCTGAACAAGACCAACATCACACAAGGAGAACTCCGAGTCAATCGTGTGGACCCAGGTTCTCAGAGAGCAACTTGGAACATACCATCAATGGACGAACGTTAGCTGATTTTTTCGGGCTTAAACCCACTACTGGCCGGAACGCACGATGGCACGTTGTATGTTCATGTGACACTCCACAATCATATGTCTGTAAAGACACTGATGAGCATGATGGGAAGCGCTTGGCAAAGTGGCCAATGTTCATACCCCACATTGACATGATCATAAAGTACACTGCTATGTAAGGAAAACTTGGCCTACTGGAACCCAAAAAGGGTCTAGTGCCAGAAATCTAGAACGATTCAAGTAATGATGAGCGAAGTTTCGGCAGTCGAATGACAAGAATGAATACGCCAACACGATCGGTAGGAATTATGATGGTTCCGAGCACATTAAGAGGACAGTAGTGGAGAGAGTCTCATTGTGACAGAACACTCCGCTACATTCCATCAGGCACGTTAGTGCTCTGAGGCTAAGCATTGCAATCTGCGCGACAGAGTTTTCACCTTGCTGCGCGTTTTATGCGGTGGCGCTTGCCAAGCCAGGAGTAGTGCGACATTTTTGCGGAACTAGTACGACTCGCAGCAGGATGGCGGCGCTTGCTTGGAATTTGACATGTGATTATATCTGGCGTGATGCCCCTTGACCATGCGTGAATTCATAGATGCACGACAACCATGGTTCTTCCAGTCATTCTGTTAGCCTCGTTGTGTTTGGCCAGGAGTGGCTTTGCAGCAGTGCGCTCACACAACTTTACTATCCATACCGGAGAGCGAGCTCCAGGTACGACGCATCAATATATCCTCATCGGCTACATGTACTAATCCTGCATCAGATGGATTCTCTCGAGAGGTTTACCTCATCAACAACCAACAGCCTGCTCCTCATATAGAGGCTGATGAAGGAGATACACTTGAGATCTTCGTCAAGAACGAGCTTGCAGTGGAAACTACCATTCACTGGCATGGTGAGTGTTTTTGTCGAAGCTCATCGCCAATGAAGTCTATTACTTGCTAACAAGTCATCTACAGGCATGCTTCAACGCGGCACTCCGGATATGGATGGCGTTCCTGGTGTCACTCAGGTCAGAACCCCATGGACCAGCCTTGAGTAAAATTCGCTGACCGTCGAAACAGAATGCTATTGTGCCCGGAGGCAACTTCACATACCGTTTCTCCCTGAACGATCAGTACGGCTTCTACTGGTACCATTCTCACTTCCGCGCATACTACAATGATGCTATACGTGGCACCATAACCGTTCATCCCAAGAAATCTCGTGGACGGCCATTCCAGTCTCTTGCAGCTTATGACAGGGACTACATCGCTCTACTGGAGGCGGAGCGCAAGGCTGTACCCGTGATGCTGACAGATTGGTACCACAACCTGTCCGACGAAGTCTACCACGATTACATGCAAACTGGAGCCTTTCCGAGCTGCGTTGACAGCTTGCTAGCGAACGGTATGGGTAGAGTGCAGTGTCTCCCACAGCAAATTTTAGATTGTGGCACGAAGCTTTGCATCGGTCCGAATGACAGCTCTTCTATGGACATGGGTAGCAGCACCATGAGCTTGGCGATGTCTTCGACCATGCCAATGGATATGCCTCTGTCTTCAAGTACCTCCGCAAGCATGTCAATGTCATCAACTTCGATGAGTAACACCATGCAGCGTATGGAAAGACAGAAGAGACAGATGTCAAGCATGAAAAACATGTCTTCTTCGCTAGGTCCTCGCGGCTGCGTGCCCATGACAATGTTCAAGGCAGGGTATAATTCCAGCTCTCTTGGTCCGGAAACTTGCACCAAAACGACTTCCGCTTTATTTATCACTTCGGCGAACGCTTCCTTGGGATGGTTGGCTCTTGACCTTGTGAACGCGGGCTCCACCACCAAACTCAGTGTTTCATTGGATTCGCACTCAATGTTCGTCTACGCCGCCGATGGGCTCTATGTAGAGATGCAAGAAGTAAAGGTATCTTGTCCTCACCTCTGCGTTATTCTCTCGAGGAAGGCTAATTGAACTACGTTAACCGCAGGTGCTCCCTATTGCCATTGGTCAGCGGTATTCAGTTATGATCAAATTGGATCAGCTCCCTAGTCGATACCTTCTTCGTTTTGCTGCCACCCCAATCGGTGATATGCAGCAAGTCATCGAGGACGTCGCCATCGTCGAATACACAAGCGATGGCGCAGTTGTGCTGGATCAACCCAACTCTTCGACCAACATCTCCACAGATGCACTCCTGGATATCTACGATGATTCCGACACGGTCCACATGCTTGTGAACGGCTCTGCAAAAGGTGCGGCATCAAGCCTTGTAGCAGAAAGTCTGGCACCTTTTGAACGCACCCCACCCCCAGCCGGTCGGGCAGTGGAGACGAAACATTTCAACATCAGCCAGACAGACATCGTGGTGTGGGTTGTAAACGGTTACCCTTATTCCGAGCCGAAGACACCTATCATCTATGGCAATGTTTCTGACGGCTGGAATGCTAACACAACTCTACACATGCCCTTTAATTCAACAGTCGACATTATTATGAGGATCGCGAACGATTCTATGGATAATGTAAGCTTTCATTCCACTCGTTGTATCATTTGCAGTACGCTAATATTACCACGCAGATGGGGCACCCGATGCATCTCCATGGTCACAAATTTTGGGTGCTAGGCACTGGTGATGGTGACTTTCCATACGCATCGGTCAATGATGCACCGGAGTCGTTGCTCAATTTGGACAATCCCCCATACCGGGACACAGTTGAGCTTCCTGCATCTGGATGGGCGGCTATCAGGTAAGCTTGCTCCGGTTATGGTATGCTGCATTTAGCGTGACACTGATTCCAATATTCTCATAGGTATTTTACCGACAACCCAGGCGCGTGGCTGTTGCACTGTCATCTTCAGTGGCATCTTGTGGTAAGTGTTGGCCGAATCTAACATCTTTGACATTCCAGACACCCGTTAACGCGTTTCCAGAGTGGAATGGCGGTTGTGCTCGTAGAGGGAGATGAGGAACTTTTTGGACTAGTCGCAAACTCCAACAGCACAACGATTACACAGTCGCCCAGTAACGCCACTTCTTCTGACCAACCAATCGCGAACAGCAGTATTTCTGCTTCCGCCCAAACTTTAGTCCCATGGCTTGCGAGTATCGTCCCATGGCTTGCGAGTATCTTTGCCGCGCTCTGGGCCGAATTGTGCATGATGTAGCTAGAGGCGTTGGAGGAAGGCGACTGTGTACGCGCCAGGAAGGTACGGCACACTGTTAGGTCGTAGCGTCGATGTCATGGCTGCATAGAGGAGACGTTCGAAAACGTCAATGGGCTTGCCAGCAGGCTATCGCTGGAGAGCCATGAATGATTTCCTTTGTATCGAGTGTCAGAATGTCAATTGAATATTACTGGTGAAACAGCGTTGGAGTATCTGGCCTTGATCGAAAACACGTCTCTGACCTATTCACAGGAATTGCGCAGTCGTAATTTCTGTCAGATGATGTCCGAGGGGTTTCTCGTAGCTCATGAGTCTTCTTTCCAAGCTCGTCACTCGTCTCTATGGAGGCCAACCTTGTTCTTATACACGATTATAATGAGCTTAATGACGGGCGCGCAGAGTTCAAACGTCGGCGGCCTCAGTCCGTACTGCGATAGATGGAATCTCGTTGACTCTACCTTTCGACGAAAAAACCACAAAAGGTTGGCTAGGCTGCGTTTGCGTATATCACTCAAAGCTTTGGAAGAGCAGTTCCGGTCGTCACGCGGTGCATCTCGCAGCCGTTGCCGGGCTTCGTAAGCAAACGCACAAATACCGCAAAGTACCTAGCGATCGGACGGATCGTGAAAAATATGTCTCCGCAACACGGCGCGTCTGCTTCTGTAACTGTGAAGTAGCGCCTCGTGATGTCGATTCCCAACGACGTAAGTAGGCCTCATGCGAGCGGGCCATGACGTCGCCATCACATCTGGCGTAAGTGGCAGGGTAGTGCCACTAGTGCAGTCGTCCATCACGCTGGCCTGGTGATCGCTATGCTGTGTTTCGAAGTTTTCCCCAACTAATATCTGATGACTTTTGCATCCCTGTTCCAGATTAACTGGTCCAAGTAGGTCATCTGGCGACCACTAACCTCAAGTACCGGTCAAAAACGAGCGCAGGAAGGATATCAAACTTCTCTGCTTGGCATCAAGCGCAGATACAAGTTCGATGAGTATTGCCAGACGCTATTGAACGCTGTTTGCTTTTGGGCATCTCGTCCTCTGTCTTTCTCCACGGCGTTCTTGCGATTGGTCTTTCAAATACGGTGTCATCATGACGGTGAATGATTATGATGTGACCTTGTGAGCAGAGAGCCAACCAGACGAAGTATAAGTACCCCGCGTCTGCCTCACATATGCTCAATCCACCAAGCTCATCTTCAACCACGGGACTCTCAACAAACACTATTCCAGCACAAAGATTCAATAACCTCGCTATCAAAATGGGTGCTTGTGGATGCAAGGTATGTTGCTATCATACGCGAGTCGCAAATTTAGCCATACTCACACCTCTGAAAATGCTAACCTCGTATGTCAGAATTGCTGCCAAGACACTGGCTCTAGCAGTTGCCAGGGAGGATGTGGATGCAAGAGCTGTGGTGTACGATTTTCCTTCCTTCTACGCCGCCATTCTAAGACCTTCCCCCCTCTGCGTAAAGAATTTGGAGCTGACTGTGCTACTAGTGTAAATAAGGCATTAGCCGACGATGTTACGATCCTACTAGCAACAATGCCGCATAGCTTGTCTATTATTCGCCGCGCTTCAGTGGAATGTAGGAAGCTATAGGTCGCGTTACCTAGTCTCTCATACTCCTCTACTTTCTCTTTCTAGCCCTTTACTACTTTGTCTTGAATGTAACTTAGCAAAGACTTCAAAACTCCCTTGCTCCCGTGCTTGTAGGATCGATTTGTTGGTGTTTCGTCGGAGTTGGGGTCCTGCTATGCAGAGTAGGTACTGGATAGACCAGACGAATTCTGACTAGATCAGATCGCTTGGCAGAACCGGCAGATCTAGGCCTGTACCAGTTCGGACTGGTCGAACTAGTCGTTGGTATAGGAATTGCCGTCGGCAAGAAAAGTGTAACGGTCTCAATCTTCAATAGTCTCGATATCAATAGGGGCATACAGCTACCTTTTCAAAGGTGTCTTTGAGGCAGGTGATGATGCTGATTTTGATCCAGATTTGACGCATCGAACCTTCCCAGTAGCTCATGCAGATAGTCGTCCTCGAAGAGGTGTAATTATCTAGCCTGCGCTTGAGAAGATACCCTCTGGCTCGTTCGGCAGTGCTGGTATAGTACAGAGGTCCTTTGCCATACGTGAGAGGCGAAACTAAGTCTGCTTTTGACGCTGTATTGACCAGGACTCAAGAGGTCTAAATCTGTTCGATTGTCACCCTTCTTCGCACCACTTCTCGTACTCAACATTTGAGGTATCGTTCTCAATTCAGAGAAGTCGCTCAAAACGTCGTCGTCCATATGTCAAAGTGCTCAATAATTGTCGCAATGTTGTCAGCAATATCGATGCCAGAGTGCTGACCAGCTTGCTCAGGAAGTGACAACAAGAACGCTTAGGGTTGCCAAACTCATCGGCGAAGTGACGATTGACACACAATAGAGTGCGCAAGTTGCGGGAAGTCCAAAGGCCAATCGTATTATCGTGACCAGTCTACTCACTTTGACTACATGGTTGTATGGAAATGCATCCAGCGGACATGGAATACTTCTCGTCCTTGTCCCAACTGTTCTTGTTAGTGAAACGATCACAGACCAATTCCTGTCAAACTGACGATCACGGGATTCTGTTACACAGTCGCAAGCAACAGAAGGCAGATATCGTAGGTCGAGCCTGCTAGCGATATAGCGACGGATTGTTGCAGTAAGGGACAAAGGCTGTCGGCTCGTCAAGATTGAGACGCGAATCATGGAGGATGCGAGAAGAAGGAGGGAGAACCGCGAACACAATAGGAAAATGCCTGCTGCGTAGTTGTTCATCCTGGACCACTACGCTACATTAAATCTTGGATGCTCTAAAGCCTACCAAAGGTATCTTGGTGCGCAGTAGGAGACTGCTACACACGACAGATACCGAACTCAACGCCATGGCCAAACTGGCCCAAACAGGATCCAGCCGGACGTGCTTTCCGCCGCTGGTGATAGCATACAACGCTCCTGCTGCAACGGGCAACGCAATCAAATTATACACCAATGCCCACGCAAAGTTGAGCACAACTCGGCGAAACACCACACGCGATAATTCCAAAAGCGTGACTAATGCACGCAAGTTGGATGTCACGAGCACAAACGACGCTGTCGACAAGGCTACATCAGATCCCGACCCAATCGCAATGCTCACATCTGCTGTCGCCAGAGCTGGAGAGTCGTTGATTCCATCGCCACACATGGCCACCGTAGCCCTCTGCTTGCGCGACCCTATCGATCCTCGCGAACGTCGCGGTGTAAGCGTCTGCTGCAGATATTTGATCTTGTCGGCTTTTTGCTCCGGTAAAACTCCAGCCATGATGTTGGATGCGGATATGCCTACTGCTGCTCCCACGCTGTTTGCTGTGGTTGCGTTGTCGCCTGAGATCATGAAGACTTCGAGGCCTTGCTTTTGCAGCCACTTGACGACAGTGGCTGCTTCGGGTCGCAGTGGATCTGCAATGGAAAAGGCTGCTATCAGTGTGAAAGCTGTTCCTGGAGATGAAGAGATTGATAGAAGAGCAATAGACTTGCATTGTTGTTTCCAGCTTTCAATCAGGGTTTTGCTTTCCAAGTCGAGCTGTAGGTCGAAGTCTTCCATCAGTGCTTCGTTGCCGATGATTGTCGTGACCTGTGTCTCCGAGTCCGTGATGAAGGTTCCTTTGAGTCCTTTGCCAGGTATCTCCTCCACGTCAATGGCCTGAATACCTTCACCACCGGACACTCGAGCTTTGCTATACTCGACGACAGCTCTAGCAACCGGATGACTGCTGTTCTCCTCGAGGGCCATCGCCATCATAAGAGCCCTCCTCAAACCTCCATCGCCGAAGACCTTGCAATCAGCAACAGCAGGCTCAGTCCCCATCGTCAACGTCCCAGTCTTGTCAAAAACCACACAATCAAGCATCGACGCCTCTTGAAAAGCCTCTCCACCCCCCTTGACCAAGATACCATGGTTAGCAGCAAGCCCACCGCCCACGAACAAAGCAGTCGGAGCAGCAAGACCAATACCACAAGGACACGCCACCACAAACACTGCAATCGAAAACTGGAGTGACCAAAATGGCCACCCGCCGATATTCGAATCGAGGTATGAAGGTGGTAAAGCTCCAGATAGACCTAGTGAGAGCCAGATCAGCCAAGTGAGGATACCGAGGCAAACGATCAAAGGCACGAAACGCGAGGTCAAGATATCCGCTACACGTTCCACTGGCGCGCGTTTGGTTTGTCCTTCGCGAACGGCTTTAATGATTTGATCTAACATCGAGGTGCCCGAGATGGATGTCAGCCGTATATCGATGGGTGCTCCTTTATTGATTGTGCCAGAAAAGACACAATTGCCGATTTGTTTGGGGACGAGTCTGGATTCTCCTGTCAAACTAGCTTCGTCGAATTTTGTCTTGCCTTCGATGATGGTGCCGTCGAAAGGTGGAGAACTGCCTTGAAGAACTCTCACCACGTCCCCGACTTCGAGTAATTCTGTTGGTGTCGTTTCTAGAGTTGTGGAGGTGTTGTCAGAGGAGGGGGAGACCAAAAGAGCGGTGTCGGGTCTTAGAGACCCTAGAGCAGAAACAGCATCGCCAGTTTTGGCCTTTGTCCATGCCTCCATGCCTCGTCCACCCAACAAAAACAACGTCAAGAATACCACAGAGTCGAAGTAATAAGCTTGTCCTTGTCCCATATTGTTATCCCCAGCCGTAGCATTGATAGCAAGAGCAGCAACAGAAGCAAAATACGCAACCGAAGTACCAAGACTAATCAACATACTCATATTGCCGAACTTCAGCAAACGATCGCTTAAAGGTTTACGCGAAGAAGGCTTCCACATAAGATACACACCTTGCAAACTCCTAATGTGGAAGATATCGGCGGCGAAAAAGTAGATGGTACTGCCTAGGATGAATAGAGCCCAGTCTGCTCTACTCACGCTTCCTGCCCAGATGTGTTGGAATAGGTACTCACGACCTTTGTTAGAGTGCTTGACTAGTGTCATGTATACGACACCGATAACAAAAGTTGGAATGGCGGTTATGAGACACAACAGGAAGCGAAGAAGTATTCTTTTGCGCTCTGCGGCGAGGATTTCGTTTGATCGCTGTTCAATGGTTGGGGACTTGAAGATTGAGGCTTTGACTTGTGTGTCCAGATCGTTGATGGTGATGAGGATGTGTCGAAGTGTCAGGCTTGGTGGTCGAGGTTTGTAGCTGAGTCGAAGTAGTGGGTTTGTTCTACTGCATTCTTCGTCGATCTTGACTTGATGACCAAATTTGTTGGAGAGCGCTTGCCTGATGCGAGATGGACAGTGATGACAGTACATTCCTGTCATTCGCAAGACGACGTTTCGTTCTAGAGTTTTTTGCTGAATGGTATCGATGTTGTTGATTTGTTCGGTTGAGGCGTCGAAACCTAGATCTTCGATGATGGCGATGATATCGTGGACACTCTCCTTGGGCCCTCTGAATACTACCGTGGCACTATTGGAAATCAGATTTACCTGAGCACTCTCAACCCACTCTGGCGTTTCCAATCCGGCCGTGAGAGATCGCACGCAAGCAGTACAAGTCATGCCTGTGATTGAAAAAGTCGCTCTCCATGTCTGTTTGTGGGTAGTCTTCTTGACATCCAGACTCTCCACGTCGCTCAACGATACATCATATCCAGCGTCCTCGATTGACTCGGAGATGATTGTCTCATTATTGTGACCCGAGAAGACCACTATAGCGGAATTTCCGAGTAGACTCACACTCACATCCTGTACGAAAGGATGCTGAGACACAGCCTGGGAGATATTGGTAACGCAAGCACTACACGTCATCCCCTCAATCGAGAAAGTAGCACGAAAGAGCTCAGGCGTAGCAGGAACAACCGACTGAAGCTTTTCCTGAGAATCTTCATCTTCAAAAGAAACACGACCCTCTTTCTCGACATCAGAAGCATCGACAAAGTGCTGTACTTTCTGCATCAAAGTCTCGGAGGAACCACAAGTCTGCTGCAATTCAGTCAGACATTGTACACACTGCTCCACATGTCTTTTTCTCTTTCTGCTCTTCTCCTCTTCAATATCATTGTCCTTCCATGCATTTTTCCATCGCTGCACAGCTTGCTCTAATCCCCAGTCTTCATTATGCCAGAATTCTCGGAATGTCGATTCCCCATTCGCTTGTACGATACTGTAGACTTCAAAGCCTGCTTTCTCGAGGTTTGAGCTAATCGCGGCGTGAGAGATTGTTTCGTCGTGGCGGATTGTGAGCGAGTGTTGCATTATGGAGTGGGAGATTGAAGATGCTTGGATGCCCAAGTCTTCTAGGCAGAATCGGATGCTTGTGATGCATGAAGGGCAGTGGAGATTGGATATGAAAAACGTAGCGGTTATTGTTGTTTTTGTTCTTGTTCTTGTTGTTGCGATCAACTCTTCGTTTGTGTGTGGCTGCTCCATGACCGTGGGAGTTGATGCCAAAAAATTGGAAAGAAAAGAGGTAAAATGTGAGTAGGAATTACCTGAGTCACAGGGAAAGGTCCACCTTCTCTATTTATCAACCTGACCCTAGATTCGCCACGTCATGGATGCCCGCACAAAACGCGCAACACGAAGGATGGAC
Source organism: Elsinoe australis (assembly GCA_007556505.1). Taxonomy (NCBI): domain Eukaryota; kingdom Fungi; phylum Ascomycota; class Dothideomycetes; order Myriangiales; family Elsinoaceae; genus Elsinoe; species Elsinoe australis. Next base: position 70,583 of record SWCS01000017.1, read on the forward strand.
GACGCACAAAAAGCGCAGTGGCAAATCTCGGAAATAACGACTAGTCATCCACGAAGATCTGTTTACGAGGACACATCTCTAATGAGAACCCCTCCACACACTTGATCCCGTACTTAGCATAGTTGTAGACTTTCACAGACAGTGGTAGTGTCGTTAGCTTTGTATGGACTTTTCTTGACCATTGAGTGCTGGCCATTGGAGCCGGGTCCCCACAAGTGCATGTTCGCCGATCTGTGCGATGACTGCTTGTAGGAGTGGACCAATACCTCCATAGAGAAACTGGTGAGATAATCGGCTTGATTGGTTGGCAGCATACTTCTGTGCCGCCATTCTTCTTGCAAGCCAAGATTCCTAAGTACTTCCAGAACTGTGGCAATGGAGACTCAGGGAACTTCCGGGCTCCCCAACCGCCAGAGAACTTCGATGACCTAGAAGAACGCGAGCAGATCTCTGCACTAGAGACGTATCGCAAAAGATAGGTGCATTATCTCTGTGTGTGCTTCTAGCTTGCCCGTGCGCTTCTTAGCTGAGGACGACTTTGGTGTTTCTAGGCTTGCTGGAGTCTACCAATACTATACCCGCGAGCTTTATCGTAGTCCTGACGCTCGTACGTACAGGCAATTGTCTGGCCAGCCATTAGGTCTCTATAGGATGTTGAGTAGTGGAAGCGGAAGAGGGTGCCATGCAAAGACTCCATCAAAACATGTCACATCAGCCTCATTTGCCAAAACGCTTATTCGTGGTATTGAATCTTGGAAAGGAAAAGTGTTGGCTGCGAAGACGTAAAAATCATATGTAGCAATGGTAGGCTGTATAGAAGACGACAGCTGACGGAAAAGTGGCTATTTTGTGCTTGCAACCAATGAATTCTGATCCTAGTTCTCCCACTGCGATGAGCCCAGGGCAAATTAGAGAGACCAAGGTTGCAAACAGTGTGGTCAACAATCGATTCAATACAATTCTAGGGGTCCGGATTGTATTGAATTGCCAAGACCTGCTATGCCCAGGAATTGAATTGAATTGCTAGAGTCCGAGGAGGAATTGATTGTCGCATTGCAATTCGTGCCAAGGCGTGTAGATCGCACCATATACGGCTAGACTGAGCAGACTTGGCGGAGATCTAATCAGATTAGGAGGATCTCCGTACACCGGACTATCTCCGATACACCTATATATAGCCTTGGCAATTCTCCAATTCCATCTGGACTTTAGCATTGAATTGGATTGCTTCAGCCGGCCATAGCATTGAATTGGATTGAATCGTCTTGGCAATTCAATTCAATGCCGCATTGTAATGCGCATTGATTGTTGACCACACTGAGTCTAATGAATTCTGCCCTCGTCCATTCACGTTTCTTAGCCGGAAAGCGAGCCGTCAACGGTATCGGCGGCTGTGGAAAAAGTTCATAGCCTTCGCTTTCAGACTCTACCACCTGCCAGCCGCTACGCGGGGATCAGCTTTTAGGATCAAGCTCTCAGGTGAGCAACTGGAGTGGCTTGGTGAAGTCTGGGAAGACCGATGCTGGAATTATGTAGAGTCTGAAGGCGGTCCCATCAACCATAGTAAGGACGACGAGGAAAGCTGTGACGCTAGCGACGATGAGGAGCGCGATGAGGAGGAGGATTTGCACCAAGAACAAGACGACGCAATCCTTGAAAGTGACGATGAGATAGAAGCACAGATGGACGGACTTGCTGACAAGACGGACGAATTGGGTGGATGTGTCTTTTCCTCGGGTTGTGCGTAAGCCTTTGATGTGAGACGTTGTGAAAGGCCCCCGTGACGTCAAGGAGGAGTAGCGATGCCACCTTGTCGTTCCTCCATGCTTCGTATATTTCCTCTACTAGCAGGTGCAGCGCGTGCTCGCTCGAAGTGGCCTTCCTTCTTCCAGTGTGGTTTCTTGGTAGGAGGTGGTATTGTTCCGCGTAGTATTGTAATCTCCGTGTAATAATCGAGTCAAGGATTTTCCCGACCGTGTTCATTAGCGCAATGAGGCGATATTCCTTTGTCTCCCTATATGAGGGCTTTCCTGGCTTCGGTATTACTACTGTCGTCGAGTGCTTGAAGTGTTGCGGGCAGTGTTGTATCCTTAGGCATGCGTTAAATAGCTCATGTAGCGGTCTCGAGATAATGTCAGCCACGACTTTTAGTACCTTGTTCGGGGTTTGGTCCGGTCCTGGTGCTTTGTTTCCTGCTGACATGCGGATGGCCTCCATCACTTCTTCCTCTGTAATCTCTGGGCATGGGACCCTGTCAGGATCACGTGTGATACAAAACCAAGGTTCTGCCAGGAAAGATCATGTAGCCCGTCCCGATCTGTAATCGAGGCTCTTCGGACTCCGTCCTGTCATTGAACCTGCCTGTTGGCTTCACTGCCTAATTTGTAGATAGCCTGTTGAATACTACGGTAATCTACATAGCTGCTCTTTCCACTGTACTCCTAGCCTGCCCCGTGACAACCTGCCTACCTATTTACCTCATAGATAATGAGTGTATGCGCGTTACTCTATATGCCGTGTTCTGCTCTATGGTATACATGTTAGTAGGAGTATGTATTCATTTAGGCACATTAGCAACAATCTATTCTAGTCCATGGATAAATTTTGGCAACCATAAACCACAAAATCTGCCATCTACTCTGAAAGTTACAGCTCTCCACCCTTCCGCGATTTCGATGTCTGGATGGCGTTTTATAAACATTCCATGACCCACCCCACCAAAGAATCCGTTTGCGTGTGCGAGCTCCTCTCGTTGAAACATTAAACGCTGGTAAACATCAGAGGTTCTCCTTTAGAGAGGAGAACTATACAAGAATGCCGCGCAACGCAATGACACCGTGGGATCTATGATGTTCGGAAACACCTGATCAAAACTCCTTCCCAAAGATCGTATCTGCTCTACGTCGTTCAGTATGAATTGTTCTTTTCCCTTCAAGAGACGCTGCGCCCTTGCCGTTTGCTAGAGAATCGTGTTCCATCACAGAGGTATCATAGGGAGACGTAAGTCTACGTTACACTTTCTCAATCGCAAATCCTTCCGTAAAAATTATAGTAAACCAGTGCATCTGACAAAAATGAAAACAGAATATAACGACAATCATCTAAGAGTCTTGTATGTCTGTGATGTGTTGCGACTGCATCTTCAGTGCTTAAAAAGTCTCGAACTGGCCGGTATCACCTGTTGTCTCAAAGCAAATAGTGTCGCTTTGAGGTGGTTGCACAGGCATTCTCCGTTCATATTCTGATTCAGCGTCTCCGAGAGCGCCAACGTCGAAGCCGTTTTGCCTCAAAGGAACAGTATTGAAGCCGATCTGTAGCCTGTAATCGGTATTTTCATGCGCATTTGCGCGATTGGCCCAACTCGTGTCTTCGGCAACGGCCGGATTGTTGTTTTCCTCGATTGAACAACCCATAGCTCCGCTCATGACCTCTGGGAGGGCCCAGTCAGAGGGCTCATTACCTGTCCAGTCAATAGCTGACCACTGGTTCATGGGGAAGTCGATTGAAGACCACGCCGTAGGATACAATGATGTTGCCGAAAAATCAGACATGGCTATAGTTGGAGGAATCGTTGGTACGCTCGAATTGCCAGATCCTTGATACGTCGGGGCAAGCATACCAGCGAATGTGTTGGCTGATGATGGCATAACATCGTGCGATGGCGAAAAAGAGTTATCGAGGTCGTAAAGGAAGTGCGAATAACCTTGTTCAAAGAGAGACAAGTCTGGTATATGGTTGTTGGTACACGGGGTCACCGACTGATGGGGATTCAGCCAAGCTTGAGACCGGTCCTGAACACGCGCTGAACCATCTCCTGGATGATGGCTTGTATTTTGCTCATAGTATGCATCTGTCCGGCGTGGCAATATAGAAGGTGATTGGACCTGGCTATGAGCAGAGCTGACAGACTGCAGCAGTTGGGAACGGTCGCTGAGGTTGACCGCACCTTGCGCTTCAGATTCCCGAGTGGCAGATCGAGGTTCGCCCTGCGTACATGGGCCTGATGTATGCGAGTTCTTCATCGAACTGGTATCATTGCCCCCAGGTCGTTCCTTCTTAGGGCCGATGCAGATACACTTTCCACCGTGAGGGCAGCAGCAATGCTGTTTGTCCGTGAAACAATCGTTCGGTAATGATGTACGCTCCGGACTCATGCTTTGTAAAGATGGTGGGTGACCGTCCACTGCTGCTACAGTGGAAGCAATAGATTGGGCAACCTCGGATCTAACTTTGTGCCTGTAGAAACATCTCTCCTTAGGGAACGGTTTCGCTCCACATTCACACTTCACATGGGCAGATCGTCCATTCCGCTCGGTACGACAATGTTGGCATTGGCTGATAGGGCGACCTTTCCTAGGTACAAGAAAGAGTTCACAGTCTGGACGCGCAACGGTTCAGCAGTAGTATATAGAGAGAAAGGGATGGACTTGCCCGTGTGGTCGCAACTGGACACGCGATGACCCAGTAGGCAGGTACGGCATGCCCATTTAGAACCATCTTCCTTCACTACCATACCCGGGAGGATTCGAGAGATGGCTGGCCAGAATTTTCAAAGACACTACTAGAGATGACAAGTGGAGTGTCACCTGACGAGGGCGTTGATCAGTCTTGTCATACGGTGAGACCGAAAAATGGACTTTCAAGTTCTCGTTCTTGGGAAAGGAACAAGGTACTCGATGGCAGTATAGTTGATGAGTCTCTTCGAGTCAAGAAGATCATCGAAGTCAAATCCACAAATGTAAAGATAGGACGTCGCAATCAGGGTTTACACCATGCGCACGGGTTTACCACTACATGCTAAATGTTCAACTGCATGTTCTGAGGCGAAAGAATGAAAGTCTGTTTGAGCTTCCATCTCATTCCATCCGAGTGTTGGTGAGGGGGCGTGACGTAGTGAGGCTTTTGTGCGTTCCAGCCCCCGGCTCCGTACGTCACAGCACTGCCACCACTTTTTGGACGGAAGAGCTTTCTTGGCAATATGCAACGTGCCTTGTACTAATGTAAGCATCAACGTTCTCCCGCCGGACGAAGTCGACCTGAGTGGGGTATGGAAGAATGTAAACACTCATACACCGCGAGTTCCATTTTTAACATCGGAGTAATTTACTACTACACGAAGCATGGTGTAAACACCGATATTAGGGAAGAGAGCCCATCTACTTGTGGACACCTGGCTCTTGCCGTTTGCGGTTCATCTAGCACCTGCATCGATGCAGTATAGTGCTTTAACAACCTTACAAAGTCATGGGCTTTCATAAGCATGCAATAACAACTGCACGATGGATCCTGTATTTACTTGAGCGATCTCTGCACTATCTAGTACGTAAAGATGTGTTCAATGGCCACCTCAATTGCATGAGTTGAAGCACGCTACGCTCACACCACCATGCGCTTAACCGCACAATTCGCGCAGTCTACCATTCCATACAGTTCAAGCTCACGTATTTCTACCATTACCCTTTCGTGCGACGGGGAATTTCAACGTTGGTGCAAGCAAACCTTGTCTGTTGAGAGTGAAGGCGAGGATGAGATTGCCAGCACGCTGAGCGTCGCGCTTCCGCTGTTTCCGCAGGCTGGGGGCCATCATGCGCACTTGGCCCGCAAGAACAGGCGATCCTTTGATTCAGCGGATAAACTCTTGCCTACAGTGATGGCTTCTCTTCGCCCGTTATCACTGTTGCCTCAGATCCGCGCGCCAAGATCGCGATGACATCCAGCAGATCCCGTCAGGATAACGCAAATTACCCAACAGCCATGTCACTAACCTGTTGCTCTCGGATGCGTGAATTGTGCGGTCCGATCAAGTTGCCTCGCGTTCTCCTCTTTGGTAACTAGTTGATCATCCATATTAAGAGAATCCCTGTCCGATCTTGTGCCAAGTTCGTCATCTGTATGCATAACACTGACATAGCCGGGATCCCACAAGGATCACCCCTATCGCCCATTCTCTACGTCTTGTACAACGCCAGTCTAGTCGAACAAGCCAACGACCAGTATGGCGGAGCGATCGGATTTATTGACGACTATACCACGTGGGTGGTAGGCCCTACGTTAGAGCTGAACACCCAGAAAATACAGCGTACTGTCATCCCTAAGGCCGAAGCGTGGGCAAGAGAGAGCGGGGCCACATTCGAGGCGGAAAAGACAGGGTTCGTCCACTTCTCGCGACAGCTACAGAAGTTACTCCGTAGCCCGCCACTTATGTTCAGCGGGGCGGAAATCAGGGTTAGGGGTTTCATATTTGATAGGTTGCTATATAGCCTGTATATAGCGGCGATCC
>SWCS01000016.1:0-83307 GCA_007556505.1 Elsinoe australis
TCTGAAATTTTTGGTGTAGCCGGCAGCAGGAGAGGGAACGAGCCTGTCCATACTTTGCTCCAGTCCTATAAATACCTCGATCCCTTCCGATCATGCAGTCAGAAATGTGACGCGCCATGCGTGGGCGCGTACTAGTGTATCTAACGCAATTGCGCCAACGCATACATCAATTGATACATGTACGACCAGGAAACTGGATCTACATTGGCCCGGCGATAGCAGTCCCCGTTTTTCCGAGCAGAGCATTGGCGAGGGACACCTTGGTGACTTGTTCGTCACTGGTGATACGGTTACCACAGCGAGTCATCATCAATATCAGTCGACACATCCAATATGAGATGCACTCCTACATTGAGGTACAGAGATTGTGGTGATTGAAAGCGGCTTTGCGGGGAATCCTGCCAAGCACTACTGTTCACATGAAGTTCTCGGATCGACGACGAGGCCCCTGAGACGGCGGTAAAGCTCGTGATCTCATTGGCGGTATCACGCGAGACAACTATTCGGTGGTCTGGTTCCTAATAATCGCCCCAAGGAAGTTCGACGAGTGCCCTTTGGTGCGTCCTGATCGAGGATGATCATCACGCGGCCGAAGAGGTTGCGGAAGGCAGAGGTATCCTCACTGAATCTATCAAGTGTGCATGGCATTCCGGTAAGTCCATTATCTTAGACACAGAAGTACACATTTTCTCAGCATCAGAACCAGCACATCGCACAATTTGGACAGCTTCGCTCCCACCTCGTCCATGTTGTATACATTCTCTGCTCATGTGATACTCAAGAAATGCAAAGCTATAATATGATAGTCAATCTATGCGAGATGCATTCATTCCAGCAGAGGAGCTACCCTATACTTCACGAAAGCCTGAGAGTGCGGAACTCAAGTCGTTCTATTGTACTCGAGTATGTGACTGGCGAGCACTCGCAGCTGATCAGACTCCTGGTCTTGTCGAATCGCTTCTGCTTTGCGGCACTGTCCATCACTTGCATTACATAACAAGTTACCGGAGTGTAAAATGCATGAAATATTGGAAAACAAAATGCTTGCGAGGGCAGGGCGTGGGCACTCCCGACGATCCGAATCCCGGCGCTGTTGCCCAGCCAACACTCTGCTACGCGCGGGCGATTGGTCCATCAGATCCCCGCATTCTGTTCACTTTGTGGATGATTCATACTCTCCTACACATAAGGTATCCGACAAAGCCATCGAAGGATGACAGTCTGGCCTGTCGAAGAATTGCGCGGGCGCAGACGGACAAGAGGAACCTCTGAGCACCACAAGCAGGAGGCGAAACGATACAGGAAAGCATCTCCCGCAAGTTCGAATGCAAACGACATGGCAGACTTGATCACAAACCGATCTATTCTACTACCCCTCTCCCCCACTACATCCAGGAACAGTTCTGTTTCGCAATCGAGAACTCGCAGTGTCAGTCCCCAGCGGCAATTGCATCTCTTGCAAAATGCAACCCCACGGATTATCACAGGGGAGTCACGAGACGCTATACCCGAGGGCGCTGCCTGGGAATTGCGACGACGCCTACGACATGCAGCTACAAGAGGATATATTCCCAGTCAAACAAGGCATCGCATCAACAATCGAGTCCTTGACGACCTAGATGAAGATGCATTCAGTGCAGATCTTATAGATCCGATGCCTGTACAGGTGTTTGAGGCACACATTGATCGCATCCAAGCAAAAGCTAGGAAGTGCGTACGCTTTGGACGAGACGAGGCTGCATGTTGTCAAGTTGTTCAACATGTGTTGGATCTGGCGGCCGACCTTGACTGCAGTACAACGAATGCTCGGCGATTCGAAATCCTTGACGTGTACGCATAGTAACACGTTTTCTTGATACCAAAGCGTACTAATGAAGGGACAGGAGAAATCAAGTTCCGGCGACGGAATATCTGCCATTACGTATCGTGCCAGCGCAAGGTCATCAGCCGACTGATAATGATCGCATACCGAAGAAGAAGACGGACTTCACTGTTGCTTTCGATCTGGAGTCGAGTGCAGTTGACGCGTTATCGCAATTGGTAAGGATACCGGGTAGCCATACTTACCTGCCCTTATCTCACTGTTCGGACGGCGACACCTCAACGATCCCATTGCAAGGCGCTGTCGAGGTGAAGAAAGAAGACGGCGGGAAGCTTGAAGGCAAAATTCAGCTTGTGAGCTGGCATGCTGCGGCATTGATGCATATGAAGGCTCTCCAAGCTACAGCCGACGATCAGGCAGTCAGACTGCCGGCAGCGTTATTCCAAACAGGATGGGTGGTGGTCGCTGAGCGATGGGAGCTTTACTTCACTTTCGAGACGGCGAATGGTGACTTTACGAATGTCGGTCCCGTTCTGTCGGAAGAGCTCGGTACGATAGATAGTATATCACTCTTCAGGCTCGTATCAGTCTTGCGCACGCTCTTCGATTGGATGGCTGGAGAGTATTGGACAACTTACCGAGAACTAGTCCATGCTGCTATACAGTCTCAAGATTTGAAGAACAAAACTTAGACCTTTTGTGCCAGTCTGGTACCACTTCATTGTTGAGAAGCTATGCCTGGCTGATTGAAACGCCGTCATTAAGAAATTGTTGTGAGAGAACCGCCTGCCAGCTGAAGGCGCCGATCCAGATTCTTGCAGCTTGTGTCAAGGGCGGATTGAGTAGCTCTTTCGCGTCCCTATTCCTTGCTAGAACAGTGGTAGGCACAATTGCGAGAGTCGGTACTGGTAATATGTTATCCGACGAGCCTCCAACGCTCTACGTACAGCGCCTCCTTGTATCAAGCGTTGTGTAGGCTTGTAACGCCACCTACATGCACCATCCCTCGGATGCTTTGTGTTTGTTCAACAATTCAATCCAGCACAACACATATGGCAAGTTCATAAGTTGGAAAAGCTACGCGTATATTGAACATGATTCAGGACATTCTTCCAGCTATGTTGACAGCACAGCCTCTGCTACTCGTCCACCACCTCGAGAGAACAAATTTCTTTGACTCAGCATCACGATGAGATCATCAATATTGTTCAGACATCTTCTTTCCGTCAATATGGTTGTGATTAGGATTGGTCGATGATCCGGTGTCCCTACAACTGCAGCGATATTGCCGAAGACCACCAGAAGGGAACGCCCAGAACGTATCCACAGTGCTGTCGCCAAAGTCATCAACCTGAAGCACAAATCAGAAAAGATATAATCATTTGATGTCGGGGCTTGTGCTGACCCACCATTTCCCATGGAACCTTGATACTCGTGCCATGACGTTCAGTGATCTCCAGCTCTTCGGGATCCGATGGTGAGAACCGACGTAGACCCAGCACATGCTCGCAGTCATGGTCCTGTAGCATCTGGCTAACGGCGCGCAGGAAGTTCCTGTCGATTTTCTCCGTGACACCGAATTCGAACTCATATGCTTTCCACACCCCTTTCCGACAAGCGAGTGACTTGGCTCTTATACTGGCACCGTACAAGGATGTTGCATCATCGGCCATCTCCCAGGTCTGCAAAATCCGGCCAAAGTCCATGAGTCTGTGCCCTTGAGGCACTTCTGTGTGTCGATGGATCATTGTCAGTCCATAATTGTCTTCCTTACACGCCGCGATGACCAACTTCTTGAAAGACTCAAGAATGGCTGTAAGATCGATGCGTTTCAAGTGTTGATCTGCGTCCTCCAAGGATGCGATGGAAAGCATCACGCTGGGATCGTATTGGAAGTCTGCCATTGTTCTGCACCTGGTCGATGAGCTATTCTCTCCACAGAGAGCAGTATTTAAGTCGAGGCTGGACTGCTACCTGAATGCCTGTGCGGGGTTTCATGGCAGGCGCGGGCCACAGTGCATACGGCACGGCAGTATTGCACACTAGAACGACCTATAGAAAGCTCGTCTTTGCTTTCGTGGGATGACTTGTGGTTCTATGCCACCAATGACATGTGGAGATTTACCGCTGCTAGATTCACGTGCCAAGATTGACAATTTGCCTCCTCATCCCAAACTATCCTCCAATTTCCTCGACACGACAACCAGCCGACATGGTCCACGAACTTGCCGATATTCTTCAGCAGGTGTCGAACTTGTGTGGCGGAGATGTCAAGATGGTAGGCGAGCCAATACTCGGCTACTCAAACCGCATTCACATCATTGAATCCGCAAGCGGACAAAAATTCTGCCTTCGGATCCCGTTAGACCAGTACGCCGCTCGGCTTGCTCTCGAAGGATGTACAATTCTCAGAAAGATCAAGGAACAACGACCACTGCTGCAAGTACCCCGCGTCTATGCAGCTAAACCAAATTACGGTGTTTTAGGATATCTTCAAGGTCGCCCTCTCGGCTCATGGAATCACCTGGATTTCGTCCTGGACGATCGCAGACAATTTCTTGACGGCTTAGCACGCTTCTTCCTCTCACTTTGGACTGTCAACATATCAGTCAAGGGTGTGTAGTTGGTAGATAGACCGCTTCTACGCATGGATCTGACACGTAAAGGACCCGCAATATGTTACAGAGACTGGCTGAACAGAGAGGTTGACCTTGCATTACTACGAGCATTGCGCGCTGAGGATGGCTCATGGGGCGATCCTGTAACCTTTCTCGTGCGTAGTTGCATTGTCGACTCCCTTACATCTTTTCCAGAGGATAGCTTGATGGTCGTACGCCACGGCGATATGAATGCCTGGAATATTATCATCCGGGGATCAGAGATTTCAGGGTGAGTATTGCCCTTACACAAGATTGACCTTACATAAGGTCGAATGTGGGCTGATGAATGCTTAGCGTCGTAGACTGGGATAATGCTCAGGTGGTACCAGCAGGTAGCGCTGTACAGCATCCACTTTTCATCGCTGATGTCCCTGGTTGGGTCAACGATGGTGTAGCAGAGAATGAGACATTTGAAGAAGACCGTCTCTACCTTGAGCAGGCATTCGAATCTTTCCACGAAGAAGTAGTCATTGCCAAAAAGCTAAAACGTCTGTTGGAGACCTCTCGCGAGAGGCAATTCTTTGAGATGTCTCTGAGAAACAAACGGGTCAATGCAGAATATGTGAAAAGAAGGATACCACAAGTATCTGTCCAACGGCTCGAGCTTACTGTCGCCCTGGATAGGTTCCTATTGCATCATGAGGATATGAGGGACGACGATGATATAGCAAAAGTTCGTGAGAGCCTATCTGAACGTAAAGATCTCCTTTGAGGATCATGGAATACACTACACAAATACACTGCCTGGGATCGCGCGTCGATCATTGTCATTGCGCCGCGTCGTTCGCTGCTTGATCTATTTTATATGCTGCGAATAAAGAGGGAGCTAACACTCCGAGACTCTCTAGAACCCAAATCGTGAGACTAGGTTGTTCTGTTCTTGGCCGCAGACTGCTTATCGAAGGACAAGAATAGATCTTGATTGGACGATGGAGAATTTGACTGCGGCAACGGCATCACGACCAAGGGGGATACTTATGTAGCGAACGTCGTGCAGGTGTACATCTTCGGTGTTGGTGGATGCACATTTCGAGGATGCTATCAAAAAACGCCCCCCTGATCGCACACATTCCGATTCTTGCAAAGTTCGTCTTATCTTCCAGTACTACAAACTATAGTGATCTTGCCACATTCTGGATCAAGATTTCGCCACTTTCGACAAAAACTTATCGTACCGGATGTTATATGTCTTTCTGCATTCTCCCTTCAAATTAGGAAGTGAAAATAACACCGCTACCATTTTTATTCGATAACAGAATGGACAGTCTTGTCGATGTTGTGCATATCAATGCCAAATCTGCAGCGGTCGGGATCTGCACATTTCCCATTATAAGGGCAGTGATGGGACGCTACGCAGTCTCTATCCTTGCAATACAGTCCTTGCCAACACCGACTCTTTCGAGCTACGCGTACGAGCGCAGAGAGTTCTTCTTCAGACAATTTGGCCTCATGATTATGGCTACAAGAATGAAATGTGCAGGTTGATAGGTAATGTCTGTTGCAAAGTCGCCGTCCGGTAAGTCGTTTTACAAGCTCGGGATCACACCTGGGAAGGGCTCCGTCAAGCCTTTGTCCTAGTATGTTGAAGCGCATAGCTGTGGTGATTGTCTGGCCAGAATCGCCCATGTCTGAGCTAGTGTGGACCGCACTAGAAACTTCGCGATCTCCCGGATGAGTGGCTGCCACAGCGTACGAGAGCCGTTCCGTAGATGTTGCAATTTGTGATGCGTCGAAGGGCCTGATCTTAGATTCACGAAAAACCTGAGGAAACCGTGCAGTCTTGAACTGAGTACTGAAATTCTCAAAGAATGGAGGGAAAGGAATGCTCTCCACCAGAGTAAGGCGGTCAAAACACTCTTCATTGGCTGTGAACTGACGCAGGTAGCTCACATAGCCACTGTCAGCCGATGCTGCTAACATCATGTGCCGACAGTGTTGGTTCATCCAGTACATGTCGAAAGTGTCTATCGTCTGGTCAGCCGGTCTGTACATAGTATCAACAGGCGTTGAATACTCTTGATTTTATTATCGGCGGCTTCCTTCTCACCCCCAACATCTACGATGTCAAAAAAAGGAAATTCTCGATTGAACCCCACCATGAAAGCAGTAAATATCTCGACGTGTTCAATGATCCGTGCCTCTACGTATACGCGAGACAAGCCTGACACGTTGACGAAACATCGAACAACAATTTGCACGTGTTCGGTGGTGATATTCCGTCAGCCGTCTCTGGAGATCGATCTGCAAGCTCTGCGCAGCACGGCGTCCGCCATCCATTCCACAGCGAACGAAGTCATCGTTGAACTGAACGTTTGGCGCCGTTAGTGTATGCACCCTAGCTGTTCGTATAGACTTACCGGAGTAGCGTCGCCGTCAACGAGTAGTAGAACAAACGGTTTAGTCTCCTCAAGATCTGTTAGCTCGGAACTTCAGATGGCCGATTCCATGCCATATAACTTACAGAACGTTGACACAATGACCTATTGGTCTCTTTGAGTGCTCGGATTTCCGACACATTGTGTCTTTCATGGTTCTCCAGGATTTCGATTGTTTCTCGAAGATTATCGCAAGAACGTTCAATGGCCTCGAGTTGTTTGATCAGGTCCTGTTACAAAGGTTACTGCCGCACTCGAACTTTTTGTATCACTCAACCTTCCTCGATGAACTCATCACGGGTCCGGTCCATCGACTTCATTCCACCCCACACTTCCCTGAATTGTAGTACAGACATTGCCATCTGGATCGACCAGATTGAGCCGATGGATAAACAGAGAAAAAGAGAAAAATGTAGAGACAGTGTACATTTTATATACAGCTTGATGGATAGCGTGTCAATGGGCACAGTTGGCGCAAGCTAGGCCACATCCGTGGAGGCTGAGTGCCCGACACAATGAAATCGAGTTACTGCGCGTGATCAATGGCAAGATCTGCACACTAGGTGTCTTAGAGCCTATCCATGGCGCGGACCGGGCCTGAAACTCGCACCGAAAAAACTGACTTATGGAATAAGTTACACACTCTGCCTCGAGCCATGCTATCTACAAGCCGCTATCTCTGCAGCCGGTGCGGGGCACTTCCAAAACCTAGCGCCAACCCGCCAAATCAGAGACGACCACGTTGCTTTGCCTGAATTTCTATTGCATCAAATGCATGCCTGCTCCGCTGACCATAGCCTATCCAGAGAGATTGTGTCGTAGACAAAGCAGCACGTCCCGAATTCGAAAGGACGACCACAAAAGTATCACAGGAGAGGTCGACTGTCTGCTTCTCTGGTACCGTTGATAGTGCGGAGCTTTTGTTGGCGGATGACGAAACACTAGTGGTGTAGGAGAGTTGATGGTGAAAATAGTCGTTAGGCATCATCGAATTGGCATCATCTACCACATGTAACTACTACTGGCAATATGCAGCTGATGTATGAATGCCTCGCGATGGGATTCCGCAGCCCAGGTCCAACGCCCTAATACCCGTCGCCTAGTAAGCAGTATCCTGTAACTCCGTCCGTTTTCAACGCATAGTCTAAGCACACTACGAGACCGCTCTCAGAACTTATCTCTCCGACACTTCCTCTCTTATGGAATATCGATTGATGCCTGGTTAGTCCCGTTCCTCTCGATCAAGTCACAGATTGTATGACTTCTCGGGTCCTTTCTTGACTCCACAAACGCGGCCTCACGGGTATTTGTATTGGCTGGCAGTGACCATGGAATATATGCAATACTTCGAGGGTGACTGTTGTGTTTCGTCCCGCAAGTCTGCGTTTTCAGATGCCTGGACAGTGGAGATATCGCTGCGAGTCACCACCTCAGATGCATGACTGGTACGTGTTGACGCAAGCAGTGCCCGCACCTCGGAAAACCATTCATCGAAGTGAACAGCATGAAGTCAAACACAAACACGGGGAGATCCAGTATCTCCGAGCACACCCGTAACGACTTGATGTTGTCCAGACTAGCCTCGGTGATAGTGGTCTTCGTCATCCTAGAGTGATTCAGTACAGTGCTTGTCTCTTCATAGGCTACTGACCACATATTTATACGTGTTACGCAGTAAATATGTGTGTGGTCAGTGTATTGCTGGAGGTTCTGCACTGCCATCAACACCATGTCGCTCTCGGATGAGTCTCCGAGTTGTATGACTTTGTGGTAATTTTGACGGAGGACGGGTTATTGCCTCGTCAGAGAAGCAGAGGTATATCGAGAACAGGATAGATCAGGGATCAGAAATTAAGTACGGTAGGTTAAGGGATAAAGTATTACCGTGTATAGTATTCCTAAGGCATAAGTCATACCATCCATCAAGTTCTTGGTTGTATAGGGAAAACCCCTAGCTCCATGGCGTCTGGAGAAACGACAGGGAAACAGAACATATCGAATCCCACTCGAGCTGTGCCCGGAGATACCTATGACGTCGGCGTTCCTCAGGTCGTTCTTCATGTACGAATTGTTGGAACTACTCGTGGGTTCATATTGTGACCAATTACTACTCTCGTGCATGCATCATCTGCTTGCGATCTGGAAAAGCATGGCTCCACTAGATAGTCTAGAGGTCGACATCATCGTCGGAAGACTATCTCAAAAACATCTAGTTTGGTTCGACGGCGAAATGCGTTTTCTCAAGAGTGTGAGTCACTTTACAAAGCCTCGACATCCTGATCTGTGGTGATACTTACACTGGAACGTGCCACCGGATTGCATCGGCGACATATAGGACTTACACCTGACGAAAGATCGATCGATTCATACGCAGATCGACGAAATTGTTATCGTAATTTCTCGTGTTACTTGAGGTATGGAAAAACATGTTGAAAAACGAGGTACAGTGGTAGGATATCTTCAAGCATGCCCAAGGTATGCTCTTCAGAAGTATATTTTGACATCATCTTCCGTACTGAATGAAAAAAGTGTGCCAGCCGATCCTGCGTCTTTGCACGCTCCGAAGGGTTCTTGATCAGATTGTGCTCAGGAGCCAGCTTCTCTTGCGTTGCTTTGGTCAGGGACCTGAGTCAGGTCAGATTGTGGACGTGGACTCAGCCGACATGACCGTGTCTAGCCTCGAAGTATCTCCCTTCCGAGCAGTACTACGCGTTGGCTTTGTTTTGATGAAGCCATGACCTTGAAAGTACCCGTCACTTCTACCGAACCAGTCTATGAACGCATTATCGCATAGATAATCCTCTGATAGATCTTTACTATTTAGCTCCGAGTAATGGAGCACTCAGACGTCCACCTTCGATGCAAGCAGAACCCTCAGCGTCCTGCCCCTCTTCCGTCTCTTGGGCTAGTTCGAAGATGATACTGCTGGTATCATCGTGCTTACGAGCTCTGCTATAGAGTTGATTGCACGGGTGATTGACATACTTGCGGTCGCGTTCACTTGTGGCTGGCCGCTAATGTTCGATTGTCCGAATGAACGATCAATCCTGCAATAGTGTCTTGGAAGCAATTGCACGTCGACATAATTAAGTTTCTGACTTTGACCATGATATTATCTTGTCCAAACAGCCATGGCGTGGAAAGGACGTCGCAGAGCTCACAAAAAGTATCAGTAGAACAGCTCTCGTTGGAGTGGGAGCTCGACAAGACCTTCTGCTCGTGACTGAGGTTCCACAACGATTTACGGGGTGGCTTCTTAGACGCCCGCAGCGAAAGAGAGCATATTCAACATGCGTGCATGCTCGTCTTAGTCGTGCGATACTATCATAGGAAACACGTCTTCGTGGCTTTGCGTGGAGTAATCCCTGGCGAATCTTGCATTGAAGCCGCCCTAGTTGCCATTCGCGTGGACGTCTGTCCATGTTACACGGTCGGTGCGCGTCGTAGGCGTATATTACTGCGCAAGAGCTAGGTGCTGCACCGCATATTCTACAGGTAAAGTAGGAGGTTAACGATCAGCATATCAGTGAAAAGATACTGACTCTAAAGTACAAGAAATGATCACATATCCTGCCTGTCACTAAGATCTCTGGCATCGACCAAGACAGCGAAGTGGTGAAGTGCTGGCCGTGCGAAGCACACTTCTCGATCTCGTCATACAAACTCCGTCGGCTCCAGGAACTAAGATCCATATAGTGATATCAGAATATATCGACGATGATTGACGCCCTCGAAGTACAGAAACAGAGGTAGTAAAAAGCACGAGCTCGTTACATGTAACATTATGTTGAGGTGGTCAAAACCAGTACTGCTGTAGAAAAGCTTGAGCTGACATGAGAAGAACACAATGTCGATTACAATCACCGCACAGACTGTACGCATAGAAGTACATGTGGAAAGTGGCCACTCTGGAGTTAGCGTAAGGGGAAATTTCTGTTGAGATCTTGGCCAGCCCCTCCACTCCAATCTCAGTTGTATAAGGAAACACTTGCTTCGGCTCATGGACAGAAACACCGAGGAATATGATGTGAGGAAGTATTACTTCAGGAAGATGATCTACGTACGAGAGGACAAGGATGAACATATGTTTCGGCAAAGCATGATGTGACTGACAGATGAAAGTCCATGAACCAGATGAAATGCAGGCAGGATCGTATCTCATGAGCACAGCCCATTGTGCCTGTAGACCACGAAATTCAGGAAATGAAGGCAAATGCGACGCTAAAGGAGTGCACTGCCGCAATGAGAACGACAGAGAAGTTCCAATCAAGATCAAAGGACCACTACCTGCGGCTGATCACTATTGGTGGCGGTAATGTGGCACAGCTGGACTGCAGTTCATATATCACATCCACACAGCGCGCGATGGTATATCCTCCTTTCCCGATTCTCATCCTTCCCCCTCCAACCTTCTATCAAAATATCATCCGCGGAAACCTCATGTTTCCAGCTAGTAGGAGTCAAGACTCTGGTTCGTTACTTGTCGACCGGGGACTACCAGTCGCACCAACATCACCTTTCCATCACTCGGCACCGCCGTATCCAAGTGATCAGCATGTCGGCGCCATTCTCGAAGGAAGAAATAAGAGAACGGAACAGATAGACGGACCAGATGAGCTGAGGTGGCCGCACGACCGACGGCTTCGAGGAATGTTAAGGCAGACCTTGACCGAGGTATCTCAACATCTCTGTGGTCTTCAGGAATCGGTTTCAAAACTACAACACCTACAATGCCTTTCGATGGAGTTTCAGGCTGATCAGGGATGTTCACGTTACCAATATGGCCATGCTCCAGGCGGCTCAATAATCTACCAAGATCGAGTGGTCGATAGCCAGACTCGCACGGAGCAATGGGAAAGAGACAAAGCACACGTGCAGGTGGATCCTAGAGTACCACCTTACTCGATCCCACACATGTCGAAGAACCCCGGTCAAGATAGTCATCAAACCCTCCCGGCCCGATCGTCCTGGCAGCCTTCTATCACGCTCGAACCTCCTCGCAGTAACGCTCCCCTGGTCGCCTCGCAAGATGCCCGCAACATCTCGTCACAGCTATCGAATCACGTGGAGAGATCTGGCCAAGAGAGATACAACAGGGGTGAACCAGCGCAGCGAGAACCCCTTGGGCCATACCCGCCGTTCCCTGACTCGGACTCTCAACGCTTCGACCGTCAGGATATGCAAGCACTGGCAAAGACAGTGAGACAAAGACCTTCGATGCCTGAAAATAGCAGAGCCGGCTTCTGCAGAGATCTTCAGCCGCGACCTCCTGCTAGACTGCACACTCTGCAACCTAGACCAAGCATTACGGAACAGATGGCACATCCCGTAGCATCTGGGTCACGGGATGGAAGTCAAAACAGGCAGGTCGGTGAAGAGCTTAGAAGTAGGAACCCTGCCGACTTGCCAGAGGTGACACCAAAGGTGGAGAGAATGGATCCAGAGCGTAGCCAATGCAAGGATCAGAGAGTCTCGGGCGATGTATTACGCCGCAAAGATGGTCGCATAGCTAAGGCACCGAGACCTCTTGCAGCAAATGTTCAAAGGAAGGCAAGGCAGAGGGCTGTTGTGGTTGCCTCTCAGGGCGGATGCGATGTTATCAATCTCGAATGAATCCGAAGAGATGGCAACAAGGCGGATACTCGTGAGCTAATTCGTTCGACTACTGAAGATAGATCTCGCTTCCTACCCCAGGCATGCAAGACGATCGGCCAACAAGCTAAGAAGTAAGCGAAAATCAGACATGCAGATTAACAAAGCACGCACGTATTCCCTCACAGCAGACTGTGACCGCAAATGGAGTGCGGAACCATTGGAAACCACCTTTCAGATCGCAGTATGAGCCCTGTCCACATATTGCAGCAGCCAAGTGTGCCTGTAGACTGTGTGAAGACAGGATGTAGGCCAATATAAGCAGAGATGCTGGCGGAACAAGATAGGTCAGGCATTATAGTCTAGATACTCTAGATTGGCGTATGGAGCGATACTGCGTAGCAAAAGGCTCCGGGACCACAATCATTCAATCAATCACCCATCAATCACTCAACTGATCTATATCATGGTCAACTAGGAAAATATTCGATCTACAAGAAGTCTGGACGGACAGCGGGCAAACAGAACATGTTGCATCCCACTTGAGCTGTACCCAAGAATATTTACAATGTCAGTCCTCCTTAGGTCATTCTTGGTTGAATAAAACGCCATTTGTCCTTTTCGTATTGTGGCTGATCGCGGCCCATGTATATGCATCATCCGGACTGTCTTATGAAGTCACTCTTTTGCTGGATCACAAGCAGAAGTCGACAAGACCATTGAACGATTCTCACACGTTCTTCAAGGCATTATCCAACCTTGACTGTAAGAAGCAAGCATGCCCAAGTACCATAAGGCCAGGGCGACAGTCATGGTTGGCTGCGCGACAGTTCCTGGAGCATTCCAAGCGATATGTGATGACAACTCCAAGACCCCTAGTGCCTGAGTGCGCTTAATCGCGACTAACTCCCTGTCTGTACAGATGTAGCCATACTTGGACCCATGCTGAGTCATGTAAAAGTTCACCTGTGCTAAGGGCTTCTTGAATTCTCTAATGGTCACCTCGCGTGGACCGGCTCTAAGTGCTGATGACCACTTCCAAGATGGTTTGAGATCTCCAGGTACTCTATTTGGGCCGAAAGGCTCCTGACCAACTCGAAAAACCGCCGTATCTGGTTTGAATTGATCCACAGACGGTGCGAGCGTACCTTCTCCAAAGGACACCTCCTCCAGAGTACCAAGTGCACCTCTGATGCTCAGATCTCGAAACGTCGCCCGAAGCCCTCGTCTGACTCGGGGTGTCACGTACGAGCTGTATCTAGCCCGAAAGCCTTGCTCAGAAGTGATCATCTGAGGCGGCGAAGCGGGCATCGAGTCTTTCGGTAGCATGACTTATTGTAAAAGCATCTGCTAATGCACAGGTATCTGCGTCGTATCAAAGCTTGTCCACCGCCGGACTTCCTGGATATCCTCAGGGGCATAGGCTGCATTTGTCGTGTTCCCTGTCGAAGAAGACGGGGTGCCAAGAGGCAAAGCCGGCGGTCCAGCCTGGAGATAGTGGAAAAGGCTGACGTGGTTTGCCATCTTAAGAGTGCGTTCGCACCTGTTGTAGATACTATGAGATAAAAACATGCGCAAATTTGCGATCCAAGGCACGAGCGTTAAACGATAGAGTATAAAGAGTCCTGATCCAGACAGCGCTTCGAGTGGACTTTTGTGCTGCTGCCAAGCATTCTTACCGCTTGTTCTACTCTAGTTCCGTTACGGAAGCAAGTCAAGCCGGGCCAAGATACAAGAACGACTTGGACCTTTTATGATTGATCCTTTCTTTCTCTACGTTCAATTATTCATCAACGGTGACCAGGCTTCCCGTATCTCCTACAGCGATGCCATTTCGCGCCTCTTGCTCGTTTCGGATGATAATATGACTGCCCCGGTCCAAGGTGCCGGACTTGAGTTCGAGAGACTTTTGAAGCGTTCCCGGACATCTCAAATACATCTGGTTCGGGTTCACGGTGAAGTGCGTGTCCTCAAGATTGTGAGTCAGTTTCGCAAAGGTCCGACATCCCGATCGGTGGTAATGCTTACATTGACAAGTACTATCCGGTTGGCTCGACGACATGTAAGACTTACACCAAACGAGAGATCGATCCGTATTTATGCGAAAAGGAAGCCTACATGCTGTTAGCTCAACATGGTCTTTGTAAACAAGGGGTCATCCCCAAATTCTACGGCGTCATCGAGAGTCTCGATCCAACGCTCTACCAGCCAGATCTTAAAGATTTTCTCGGGCAGCGATCGCTACCTAACGCTGTTGTGTTAGAATATATCGACAGCCTAGTGCCTTTTGACCGATTTGTGTTCTCGGAGCAATGGCCACCACAATTCCTGGACGTGCTCCGTCAAAATCCATGCTGTTGGTATCTATCACGGCGATCTGGAACCAACAAGACACTTGTTTCTCCGTGATGGTTTGAAACGGCCATTGCTGCTCGACTTTGATCGTGCTCAGACCTTTGCACCAAACTGCGACAGGCCCGAGCCGGACGAAAGATGTACACCAGAAGAGATAAAAGAATGGATGAGGAAAGAAGAAACACTACTTGAGGAATATTTTCAGGATTTGGTAAGAAGCATTGTCCGTTCAGCCGTATCGCTCATTGACTTCCATCAGGCAGCGGATGCTCAATGTCAGAGTGATCATCTCATACAGCGATACTGGACTCCAAAAGACTAGAGGCCAAGCAATGCAGAACTATGACTGATGGAGGTTGCAATTGATAGCTATGGGAATGATAAGGGGAAGCGCTGGCGGGACTTCTTGACGACACCAACAACATAGTCACGATATCTTTAAGCTCGTCGTTGTACATTCGAACATATTCGCGGTATCGGTGTCAGAACTTTTGTTCCATGCTGATTAAAGACATCCTCAAATACTGTCTATTTTATCTGGCAAATCGGGAACAAATATAAACCAGTCGTAATGCGTTGTTGTGCGGCTAACGACGATGTGGGCCGAGTGTCTCTGTCGTATGGTTGATCATCAGGCTGTAGTGCGCTGCCAAAAGTCCGTCGTCAAAGTCCCAAGCAGCATTCACCACAGCCAGTCCAGTAGAGACAAGAGCGGTACTGGGTGTGCTTGACCGGATATGTCGAGCAGGCTCAAGGTGTGCAACATCTGGCTCAGTTTGCGCCACACGGGGGTATGAATAGATGATAGTGGAGGGAGGCGGCGTCGCCGAGGGACTGTGACGACCATTGGCGCCTTCAGAAAGGTCATGATCAATGTGGCTCGTGGTGATAGTCTGATTGTCGAGTGATACGGCGACTGATTCGGCGTCGCAGCAGAGGAGCTCCCACGCCTCGAGAGTGGTAGGTAGCCCTTGTGGAACATCCGAACTACATATGATGATCCAAGGACTTTCCAAGGTCAGTGGATCATCGTGATCCGATGGTGTCTGTGGTGGTGGTCTAAACTCGAAAGTGTGAACTGAACTCGCTGGCTGAGAAGCTGTCATATCTCCCTCAAGTGACTCGGCTTGCTCATTCGTGACAGTCGACTTGACGAGATAATAGTTCCTTATGTGAGCAAAATCGTCCATGAACTTGAATGCTGGTCTCCTCTCGCACCACTCGCAGGGGTCCTCACGTCGACTGCAAGCCTTTGTTCGGTCAGCCCTTGTGTTGATGTTGCGAGTGTCGCCACTACCTTGCAAACAGGATGCATCTCATCGCACTTGACCTGAAGACAGTCACCGAGGTTTGTTATGTCTTACCCCGCTTTCGTCTCACTTTACAAGATCGACACATCCTGCGGTTACATTAATGATGAACAAATGAAGTGAGTGAAACTCCTACTGCCAGCCCCATTGTGATCTTCTTTCGTTTCGACTTGGCCGTTTCTCTCCATGCATATTGCCATTCAATGTGAGGTCTTTGTAGCTGGCCCAGGCATGAGTGGCATTCGAGGCGTCCGAAAATGTCGGAGGTCTGCATGTGGCACGGTAGGGCTGAAACGCGAACCCGTATTGATGTGGCACGCATCTAAGCCTTGGTGACGACGTGTTGGTACCCGCGTGAAGAGATGGAATAATTCATGCAGCCTCTTTCGAGATCGGCTCAAGCTCCAGATTGTACAGTAAACATAAATATTCGCGCAATAGCCGGGCGCTGCACCACCTACTCGAAGATAGCGCAGACACATTGACGCACAGCGTGCCCGGTAATGTCTAATGTCATATTGGCTCGAATTTTCCCTGTCTAGTATCACAGCGCTGGACATGGGAAAAAGACCGAGTCGCGACCTGGACTATGCTCCAGTGGTGAGACGATCTGGCCCTAGGAAGACGACTTGCTGGTGTCCTGCAAGGAGCAACACCGAGGACGGAGTATGCTTTAGGACGGTAACAGTATGAATGATGCAAAGCACAAGCTCATTACAATTATCCATGGTGTTGACGTAGGGGCAACCAGACACTACTTTACGAAAGCTAGAGCTGACATGACCGAAGGACTGTACGTCGATCGCAATCACTGCACAGACTGTGCACGTAGCGTTGCATGTGAACAGTGGCAACTTTGGAGTCAACATGAGGGGAGGACCTTGCTTGAGATTTTGGTCAGCCTCGCCACGTGGTCTTACTTGCATGCGGAAATATCTGCTTCGGGTCCTAGGTCAGGATAACTAGGAATGTGTCATGAAGAAATACATTTCTGGAGAATTTCTCCAAAGAGGAGAGAATAACAATGAACAAGTATCTCGGCAGAACGCGCTGTAGCTAGCAAATAGAAGCCCTTGCAGAGGATGGAAAATAAGGATCACTGTATTTCTTGAGCACAGCCCACTGTGCCCGCGGAGCTGAAAACCCGAGTAAGCAAATACAAAGGCACAGTGATGCTACGGCACAATAGTGCACTGCCGCCTTGGGAGGGACAGATAGCTGCCAATCGTCTATACATGGGGAAGGTATTCCAGATACTCGATTCAAGATCTCGATCCACAGCAACCCGCTGATCTCACTTGACTTGTTGGCGCGTAGAAAAATCTTCATAGAGGACAGTAGGATTTCTCAAGGCGATTTGGCTTTGATACAGAGCATGACGAAAAATGATCCGGGTTTACGTTCTAACGGACTGCAGTGTAGTGACAACGAATAGATTAAGGGTTATACAAACCATGTACCATCAGTTAGTGATGATGTAGGTAGGATGTGATCGTCAAAGCGAACAATGTTTCTGGTATATTAGTCTCAGGCTCTGCTTATTACTCTGCTACTAACTCCTGAAGGACGTTAATGACAAAGCTAGCTGCGGCGTGTAACGGCGTCCAGCCAGCGCTGTCTTTCGTGTGCAGATCCGTATCTGCTCCTCCCTCAAAGAGGTAGCTCACCACTTCAAGATGTCCGCTGTCAGCAGCAGCGCTCAGTAGTGTCCAGTCATTCTCCGTCTTTGCGTGCAGGTCCACATTCGCTCCATGCTCAAACAGATACTTCACCACATCCAGGTGTCCATTATCCGCAGAGACGTGCAGCGGCCTCCATCAACCATCTGCGGCTGTATGTACGACTTCATGCGGCCCATTCTCGAAAAGACGCTTCACCACACCGACGTGACCGTTATTCGCAGCAGCGTTCAGTGGTGTCTAACCCCTTTTGGATATCTTGTGGACATCTTCACGATTCCCATGTGTCAGGAGATGTTCCACCACCTTTAGATGTCCTTTGTCGGCAGCAGTGCCGAGCGGTGTCCATCCATCTTTGCTCCCCTTACACTGGTCCACTTTCCAGCTATGCCTTAGCAGACATTCAACAACCTCAAGATGTCCACTTTCGGCCGCGGCGATCAGTGGTGTTACACCGTTCTTGTCAGGCACTTGCAAATCTTCCTCCGCTTCGTGTTCGAAAAGGAACTTCGTGGTTTCCGCATTTCCTTGTTTTGCGGCAGCACACAGTGGCGTCAGGCCGACTTTTGCAGGAGTCCGATAGTCCGTGCCTCTCTTGAGCTGATGTAGGTACTTCATCATGGTCAAGTCCCCGTACATCGCAATGAGTAGACAGACCGTCCTGTCTTGCTTATCCTTGGTCGAGAGCGTAGGCAGCTCACATAACCACTGTCAGCCGATGCTGCTAACATCATGTGCCGACAGTGTTGGTTCGTCCAGTACATGTCGAAAGTGTCTATCGTCTGGTCAGCCGGTCTGTACATAGTACCAACAGGCGTTGGATACTCTTGATTCTGTTATCGGCGGCTTCCTTCTCCACCCCAACATCCACAATGTCCCAAAAAAGAAATTCTCGATTGAACCCCATGCTGCTAGCACTAGCACTGCGACTAGCACTGCTACTGGCGCTGGCAATAGCAGAGGCGCACTGTCACTTCTCGTGCAGAAGGGTTGAGGTTGACGTCCAGAGCTGTAACATCGAGACAGTCGTGATAAGCACTGGCACAGTCCGCGCATTTGTATCTGTCAAGTGTTACTACACTATCTCGGCAGATCAGTCACTGTGAGAGTACCGACTTTGCCACGTCGCAGTCATCTTGAGGAAATGCGAGGCGACTATAGTCATTAGAAACCATGACCTGTCATTTGAATTGTCTCCACTTCGCATTTATGTTCCGCTCATTGATGAGATCCAGATGGCTGCAGCGAGGATGTGAGCTCGTTATTGTATAATGCCGAAAGGTCACCAACGTATAATTGCTCGTGACACTGTTCTACGAAGGCAGCTTGATCGATATTGCCGAAAGGCGATTTGATGATGGTACTGTATACTATAAGGTAACGAGATGGGGACTCCGAAATGCCAGACGTTTCCATGACCCAACATCTAAATAGGATTGGTCAAGATACGATATCAATAGGGGAGTATACAGGAATAAAGCTCAAAGTAGAAGACTAACATGAAAACCCCGTAGATGGGCGTCGCATTCTGAGCTTTGCCTACCAACGCGCTAGCGTCGGCCACTTCCCTCTCACTCTGTTTTTACGTAAAAGAATGGAACATCTTGTGCTGCATGCGTCCACTCCGTACTCCATTTCAATGGAAGCGGCACAGTCCTCCACCGTTTGCAGAGTGCGGCAAAACTGCCTGTCAAGAATCACTATGCCCAATCGTGTCGATCTTCGTTGCTGATCATTCCAGCAAGGTGGCACGGTTTGTTAAGCGACGGCACAGTTCAGGGCGCCGGCCCTGGGTCGGAACCGAAAAGATTGATCGACTTCCCCGCCGTGCCAGACACGAATGGAAGGGAAGCTAAATTAGAGGCTGCGGCACTGTCGAGTCATGCATCCTTGCAAAAGAAAAATATACGTTCGTGCCAGCAGAGCTGTCTCATTGTCCTGGTCTCTCTCTCCTACCATCTACCAGATATTTGTTGACCATCAAACAACGGACATTGCCTGGTGCAGCATTGGCGACCAGGGCACTGAATCTCATTACGCTTAAGGCTGTTACTGAATGCGTTCATAAGCCTCCACTGACGTAGTCAGTGCTTCGGTCCACATTCGGACGATTTGGACATGCAGAAGGGACAGCGCTTGCCAAGCGAAGTTCTCTGCGAGAATCATCTTAGACAAGCATCTCAAAGATTGGCGTACGCGAACGACGAACTCGGAGTTCTCAAGCCAACAGCAAGCATGGCGCCCAAATTTCAAATCTCATCAAGTGGTAAATACTACCGAGAGATTTTTGTATAAAGTGGAGAAAAGGTTCAGACCATATGGCCACGTGCGAAGAGAATAACAGAGATTTTGGTGGTAACACACATACCATTTGCATATACATATTGAATGAGGAGAAGGTTCTCTAGCAATTTTCATGCTTTGCAACTACAATTTTCATGTTCTTAGATTTCCACAAAAGACACTTTGATTGAGGAAGAACTGCAAGTCTACCGCGTCCACTTCCAGTCGGGGCGACTTGCCTAAGTGCTTTTTCCCGACAAGACGAACGAAACGTCCTTAGTTGTAATAATGGAGTGTTGTCACTTCGTCCCGATGAGATCTTTAAGTGATTCCGTGTCCTCATGCACTTTCGGCGCTTTTCTCGAGTATCATCAGCGACAACGCACTCCCCTGCGGGCAACGTGTTTCGACCAGTCTGAGACAAGGATCAGCTTCACGAAACAGCTTCCCCCATTGGATCTTGTTGCGCTCGATGCCGTTGAAGGTAGTCATCATGATGATATCTAGATCAGCAAGTGCTTCACTCTCTTCTGACGACAATTCCCGCTCGCCAGCAATACCGTCCATGATCAGTAAGCGAGTTTTTGGGCCCATTCGGCAACTTAGACTGCGTATGATCTTACGTGCCTCGCTGTCCGGCCAATCATGCAGAATCCAACGCATGAAGAATACTTCCGGTGCTTCGATAGGGTTCGGTTGGAAAAAGTCATGCTGCTGGAACTTGATCTGGCGTCGCAGATCCATGGCGCCACTTTCTTGCGCGAAGCACTCTTGTTGATCCTGGACCGTGAAACAAAGCTGCGGGTTCTTTGTCGCAATGGCTTTGGACACCATACCGGCATTTCCTCCCACC
Organism: Elsinoe australis; assembly: GCA_007556505.1. NCBI lineage: Eukaryota > Fungi > Ascomycota > Dothideomycetes > Myriangiales > Elsinoaceae > Elsinoe > Elsinoe australis. The sequence goes on from SWCS01000016.1 coordinate 20,930, forward strand.
TGTACTCGTAAAGATTTTTCCTTTCATGGAAGAGACGTGGATTACTCACATCGACAACATGACCACGTCCGATAGATGACCAGTCATACGCACCCAGGACGTGAGCCACAGAGAATCCAGGATTATCCGAATAGGATCGCATCAGATCAGAGAATATGGTGGACCATGCTGGGCTACGACTGACCCATTCCATGATGGGGAGGTCTGTTTTGTAAACGCTGTTGAATGCTGCATTGGACCTGTCGGGCTCTTCTTCCTCACCTAGCTCTTTCAAAGAGCGAGAGAAAGCCACTCCGGAGTCTAAGACAGGGTTCGCGAACCATTTGGCCTCGCTGTGAAGAACTCCTCCGCTCGCATACACATTGGAAAGGTCCGTGAGGGAGACAAAGCCTGGCTTTGGTGTGTCCAAGATGCCATCATGCTTGACGCGTTCGATAATTCGGGCGAGTTGATCGGCTTGGTTGTTCATGCCACATATCGAGGCAAGCTTATCAATCTCAACATGTTTATCTGTTGCTTGACGAATGGCATCGAAGACTCCAAAATCGATCAAGACGCGCATACATGCCATCCTTTGCATGGGGTACTCGAGGTATTCTCGTGCTGCCATTTCTGACCCTTTGGCCACCAGGAGAAGTCGTTTGGCATGTCGGATGAGTTGAAGACGTGCTTCGTTGATCGCAGAAGGAGCATTCCTCAAACATGCGTCTGTTCGATATGTCTTGATGTCGCTCATAGAATCACCTGACTCCTTGACATAATCATCCAACACCCTTGCCATCTCCATCATAGGGGCAAGCATAGATTGAAAAGTTGGCATCGTTGTGGTGGTCAGAATTAGCGATGTTTACTTCGACTAACATGTACCGGCAGTGTCGAGTTCTACAAAGAGAATGTGCGAGGATTGAAAACAAACTAAAGTCGCTGGCTATCATCACGGCAGCTGGGGCAATTTATATTGCCAACACGAGTCATGACCAGGGACTGCTGCAGGAAAGAAATGTGCTCTAGTGCCGTCACAGGACGGGGGGCGGACGCCCACCAATGGCAACAAGTCACTTGTGACTAACCGAATTCGGGATGTAATAAAACGATTGCAGTTGACTAGTTCGACTCAGCCCCACATGGAAGCCAGCGTACATGCATTGGCTCTATATACGGACATTGTTAGACACTCACTTACGCTCACACAGCGCTCGATCGTTTGTAATCTCTAAATTTGCGAATGCAGTGTACTTTGCTACGCTGTATCGAAGCTGGGACCTTTGGCACCGATCACGGACGTTTTTAATTTGCATTGCGCCTCCGCGCTGTCCATCTCCTTAGTAACACGGTGAACGAGTCTAATATTTCCGTCAAATTTTCAAGAGTGGTCATTCATCGCTATCGCTCCTCGCAACAATCTTGTCACGTCAGCTCCAGTGGTATCTGCGTCAATCCTAATTCTCTGCTTCTTTGTGTCTACGCAGCAGTACTACTACTTCGTCTCATTTCAGCGCCCCGCCATTGTAAAAGTGCAATAATCATAGCTGAACTGCCCGTGATCGCGGCTTGTATACCCAGTGCGACTGCAGCTCCATGCCGTTCCACCCACGGTATTTGGATATACGTAGCCATGAAACCCCCGAAGATTCTTCCATTCGATACCCAGGCGCTTACATCACCTGCTCTGTCCGGATAGGCGTCGAGTAGATAAGCGTTAACGGCGGTAGTGGTTATCATGATACCACCACACTGGACTGCTGCAAAGACAGCTAGAACCATGTAATGCCACAGGTTCTGTATAGCGAAGCCAAGAACGACGAGGCTAAGCATCATGATGAAGGTAGCTGGGTAGGTGATGAGGAGACGAGCTTCTGGCTCGATCCTGCCGCCATGCTTTTTCGCATACCATGAACCGACGCCGTCGTGCATCCAGTGCCCTACAAACCATCCTACTGTCACCCCAACAATACCGAAGAAGCTGAAGAAACCTATCCTGATAAGTCATGTTTGCACAGTCAGAACGTGATTCTCTTACCAATATTCCGCGCCGTGAAACCGTAGAATTCGGTCAGCCAGATACTCACGGTTGTGTTGACTGAAATGACCCATGCAAAGTTGAGGAAGTAGTAGACGACGCTCAGTAGGACAGGAGGTTCTTTGACAACGGTGAGAGGTTGCAATGCTGATACGAGGAAGCTGCGCTTGGTCGAGCGCGCATTGTCATGTGCTCTTAAGCCGAACAACTTCGTGAGCCTTCGCAGTGGGAAAGGCTGTTGTTGTCCGGCAAAAGATCGATCGTGCATGGGCTCGTCGAGTAAGAAGAACACCAGGACCAGACCAAGTGCGAACAAGATGGTGCAAAGCCAGAAAGGCCAACGCCATGACAGTTCCGAGATCATGAAGGCTGCCACCAACGGTCCGACGTAGGGGCTTAGGATGATGGGAAACTCCAACATATTGATAGCTCTTGGGCGTTGCTCCGGGTGGAAGATGTCCTCAATCCACATCAAGCCTCCACCTTGACCAGCACTTGCGACCAGACCATTGATGATCCTTGCAGCAAGGAAATAGTGGAATGTCGATGCCGAGGCACACCAAGCGCAGCTCAGAACGCTTAGGATCTGCAAGAAAAAAACTACTGGTAAGCGACCGAAGTAGTTTGACAGCATGATCACAAAAAGATTGCAGACTCCCAGCGCTGCGATGTTTGCTGAAACAGTCTGTTGGACGGCATAGGGAGAGACTCCCCATTGTCTGTACAGTGTGAGTTATGCGAGTTAATGAACCGATCGTGTACTCTTTGTCTCAAGCAAAATTCGACATGCAATGCGAATACACGTACGTCGCTTGTGGAATGACCGTGATGATGCCCGTCGCCGAGGTATAGTCTGGAACGAAAGCTATGATGCAAATGATGCATAGCGTTAGCCTCTTTTTTGCGATGGGCCAACTTCGAGGGCAGTATGGGTCTTCGAATGCTATCTGTCGCGGCACAGGTGGGCACTCCTCTTTCTTCCAAGCGTGGTATTCGAGGCAGCTTGCGGATGCCCGTGCAGGCTGTGAAGGTAATTCAGACAATTTTGCGAAGTCCATGACTGAGCTTTTTGACATAGCACGACGAGAGATGAGAATGGAGAAGAGAGGGACAAAGGACGGGCCAAGTAGAATGGACTTTAGGAATGGCAGATGTGAGAAAAGGCGTAGCGGAGCCAAGTCTACACACACGTGCCGACCAGGACTAAGCCATGGTCATGCTCGTGAATCAGACAGATTCATGCATGTGCAGACACGATCTTGTCCAATCTACGCACCTACTTGTTGCAAGGGTCCGAGGCTAGCGAAGCGATCACCCATCGTCAACACCACAAAGTGCCATTGGTTGGAATTTGTTCAACACTTGGAGATCGCCCCACAGACTGTGCCGCCAACATTGATTCTCAACCTATCACTTCCGAAGTCATTTAATCGAGACATTAATGTTTATATCAATGATTGAATAATTGTGCCACAGGAGTTGATGGCGCATCTTGACAAGATTGTCGTTGTGACGTTGTGCGTCGATCGGCAAGGCTATCTCCGCTCTGCATGAGCACTCTCTGTCGCTACACTATCCATTGCCCATGCCCCTGTTCTAACCATATTGAGTGTCGCGCGAAGCCAATGCGTGAACTATTCTATTGTGGCGAGGTCTTCTCCAAGATATCGGACAAGATTGAGAAGATATGTATTCATAGGCTCTAGTCCCTACACCAGTCTCTCCTTGAATCTGCGAACGCCTATATTTCGCATATTGCTCATCTGTCTTCGGCTGAGTCATTCTCTCTTCCTACTTTTACACTTCCTCACCAGAATGTCCTCTTTCACTTCATCCTATGGAGGTCAAGGCCCAGCGCTAATCGTGATTGGATGGACTTCCTTCAGCTTAGGATTGGCTGTGGTTTCGTTGAGGCTTCTCACTTTGTGCGTTCTACGACGTCGACCACAATTAGATCTCTGTTTTTGTCTTTTGGCAACGGTGCGTTCTTGCTAACGAACGTCTTGTGCTCGATTGTCTAACATCCGATCAGGCATGTGGCATCGCGGCTCAACCTTTTCTTGTTCTATCGGCAAGCCACGGCATTGGTAACCATATCGACAAGGTACATCCAGATGACCTTAAATTGGCTTTGTTCTACCAATGGTCCTATCATAGTTGCGGTATTATGTCTACGATCTTCAGTAAACTGGCAATTGGACACGTCCTACAAGAGATACAGGGTCCTACGATGCCACAAATGCGGAAGTTTCTCCAATTCGTCGTCTATTCCTCCTTTTTGCTCGGTCTCAACCAAAGCATTCTGATCTGGTTCCAATGTTGGCCTGTGGAAGCACTTTGGAAAACGAACGCGGTCCTCAACCCAAATTGTCCTCGAGTATCCCCTATCTTATATTTGGGAACTCTCCAAGGGAGTCTGTCACTATCGACTCGTGGTGCTTTTTAAGATCACTGACAGTCCTAGGCTGGTCTGCTGCTGGTGACTTCGTCTTAGCCTTCTATCCTGCCGTCGTCTTTTGGAGAATAAGAATCAAAATCACCGAGAAGCTTGCGCTATGCGCACTCTTCTGCGGAGGTTCTTTGTGGGTCAAATGTTAAAAGTGGTCAATTATTGATACTGACAACACTTCAGTGCTGGCGTCGCCGCTATACTTAAGACGCTCTATATCCTAAGGCTGAAAGCTTCCTCGGACATAACGAGTAGGCACACTTGTCCACTCGACAACTATGACTAACGTTTTGCAGCGGCTATATCACCTCTACTCATCTGGGAACAGTGAGTTACGCAATTCATCTCCTATTTTCGCTAATCACAAGCAGGATCGAGTTGTGGCTCATCATTATCATGGCTAGTCTGCCGCGCATACGACCACTCTTTGTGCGCATCTCCACGGGTCAAAATGCACTCAACACCGGGGGGAGAGGGCAAGAGCTCTCAGGAAATAAGTCGATCAAGCTTCAGAACACAACCTCAAGTGTAGGTATGAAAAACTCGGTGCATGGACGAGAAACACTGTGGCATGAGGGAGGAGGCTCCAGTCGTGAAAGCATTCTGCCTACCCATGCAGTAGATCCGGACGCCGGTATATTAATTACTAGAGACTATACAGTAGTTTATCCTGAGATGGATGTTGAAGAGACATGAGAAGACCATGATACCCGAAAAAGGTACCTCGCAGTATGCTTGCGACCGAGTGAGAAGGAGCCGGCCAAGGGCAGGACATCCGGTCTGACTGTCCCTGCGCTTTCCTATCGTATTGTTTATTGGAATTGGATACCATGACACTATCTATTCGCTGACATGGCGTTCCTCTTGCAATAAATCTGATCATACATGACTGATCCTTCGTACTAGGTGTTGGCACATTATGAGCATGCTGTCTGCATTTGCAGAACCACGAATCTACGTGCTTGACTGATACTACTTGCCACTGTTCAATGTAATCATATTATGCTCGACTGAGAGTTGTACTCTCCTTTGGCCGAACAAGTTGGAAGAAGCTGGTCTCTATGGGCGTCTGAGGGGTGGTCATCACTCGTGTTTTATTCCCAGCCTAGCGTCAGTCAAAGCTTTGTATTCGATACATTCAAGCACACCTGCCATTATCGAAATGTTCTGTTTGGTATGAGCTGTTAATTACCTTGCAAACAGGATGCATCTCATCGCACTTGACCTGTAGACAGTCAGCGAGGTTTGTTATGTCTTACCCCGCTTTCGTCTCACTTTACGAGATTGACACATCCTGCGGTAACATTAATGATGAACAAATGAAGTGAGCGAAGCTCCTACTTGCAGCCCCATCGTGATCTTTTTCCGTTTCGACTTGGACGTCCTTCTCTGTCCATATCGCCATTCAATTTAGATCTTTATAGTTGGTCGAGGTATGGATGGCATTTGAGGCGCCCGAGAATGCCAGAGTTTTGCATGTGACATGGCAGGGCTGAGACGCGAACACGTATTGATGTGGCACACATCTCAGCCTTGATGACGATGTCTTAGTACGCTTGAAGAGATAGAAGGATCCATGTAGCCCCTTTCGAAATCGGTTTAAGCTCCAGAGTGTACAATAAACATAAATATTCACGCAATAATCAGACGCTGCACCACCTACTCGAAGAACACGCAGCATATTGTTGGACATTATGCTCGGTAATGTTACATTGGCTCGACTTCTCCCTGGCTAGTATCACAGCGCTTTATATGGGGAACGGACCGAGTCGCGACCTGGACTATGCTCCAGTGGTGGAACGGTCAGGCTCTGGGAAGACCACTTGCTGGTGTCCTGCAAGGAGCAATATCGAGAACGGAGTATGCTTTAGGACGGTAACAGTATGAATGATGCAAAGCACAAGCTCATTACAATTATCCATGGTGTTGACGCAGGGGCAACCAGACACTACTTTACGAAAGCTAGAGCTGACATGACCGAAGGACTGTACGTCGATCGCAATCACTGCACAGACTGTGCACGTAGCGTTGCATGTGAACAGTGACACCTTTCAAGTCAGCATGAGAGGTGGACATTGCGAAAGATTTAGCTAGCCTCGCCACCCGGTCTTACTTGCATGCGGAAATATCTGCTTCGGGCTCCAAGCCAGGATAACGGCGAGCTAGATCTTTGACGAGGTTGACTACGGACTTACTATGCTATGCTGATGTTTGCGCTTATATGCAACGTGAGTTAGGGGTGATCAGTGTGCTCAGTCATGTTCAGTAGAGTCCGAGGGTCCTCCGTGACCCCGCTTCCCCATGTACTGTTGTTGATTGGTTGTGACGTCTTGTTTAGATGTCCTGTTCTTAACATAGTGCTACGGCACAGTAGTGTACTGCCATCTCGGGAGAAACAGATGGCTGCCAATCGCCTATACAGGGAGAAGGTCTTCCAGATACTCTATCCCAGATCTTGATCCACAGCAACCCGCTGATCTCACTTGACCTATTGGCGCATAACAACTCCTTCGTAGAGGCCCGAAGAATTTCCCAAGGCGAATTGGCTTTGATACAGAGTATGACAGAAAATGATTCGGGTTTCCGTTCTACCGCGCAGCAGCGCAGGGACAACAAATGGATCAAGGGGTGTACAAACTATTTACCGTTAGATAGCAACAATGTGAATAGGATATTATCCCCACGGCGGACAACATCTGCGATATTGGTCCTAGTTTTTGTCTATTGTTCTGATCCTTTATCCTGGAGGATATCAACGACAAATTATTCTCTCAGACAATGCATCTAATGAAGAATAGGGTCAACCACTTATGAAAGAGCTTTGAGGATCCGAGTAGATTTGCAAACATCATATATCAAACCACTGAGACGAGCAGTCTATCAGCTCAGCTTGCCTTCCTGTACGTCGGTCGAATCTACTAGAGTCATGACTTTCTCTATACAATAGTGTATCAACCGTTCCGATCGGCGCGCTCGGTACTATGAGATACCCAGTATCAGGCAAGGGAGCCGATATATATGCTTCATTCCGAGACTGAGTTGCGATAGGGTCCGCTCGTTCCCTGCCAAGCTCAATATCCTGGTCTTCGGTGTTCGGACAATCGTTCTTGCGGCAGTAGTCGCTGCTATCTTGTGAGAGGTTGCGCATCGTCGTCGCCCTGGTCAGCGTCCATTCCAGGTAGGGCATCGCCTTCTGGAAAGACAAGCCTTCAGTCAGTAAGAAGATAGCACTTCTCTGCTCCTCCGACAGAAGACCGAGCTGCACCATATAGTCTGCGAGGATATCGGTGCTCACACTCGCAATCTCGGGCTGATTGATGGCGATTTCTGCCGTTCTAGGCTGCATGAGCAGTCTGTGCTGCTCGTCGGTCGCCATATGTATACAGAAGTTCTCAAAGTAAGGTTTCTCGTCCATCGACACCCACTTCACGGAGTACCCCACTTTTAAGAAAAGGACGCCAATCGCTGTCAATCCATGAGACAGAATTTGGTTTGGTATAAGATCCTTGTGAGGATTAACGAATTCATTGTAGTCGTGTTTGAGTTGAGAAGAGTGAGAAGAGTGAGAAGAGTGAGAAGAGTGAGAAGAGTGAGAAGAAGCAGAAGAAGCGTTCGAATGGGTGCCTGAGGGCATCGTGTTATCTGGAAGGAATGCAAGGCAGGGCGGACGACCAGACTTATCTACTCTGAGCGCTCTGCGCCGCACGAGTACGTCTTCGTATCCACAGTCTCCGGATCTTCTGATTCGCTGGTGAGGCATCTGGCATTCAGCTGTTCCAAGACTGTTCTCCGACACATGATAACCATCCTGTAGCTGTCTTGCTCTGTTCTATGATTATATTGAACACCAGATATGGAGATCGCCTCGTCTCCCCTTTTACGAACGCAGACACAGGGATTCCGTAGCGGGAACATTGTTGTGAGTATGCATCTCACGCCAGTCAACTGCCATGGTAGCAAACCTATTCCGCTGTGACGGTGGTCTGCTCAACAAACCTGTCAGCTCGCTGTTGGCGCCTGTGAAACTAGCCATATACGAGAGGCGAGATTTATGTTCGTGGGTTCTGATAAAGCTAAAGCTCTTCAATTACGAGGCATGGATGGATAGGGAGCAAGACAAAGATCCCGATGCTAAGCCATCCTACGACCCAATGTTTCGACAGGTCGTTCGATCCTGCACGATTCGTTTCGGGTGAACATGAATGGGTTCAAGGACAATCTGCGCCGATCATGGACTGGTGCTCGCAATGATCCACCCGACTTCATTCGAAAGATACTGGCGATCTGCTGTAATGCAATATCGTCTAGGTGTGAAGTCACATTCGAAATACATCACACGTCCCAATCGTGCAGATGTCAATTGGCCCGCCACTGTGCACATTACCGAATCATCGGTCCAGGTTTGCGGAATAAGGACATTTGATATTTGCTTAGCTCGTAACGCCTCTCTGTGATCTTACGCTATGCATTTACAGTGCGGGAGTAGATCATGCCACCGAGAGTAGAGGTAGGAGGCAACGCGAGTAGTGCTTGAAATCAGACCAATATAAAGGCTAGGTGCTTTGTCTTCACTAGCCTGAATACAATCGAGCTCTGGGTGTCTTGCATTTTGCATTATTGTACCCCTGACCAACTTGAAGAATCTGTTAAGAGCGTCCCTACATAGCTTCCCATTGTTTCGACGATACGATACAAACAGAACCTATGTTTAGGCTTAGAATAGATCTTGAGTGGTGAGTGTTTCCCAGGTAGCAGTGCTAATAGAGAAAGATTCTGATAGCTACATGAATCAAGCTACATGTCTATTCAAAAATGCTTCTTGGCACTACTAATCAGCTCTTCTTTCTATCATAAAGATAGGTTGCGCCCTTGCTGATCTAGTTGACTTTATAACGAGGTTACGAGGTTCGACTAGATGACGAAGACTCTGCATATCGGCCCACGTGTTGAATACACAATCGCTAAAGTTGTAATGCTGTCTACATAATAGCTTAAGATACCATTATAGGTGCTTGCGAGACAATGAAGATAGACAGTGTTCATAACTGTAGAACATTACTAAAAGTCCTTGCTATGGTGCTTTAAGCACGCTAAAGTAGCTTGAATAGAAATTAGGAAAGGCAGCTTACAAGAAGCGACTTGAATACTGCTTCATATATCTACAAGAGCAAATGTCCAACTTGGATCTCGACTTTGAGTATGTATCGACACTATGTCGTCGTGAATTCTGGGCATCTCCACCTCTTGTACCAATATCCCCGTTGCCTTCCCGATCAGATAGAAGCAAAAGCTAGCTCAAGGGCTCTCAGGAGCCTTAGTGTTCATCTTACTCTGATCAGTCAAATGGTAATAATTCTTTCTAGGTGTGTTCATATTATTACTTATTTTTGGTGTTCTTATCTTGGTCTTCCTTCCGCTTCTCTTTATCTTGTGCCTTGATGTAGTGCCATGCTGTGTTTGGTGTTATAGCAGAGAGGCGCTCGCTAGAAGATCCAGCTACCTGAGTATCGAGAGATGGTTGCTGAGGTTTATCCCGAGGAGGGTCGGAAGGAGGCATAGCAGTGTTTATATTGAGTACCTATCGAGGCAGTAATCGGAGATAGTCGCGGAAGACAGAGACAGACTCGTAAGAAGGCAATGATCGATGATAGAGGAGAGCTGATGGATAATTTACATGATCAAGGGAGGTTTAATAGTAGTCCAAGGTGCCACGGGGTTCAATCTCACATCACCTTGACATATTCCTCCAAGGGAGAGACGGACAACTCCCTAGATGTCAAGCATTAGTTGTCACACAGTGATTGATGAGTGCGTCTCATGCGATACAATGGTGGCTCAAGCCCAATCCCATACCTCCCATACCCTGCATGATTTCCCGTTCTGAACCATTGAAGGATCAGCAAGGAAATTCAGCTCGACTGTTTTCAGCCAACATGATAGCTCAATGTTGAGTCGGATCGCACTCATTAGCTCCTCCGCTGATTGTCACTTGGAGAGAGATACGCCAAATAAGCAGGCGCTACTTCCGTTGGGGTCGGGTATGTGCACGAGCAATACTCATGCACGAGTGTCACGATCTAAGCACACATATGTGTAGTAACCTCTATACTCGAGCTAGACTCGATATGGTAGAGGTTGGCCAAGGGTTGCAACCGAGCTCATTTACTTATGCATTGCTTTGCCACTAATTGGTCACAGCTGAAGTGAATATAATGCATTCCTATGACGATAAAGCGCCATGAAGCACAGCAGAAGCCATTCCAGATCTATTGCCTTGTGCTTATCGCCATACAGCTTTATGATGCTGCTAGCGCGTCACTAGATGAAAAGATGAATAGACTTGGGTCAGAACATACGAAGCCAAAGCATAGATGCCATACCGTTTGGGCTTTCGTGGTGATGATTCAAGACAACGGTCCGACTTCTTAAAGCGATGCTCTGCTCGTGAGAGGATGAAACGGCTAGTGAAAGTGACCTAAGTATCTAACGCGGTACCAATGAGCCAACCATCCTTCGAACCCCTGCAAGCCTGAAATGGTAGCATTTATAGTCTGACTGCTGTCCGCCACTGGCTTTTATTTGAGGATATGCTACAACATGTATTCGCTGACTGGCCACACAGATTGTGAGAAGTGACGGGAAGTTGTTCGCGTCTTAGCTTGCAAATACAGTGACATAGTGAGCAAGGAGCATGCGTCGTGCTCCTCCATTCAACATAGTTAAGCAGGCGATCCTTGCTAGTATTGCACTTTTTGCATATTGACAAGACAGACGCATAGATGAAACGTTTCTCATGCAGAGCACCAGACCGGACGCAATACTTACCTGAATTCACTATATTTTGCACCGTAGAAAAGGTCACACGGGAATTGAAACTGAATCTTGAGATACCCAAGACAGACGGCCACTGCATTCTGAGATGGCAATACTGCAATACATAGTAGGACTACTGGTCGTACGCTTGCTTCATGCCATACTAGACATAGATATAGCAGAATGGACCTTTCATCGTTGATACTGCCTCACTTATCGTGATGTTGTCGGCGAGTATGCCAAGGTCAAGTGTATCATCCAGGCGAGCATCCCTGCTGGGAGGTCGATTTGCCAATGTAATAGTGCCTGCAATTACTTGTTCTCGATTCGGTAGGTCCTGGTTCTGCCAAATCCACCAGAGACGATCAATTTGGGCGTGATGCAGGAAGAAGTAAGGATCACCGGGGGACACCCAGGTGTCCGAGCCCGGATCTCCACCTACTAGAAAGTGACCAGCTGCATGAACGCCAATGAGTCCATTAGGAAAGTCTCCTTGCAAGCTGTTTTGGAAGCTAGCAACGTCACGGCTGTTTTTGATGAGGTCGGTAGTGTTCTTGTCATAGAGAGATGCGGCGGCATTGGGATTGATGTCGCGTCGAAGACAGCGCGGGTTGTGACCAAGTCCATCAGGGGAAGGGTTGACCGAGACATATGGGAGAGCCGTCAGTACAGGCCCCAGGTTGACCTGCATGTTTTTGAAAGGGCCTGATGTGATGCACCCGCCACCATCGCCAGGGGGAATCCGGATGAGAACGTTATCTGGTCTTGGCACCAAAAGGCCTGTGTAATTCTCCTTCACGCCATTTCCGCCCATAGACTGAGGTGAACCGTCGAAGACTGGAGCCTGAAGCGGATTCGAGGCGAGTTTACTCCAATTCAGATAGGGCTGGTACCCTCGGTATCCACATTCGTTACGCAGTGCTTGCTCGTAGGACCAGGTGAAACGTCGATGCCAAGAGAGAAAGCTTCCAGTGGCATGAATCGATAGTGTTTGTTGAATGTGCTACAGAGGTCAGATTACGGCTGTATCGCTCTGGCACCTTCAGAGAGTAAACTCACGATGGCGACAAAGTCATCATACCTGCTCTGTGCTCCCGGTGCAGAGCTACCTATCCGAGACGGTTTAGATTGCAAACACTTCACGGCGGCAATATAAGACCCTTTTTCTTTGTCACGGAGGGTGTTCCTAGGACGGGAATCAGTGCTAGGTATGCAGATTTGTAATATAAGTATGTATTTACCATTCTTTACGCTTGATAGCCGTGTGTATGTTGCAATTCTTTGCTGAATGGGTTCCACGCTGTGAAGCCGCAAGCTTGGCGAGGCCGGTCTCTGCAAGCTTGTCCGTGCCAGAAGTGTCGTCCGGCCTCCAACGCCTCCCCGAGACATCTGCATGAGCCAAGGGTAAAACAAAGAAAAGAAGCAATAACGGGTACATCTCTGCTAGAAGAAATCCAATGCGGCCGGATCGTCTGCTAGGATTTGCTGTTAGAAACGTGGGTTAGTGATAGTAAAGAGTGAGGGCTTGTCTCCGACGGAAAAGGCAAAATGAGTGCGCCCGGGCCCCCAATGTCAGGGTTCGCTCTCAATATCACTTGTACCGAATGGCAAATCTCATTACATGCAAGTCGCCCATCATAATGACTCGCCGCCGCTAGCAGTAGGAGGCACAGCCCGTGATGACACTTGGAGGCGAAGTGGCACGACTCCACCTAGCGACCTATAGGATTGTCTGGGGACCTCTGTGATTGATCGGGAAGGTGACAATCGTGACCGTAGAATAAATTAAGAATCACGACAAGCCGTGATCATGCCAGACTTTCGTGGACTAGTTTCATGGCCCGATCGGCACCGACCACATTGACCAAAGTCTAAGGTCCTCTTTGGCGCTCGCTCACCCGTGGACGTGCCGTGCCGCAATGTCGACTCGGGATCTTCGTTCGACGACTGAATCTGGCATGGTGGGGACGTGGTCCGCCTCTGATCGGCGTCTGATAGGACTAAGTTCGATCGACGAGCTTGCTCAGTCAGCCACACCCTTTTGATGAGAGGGTTGCAAGCGCTAAGCGAACAACGACATTATCGTTCGTGGCATATCAGCAGAACGCTTCACTGTGGTTGAACAGAAATGCATCCCGAATCAGGTTTGATGCCCTGAGTCGTGGTTCGGTAGCGCCTTGCGGAGATCGCAACTGTCTGCTGCTATGGCGTCTTCCGGGCGCAACTAGTCCGTGGGTTGACGTCCGAGAAAGCGCTCCAAAAGAACGATGGCCCGCCATAGTAGAGTACGATGGGATAGAGGAGCAGTTGATTACGAAGGTCGATCATGGGGTTTCCAGCAGACTAATTCGCTTGCAACCTCGTTTCAGAATTAGGAGGACTGTGCCGTTGCAAAATTCGCTTGATAGTTGTGCATGATTGACCGTGCCACCCACGGACGGAACTCGTGATTCTAGCTCCGCAAGAGACAGCGAGTATTTTCACTATAGTCATCCGTGCTAGAGCTTTCCCTCGACTACTTCTTATTCTCCATATTCCAAGAGTGGGATCCTCTACCTACATTCACGTCCCTCACAAAGTCATATCGAGACCAGAATGCCAGCTGTATACCTTTACAACGCAGCCAACACCATCGCTACTAGAGCTACAGCCAACATGTCACCTAGCTATCTGGCCGAGAACAGAGCGCCTCGCATCCTTGAAATCATGGGAGGCGCTTGTGCAGTGGCACTTATCACGACATGCTTACGCTTGTTTGTTCGACAATTCAAGCTGAAAGGACTTCGATCGGATGATATTGTCATGACAATTGCAATGGTGAGCTACTAGAGTCACAGTAAAGAATCTGAAGCCATCTGACTGTATCAGGCTGACGGTATCGTTTTGTACGCTCTCTTCTGCGCACAAGCTCCTTACGGGCTAGGAAAGCATGCTGAAGCCATCACTCTCGATCGGTCCATGGCGTATCAAGGTCTGCAGTTCTGGACTTCAATCACCATGATCACCTCTATGGCTCTAGTGAAGGTGTCCATTGCACTCCTCCTACTAAAGACCTTGTTTACCAACAAAGTACTCAAACGCTTCCTTTGGGCTTTCATAGGTCAGTCTCTGTCGGGAAGATGTCTCTTGCGCCTTGCTGATTATTCTCACAGGTTTTTTAGTTATATATGCATTGGCTTCGGTCGGAACTGTCATTTTTGCATGTGTTCCAATAGATGCGTATTGGAAGTTTGAAAAGAAGGCCTCGGCCAAATGCTTCTCTCCTCAGACATATATCGCAATCGGAGTGGCACACTCGGTAGTCACGATCATCACGGACGTGACACTCGCTCTCCTCCCTCTACCCATCATCTGGCGGCTACAAATGCCCATACCCACCAAATGCGGTCTCTGCGGCGTTCTAGCCTTAGGGTTTGCTGCTGTTGCTGCTGGAATAGTGAAGGTTAGATATCAACTAGCCTTCCCTAGCACTCCAGACCAAAAATTGTAAGTTGTGTGATTGATCTTACGGTCTTTACTGACGGCTTTTAGTGAAGCCTATTTCCAGATATGGGCGACCCTGGAGCTCTACATCGCAATTGTGGCTGCCAATCTGCCAACGTCCAGACAACTCATGGCAAATTTGTTCAAGAGTGTGAAGAATGCCGTCACGTCTGTCGAGCTTTCCACTAGCCATACTAGCAATGGGTATGCTCAAGATGGGAAGCAGACTCGAGGCTGGAGATCTATTAATGACAACGGCTTGGCCGGAGCAAGAACCCAAACTACGAGTCAAGAGGAACTCGTATCCGACTCACACTCAAGCGAAAGTGGGCTTTGCGACAGCAGTGCCACCGTACATATCACGCTTCAGCCTGTGACGAAGGGAATATGATGGAAATGTTGGTTGGTGTTCCTTTGAAGCACGTTTCGGATCTGGAGCATTCAGCCTTCTACGACTGTCGAAGTATGCAGATGCGATGATATGGATGAACGAAGATTGTGTTAGGACTCTGTCAATGAAAGACGCGATTGATTTATAGTACAAGGCGATTCACGGTCTTTCCTCAGCTGCGACAGCACGCTAACATTATTATGTGACGTGACTGAGAAAGGTCAGCTGTCGTCCGCTCGACTACACCTTCGCACAAGCTGTAGTATTTCGGGTCGAATTCAAGATTTTGGGACTTTCACTAACATCGTGTAAATACGTTACTACACTAAATGCATAATGACTGACACTATGATCTCATTCAGTGCTGCAATCAAGAACCCTACAAGCATATCGATCGCAATGTTATCAATTGATCTACGTTTGGGCAGGCTGTCGGCACTGGCACGAAGATTGATAAACTTCACGATACTCTGTTTGAAGCGGTCGTGACTTCCTTATCACTCAACGCCAATAGGAGGATGGGTATGATCTCGTTGTCAACACACTGGTAATACAAAAGACCTATATCAGGTCATCTCGAAGAGACACAGACATCGTAGCCAGAATTTGGAGCCTGGCAGCTGCCTTCTATGCATTGATCTTGCGCTACTACATCTCTCCATATACAAAGTGCTAGACATAGAATCTCTGCATTTGCCTTCACTGTTTCATACTAGATAGAAGCACTATTGCTAGCGGCTCAAGTATATACGTTGTTCACGCAAGGGTCAATGTTTCTATGGCGGGAACAGTATCACTTCACCTATCACTGCAGTGCTGCCGGCAACTGTGAAGGAAGAGTACACGGGATGTGCAATACATCTAAGTAGATGTCGGATGAAGCTATACATACATCTGAAGAAGCGGGTCTGTGCCTGCACTATTCCTATTCGCATTTCATGACTTTATGTCGGGAGAACTGTGCATCGATTAAGATGATAGGGCCAGCAGTATTCCATTGAAGACTCCCTGATTATTAGTCCGTCTCCAAAGCCAAACCTAGTTTGAGCATTTCCTTCGACGCCCGTACTCACTCCCAAAGATCTGATAAGTTTTGTTTTCTACGCACCATTGCTAGAATCATAGTCTCGTTCACTGATAGTGCTGATTCTTGCGACGTGTCAGTTCTAAGACAGCCCTTACGATTGCCATAACGAGTCTGTCGTGTCCAGTCTCTTGGAACAATCGATCCCACATGGATGACCGGCTTCACCTCGATGGGTCTCTCAACGACGTCAACACCAACAGACTTCCTATCTTCCATGATTCAGACTCTCAGGATTCAACACCTATGCGAGTGTCGACCAAAGGATTTCGCAAGAGTAATGCATCCAATCGTGCTGCTAAGCCTTCCGATGTGCGGCGTGAGGAGAAGCGCGTCAAGGACAGGGACGCACAACGTGCAAGTCGCAAACGCATGAAAGACCTTGCGAGTTCTCTGGAGTGGAAATTGGAACAATGTCAGAAAATGGTTAGCAAGCTGGAGCAGGAAAATTCCAGACTGAGGAGAGACGCCAACGATTGTCGCATATTCAGGCAGCTGGCAGACCAGAGTATGTATGATCTTCCATATATCAGCATACTATACTTTCATTCAGGTCTTCATCTTCAAGACTGTCTCGATTGACCCTCGATAGTAAGATCCAATGGCTCTTCACCTCCTATTTCGAGCAAGCCCATGCCTCAGACAGAGTGCAAGATCCAGGTCAATCCACATCCATCTCCGTCAAACACAGATCATGGCACTTCAGGGTCACAAGGTGGTCAACTACACCCATACCACGATACACAACAACTAGTATTTGGGGCTAGAACTCCTTCCTTCCCGTTATCTGGTGGTTTTGTTCCATCACGACTACCTCCGCCTGAACGTATACTGCAGTCGAGTCCTCCAGACGTTTTGATGGAGGCTTCGAGCCACTCGTTCGGAGTTCCGCCCTTTAGCAATCATGATCAATATCTGCGTTCGATGCTTGGAGCACACGTCCAAGCCGATACTACTAGACTTGGTAATGAGATGGATTTGTATCAACCAGGACAGCGTTAGGAAACGTTTGCACCAGATCAGCCGATGGAAGGTATCTGTTCAGAATACGAAAAGTTACGCAGATCTCAGCCAATGTTGTTTGTTGGAGATCTAATCGGATTCCCCATGTAAAATATCTTCTCTCGACGTATGACGTTGCCGTAGAGATGAAATGATAAAAATGCACAGTTTTGGTTGTTGCAACCAGGCAAGAAAATTCGAAAACATGCCCTTGCTCCGATTATTCAAGCTATCTCTTCCGTACTTGTTGAGATTTTGGTGGCACGCGACATTTGATGACGGGTCCGAGATAGATCATATGATGTATGGATTCTATGTTGTCTCAATTGGTATAGACTCCAAGTCACAATCTTGCATGTCAACAACCGGAAGATTCTTATTCTCATTGATTATCTTCAAGAGATAAGCTCCCAGGGTGGTAAAGTTATCTCATGAGATTATCTTGCTGACCAATACCAGAGCTCTCCTACTGTGCAATCAGATGTGCCAATGGATCCTCAATAGCCACTACTGGGCCTTGTTGTAGGAAGAATAGTAGTCGAGGATGCGTCTTCTCGGCCGTTGTCAGCTCAACGAAGCTATCAAGCGTCATTATAGATTGGTAAGATCGCCTAGGAAGACCAGCTCATATTGTGGCTGATGAAGAGATCTTAGGATAGACACAGAGAAGTAGGTCTGTAGGCTTCCTCATTCAGGCACCGCTCCGCTCGCTCCGAATCTTGACGGTAATCAGATACAGATGCATAAATTGAAAGCAGTTTACCCGGGGTACTCGAGTCTAATGGCTTCAAGTTGCCTTCAATCCTTCCATATGGTCTTCATCATGATAGTCACGAGTTTGGCTAGAAAAACTTGTCGCCGCTAGCGCGTTGTCCATTGGAGTGCCGGGTCACTGTAAAAGGCGATGTACTAACGCTTGAAGCCGCAATCACGACAACGCGTGAAGACTCTCCCGTCGAAACTACTGATGGACGACTGCAAATCTGCTATCTTGGACGGTAAGATGATTTTACCCCGATGCAATCGTGCGATGCCCATCTATTGAGCTCTAAGGAATTGTATACCATTTCAGAGTAGCCCGATGCCACAATCAAGCTCTGAAAATAGAGATCAGATTGAAAATGGCCGTTGACTTCGTTACTCTCCCTCCTAGGGCTGACCCAATTGATGCAATCTCTCATGTTCTAGAAAGCGTTTTTTGCAGTAACTGTGGGGTATCTACAGGGTTTTTCAGGCTGGGCTTCCGCCCCGCGTTGTCTTCAAGATATGCAATTCAAGATTGCTAGGAGACTCTTTTGCATTTCGCGTAAAGTCTACATGATTTAAGAGTAATGTAATTTGAGCATATTCTATAATCAACTTCTGCCTATATCTTCACGTCTTTTTTGTATCTCTAGTATAGCAATGACGAAGATCTGCTTTCACTCCTCGAAGCTGAAATTAATTTGCGAACAGCTCTAAAGCGGAAGCCAAGCTTGAAAACCCCTGTACCACCGGCGTCAAACAAATGCGAAGCACTGGATGAAATTCTGATGAATTTGTGCTTGACTACGCTTCCAGAAACAGACGTCAATATCTCTGCGGCTGATGTGTCATGAGTTGCGGTATGTGCCTTCCCCCTTTTATACAATCCATCGAACCAGGACAAGATATCCGCAAAGCCCTTCCATATAATTCTGGACACTGTGTCTACAAGCGTATCCGTCAACGCCGTTTGCGACATTGGACACAACGACTTCTAATTCTGGGCTCCCGGCACACGTTGCGTATCGGGACAGAGCAATTCCGTCCAAGTCGGGCGACGTCGGCGCATGGCTGTGTTTCGATGATCTCATCTCTTGTGTGGCCACATGCGAGATGTACTCGTTGAATCAACTGAAGACACATCTACCGTCGTTAGTTCATGTGGTCTAATATTGTCATGTGTAAGTTATAGCGATAAAACCTTTGGAAATCGTATGAGTGTTGAATAATGGGTTCCAAGAGTTGCAGAACTGGTGTCCGACGCGCAGGACTGTATGAGATTTATGTAGTGACATACATCATCTATTGAGGGCGGATAGGAGAATAGCTCGGCGGCACATTTGCATTTCCAAGATACGAAGGCAATTTGAAGTTGCATAGACCCACTCTGTAGTAGTGTCTGCGACATAACACCCTGCGCTATTCATATCCATTCTGCCACAATAATCAGACGCTAAGGCTACTAATTTCGCTAATGATTCCAACAAATCATTGAGGATTGGTTGCTGTGTTTATGACATGTAGTGTGGTAACAGTGCGTCTTCGGCATCGCTAACAAATACTGCATCATTGGAAATATTCGTCTCCAGGGAAGTTCCGTCGTGTTAAAGGTTCGTGTCGATAAGAAATTGTAGGTGCGATCATGTCGATAGTAGTCTATCGAATGTGTGATTCAATTGTCTTGGCGACTATAGTAGGGTTGTCTCCTTAGACTGGGCGTGGACATGCCATCGTGGGACTCTTCCTTAATGATACTCTGAGTAATGATACATATGACACTGTCAATCTTCGCTCTACGGGATATTCCGAAAGCTACTTGAACGGACACGTTGTACATGTTTTCGAGTTGCACTCTTTCAGAGTGAGTATTATTCAGCAAGTTCGGGGGATCAATCGTTGGTTTGTGCCAATCACGATGAACGTCGAAAGCTCGTTGTGTTGCAATTCATGAGAGCTACAGTACCAGTGCTATGTCTGCACTCTTGGAAGCGCCCGGACCACGTTGTCTCGATTACGAACATGGTCCATGCTCCACGGATTGCAGTCGGGTCCTCCTCTAATGATTCCGCCGCGCGAAGCACATAAGTTACTACCTCAAAAGGCAGGATCAGCATAGGTCAACAAATATCTGGGGGCACCCGTACATCCAATGAAGCTCTTCTTGCCAACTGCGAAAGGCTGGCGAAAAGGAAAACAGTGAACACGTCAACGGTACTTCGTTCGATTATCAAATGCTTCCACTTGGCGGATCCGCACGAGCGTGGAGATACACCGAGTAGTGACTCGCATTTTTGCTGACCTTGAATACGCCTCAAAGCCTTGACGTTCTTAACGCCGGCCACAAGAGTGGATTTGTGTAGTGGTTTGATTATGCTGAGAGAGCTGTGATTAGGAGTCCAACCATGTAGGAAACCCGAGATTAAAACATCTGTCAAGGAGAGCATGGTGCCGATTGATGAAGAATGACGCTCTATTTGTTGACTGGAACGTATCATCAACTTGAAAACATGCTTGACACAATGCGGCCTCGATGACCTCCGAGTGTCACAAGTTCAAACCTCTGCGATGCCCACGAAGGCTGCAAGGGGAGTGAGGGTGAAATGATCCGGAAAACATGTTGAACAAAGAGAGGTCTCGAATGCCCTCCCGTTTTTGACCACAGCGCTGTCCCTTTTGATTGATGTCAGCCACACGAATTGTGGGCAGAATGTAACACGCGCACTCCATACCGTCGCTGAGGGTTAATGACGACTATGCGACAACAAATCTAAAGATGGGACTTTTGAGTATTTATGTATCACTCCAAATTCATGGTCAGAGATGATAATGAGACCCCGATCATAACTTCCGTCCCCAATACACGGGACCCCTCGTGATACGGGACGCCGAATCATGTTTTGCAGGTACTATCGTGAGACAGGTATAGACTCATTCACTCCATTGTCAAGATGCACGACAGCCCCATGTCTCCTGCTAGTGTATTCCGCCATGTCGTCGCTGCAGTGTCGACGTTGTTGTCGATAAAATCGCCAAGCCGTGCTCTTTCTAAATTAACTCTTCTAACGACTTGTACCATATCGGCATTGATGGATCGATCGCAAAACTGTCAATATGATATGCTATCACCTGTGGAGCATTCTGCATGAGGGTCCCATCATTAATTGTCATGGTGGACAAAAGATGGACAAAATCCTTTGAGCGATCAAGAATTACAGACAGCGATCTCCGGTCTCGCTCAACCAATACACCACCAAGACTCGCCGATATCGCATGTCACTTGCACTCTATTCGCTCGGGCCCGACCGGCAGTCGTACCAATCAGAACGTCTTCTGTGGCTGCGGTATGCTAAATGACTAAGTGCGCACATCCGGGGCTAACAGAGGGACAGATGTTCTAACTTGCATGCGTGGTCTTCGTCATCCCTTCTTGCAAATCGACTAGCGCTGCCCGTGACGAGCGCAACAAACCTTCAGATCACGAGTACTCGCCTCGTTTCAGCCATACGAGCTAGGCCCCTGAAACATGCTCCTATGTCTCTGCCGTACGTGGGCCACGGACTGGAGCTGAACAAGGATCAAAACTACAAGAGCTCGGGAAATCCCTCGTACATTTGAATCAACGTTCTGCATGATAAAAAATCTATCGGCACCCGGCCCGACATGAAACTTCGTCGTGATGAAGACGGCGAAGCGGAGGTGGAGGACAACACTGAGAACGTGTTTCCGAACAATCTCATGCGTGTGAAAGGCGTCCAGGAGGTCGATCATCTATTTGATGGTGACAAAGTCATCATTTCTGGAGGATCTACGGCAAGAGTCGAGCTTCTTTCTGATAACATGGTCCTGAAGGCTCCCTACCCAGCCTCTCCGATGCGACAGACTAGCCTCAACGAGATTGAGCATGAGTATCGGATCTATCAGCAATTAGGGACGCATCCAAGGCTTCTACGAGTCTATGCGTTTCGCTACGACGAGGGATTGACTATGGAGTACATGCCGTATGGCAACCTGAAAGATCATCTGATGCAGAGGGGTGCCAACGTTGACAAATCCTGGAGAATGCAATGGATCATGGATGTATTGGAATCCATCAGCCTGCTACATGCTCATCATATCATTCATAGTGACATCAAAGCAGAAAATTTCCTCCTTGATCGGGATTGTAGACTACGGATTATCGATTTCTCTGGGTCATCAACACCTGTAACGTCTGGGAGCGCCATAGAAGGGGTCCGCCATTGCCTACCCCGTAGCTTCGAGGAACCCTCCACGATAAAGAGTGACTTGTTTGCCCTCGGTTCGACCCTATATGAAATTGCCACGGGGACCGCGCCTTACTACGACTTGGACGATGATCAGGTGGAGATTCTGTTCTCGAAAAGTGATTTTCCAGACACCGAGCATTTACTCGGTCATCGATTGATCCAGGCATGCTGGAGATCTGAAGTCAGCTCTGTCAACGACTTGCTTGGCTACGTTCCCGTTCTTCAAGAGTGCACTCACAGATTCTAGCTCGATGACGATATACCAAGGAAGACCTATCGACACCTTGGACACTTCTCCCTCTTTCGCGTGGATCCAATCTCACGCGTGGCGGTATCTCGAAAAGGTCGTCCTTATCTTTGCGCAGTCTGACACCTCGTGGTGCCTACGAATTGTTGGATTCTGTGGCCACTCTGAATATGGTTGTGGAAACACTGGTCTGACACATGATTGTATTTATTGTGGAAGGATGACGGCCGGATCAGCTTGACCTGTTGTATTTAAGTCTGTCCAGGATTGCTGCCTGCTCGAGATTATACATAAGGCTCGGTTACTCACTAGCTCAAGCGTCTCCAGGAGCTATGCAATCGGTCGTTGGAGCGCCAACGCATCGAGCAGACAGGGAAGTTGCGGGGAAGCTCTCATGACGCAACCGTAATGCAGGTTGTGAAAGCCATGTACAACGTACTTCCAATATGGAAAGGCAAGTGCGTTTTCGGCAAGACCATCCGTTAGTTTTCGGTTCGATGTCCCGGTCAGTATATCTTTGCGACTGGTGCACGGCTTTCCGTATCATTATGATCGGTATCCTCCACACTCCGTGCAGCCTTGACACAGCGGTCCGACGAAGGTATGGTAGAAGCCCGGCGTTTCCGACCACGTGATTGCTTGCCCATAGTATCTCCAGCCGATTTGCTTGCGAGTCGTTTGGCCCTTACTGCGTCGAGATACTGTCACTTCTCAATGGTAGCTCAGCTGTTGTTCTCATCTCTGCCATCACCCTTTGTGGATCGTATGGGAACAGGCCACCTTTGCTCCATCCAGCAAGGATGTTCCTCTTTGTAAAGGCGATAATTATCGCCTAACTACTGTAGAGTGTTGTGAAGTGCTGTTTGCCGATTGTGCCAACGCTTCCTCTCTCCAGGCGCCCCACATTATCATGATATGCTGTTTTGAGAGGGGAGAAAACGGCGATATCGCACGGCTGAAGCCTATGTGAAGTGTGAGAAGGAAGACAGCACAACAGAATATTGTTAGCAAAGCAGAACTTCAGGACTTCAAGGGTTCAATGGGTGCCGAGGCCATCGCATAACAGAACCCGTGTCCTGCCCTATGCACGCTCTTTAGTGTGAGGATCGAAGACGCGTACTAGGCATTCAAGACTGATTGTCAAGTTCGTATAATCAGACTCGGAACATGCATAGTGCCAGCCAGGCGTGGGAAAGGTTGTCCAATTATTGCTATGTGTGCTAGCCGGCCAGGTGACTAGCGGATCGAGACATCTCCCATCAGTACTACTGCATTCGATGGCGATTATCATTGTTCGTTTCACACGGGCACCTCTACAATCACCTGTATCATGTCTGCTGACAAGCACCTTTACCGAACCAAGCTTTGATAACATAAATCCCGTCTCATCTATGTTGTACACATTCTCTGCTACGATTGCTGCGTCATTCAGCACTCTTCCAATGATCTCGAACCATTCTATTATCTTTTCACGATTGTTGTTGTCATGACGATTCCAGTCCATGGCTTTACTCGCCGGGCTTGCAGCTCGGGATGTCTCTTCTCGAAAGCCTAGACCCACGTTTTGCCTGACTGCTTACGTGGTTGGTCGCCGGCCTTAGACGAGCGACAACAAGCGCCAGTAGAGGTATGTACTTCATCCGCACAGGCATTCCTAGGCTAGACGTTTGCACGAGATAGTCCGACAACGCTGGCTCCTCTGCAGACGGAGGTACTATTGACTCTGCGCTTTGGCCTCGATCGTCGGCCGCGTGCACTGTAATTGAGGGTAGCGCGCGGCACACCGAAAAGATCAGCGATGGCGCAATAGGATCTGGGTACATCAGCGGGAAGATTTTGCGCTAGAACACGACTACGAATCAAATACATTTGTTGTGCGATGTCGGTTCGACCTGCCGATGTTCCGTTCGAGCGAGACCGGAGAGCGCTCATAAGCGTTCTCGGTCTCCTAGGTGCTTTCTTGAACCCTAGATTCTTCACACTAGCTCACAATATGAGGCCTGGTGCGAAACGTTCTACAGATCGTTGCCTACCATGGTGATAGCCTTCCGGTCGGTATATCGACGAGGGTGTGGTACAAGTCGCGTGAAGAGCTGAGCTACGAATAGCAGGCATCAGCGATTACATTGTCGACAGGCTTACATCGCAGCTACAGCATCGCGCAATACGTCAGTAAGTGAGATAGAGCAGTCGTGTATTCTGATGTCAGGAGCGAGTCTATTCCTACCTGTCCCACGCGATTAGATGCACAGGCATGGTCTGGCGTCCCGTCACATGAGGTGTCCCGCTTTTCCAGGATGGACATTAGCATGTCTGAGCGCCTTGGACTTCCAACAGCAACTTCCCCTTGTATTAATCTACCTCAGTCTTCGATCTCTACAAAACTGAATGATTCTGCGTAGAATACCTTTGCAGGACCAATGAGGCGTAGATGCGGACGATGAATCGACGCATGCATCAGCCCGTCTCTTTGTAAGGGATGCGCTAATGTACACAACTCTATTGTCTAGGCGCGTTGAATGAAGATCATGATTAAGAAGAGATCGAAGCATGCAACAACTGTGACATGAAAAGCAGAGTCTCGTCAGCTTTCGCTGAGAATTGCTGTAAATCCTGGCTGACAGCTTGATACCTCAATAATAGCACGTGTCAAAAGATGAGAACTGCTTCCACTAGCTGGATAACAAATGCCTCACTAAACCTAGGCTCAAAGACTGACCTTGTTTTGTTGTGTAGACGGAGAAATCGTAAATGAATCCTGATCTGCTCTAAAACAAGGACGTTACGCCGCACTGTCAGTTCTCGGTGGAGTAGTTACCGGCGACGCGGTCGAGATATGGTATGTTGAATCTCTTTGTACGCCGCCTGAGACATAATCAGATAGTACCGCATTCATAACGAATTTGCGCTTGAACGTGCATTGGTCTAATCTGAGGACGGCTAGCTGATATGTCGATCGGAGCTCTCAAGAGAGACATGAGGGAGGTCTCAATAGGAAGAATGAACGACGAAGGCGAACGCCACCTTTATACCGTGGGGCCTGGTCTGATGGCTTATTACGGGACGCAGCTTATCCTATTGCCACAATTCGCTCACCATCTGGAACCATTACTTTCAGCTGGCATGGGTTGCGTACTAGTGGCTCCTTGTAGTCTATATGGCTACCAAGAATTGGCCATTGATGCATATATGGCCTTTAGCTTGATATTTAGTCTGCTTGAAACGTTGCGCCCCATGCCAACATGCTTAGTCCAACATTCGTATTCTTCTGTCCTGAGCACTAGTCTGATTTCCCGTGCCTCGCGATGACTCATGGCCCTCTCTTTCTGCAATTTCATTTCGGACGATTGAATCTCTTCCTGCGCCATGTGGAGCTGTCTGGATTGATGAAGACATTCCCATCAGTTTCTACCTACCTGGACCTTGTAGTCGAGGTTGGGTGATGCTTCGATTCCGAATGAATGACAGCTCTCGAGAACGTTGCACGACTGACGTAAGTGCTTGTCCACTGCATAATTGCTACCATGACAGATAGATGAGATTTACATCCACAAAACCACGCTTACCCCTAGGATTAGACCATCGGGTCAAGACGTTAGCCGTATTCGCAAAAGATGTTAGTGGAAAGTAATGTTTGAAGCGAGTCATATCATCGGATAGCATATTGCGACAGGCATTGTTCCAATTGCGATCTCGCGAGATAAAATCAATGCTACCAAGCGTCAGAACATGGTTTTGAAACAGTCTTCAGGCCGCCGATCGCGACGTGATTAGGCTAAGTGGATGTAATGAGATTCCTTCTGCGCCAGGTCAATATTGTGAGTAGCAGAAGCTCTCATCACGCTGTCATGCAACCGCGATGAGTTGACACAAGAAAGACCCAGGAACCGGCAGTGGCTATGTGACACCACAAGATCGACTGGAATGCTTGGTGATTCCCGCGAGCATTCTTCTAGGTACAGGAAATTCCACACCAACACTCAAGGGAAAATACGACCTCATGGTGGTGCTTGTTGCATTTTCAATCTGTTAATTTGGTCCCCCGGGGTCTCTCTCCGCCTGCCAAACACTCCGAGCTTCAGATTTCATATGAACCATTGTGTCCAACTTGAAACAGCTTTTTTTTCTCTGACGAACTTCTAGGAGATCGGAAGTCGAATAGCTCACTCAACTATATCTTAGGCATCTGAAGTCCGAGTGGCGTCGAGCATAGCTACGAATTTGCGCCATATTCTGGGTCGAGTATTGGTCTTGAGCCATTCTAAGTCGTCTGAGTGATCTCTCATGTAGGAGAGCTCGACAGCCGGTATTTCTTCGTCGCAGTAAAGCCTGGATTTTATAGTTTCACGAGTTGTACGTGCCTTGCGTTGGGGGGGTGGCCAAGCAAATGGTATTTTACTGGTAAGGATGGTCCGAATAGAATCGTTCAGGATTTCTGGTCGTGCGATGCTGTGATACCACAATTAGATCTTAGTCTCGAATTGATGAATTTACTCTTACAAATCTGATCCGTTCCAAACATAGGACACGATCGGCACATCCGAGGCGTTCGCGGGCTCTCCATAGTCAACCAGGAAGAATGTGAGCCGATTGCTCAAAGCTAATTCAGCGCCGTATGTAGCATAACGGAATTTTGGAGTCTCGAAGTCGCATTCCCATTGATGTCGGCAAATGAGATTGAGCATAGTATCTATCCGTTCAAAGCTGTCACGGCCTCCTGGGAGCAGGTGTGTCTGGGTCTGCACCAGGATTCGGATCGGCGGTTCGTGATTGACAGCATCTGATGGAGTGACGTTTAGATCATCAAGACACATTTTCAGACTTGTTCGAGTGCTGCGCTGAAGTGTATATGTGTGAGCGACGTCGCAAGCTGAAAGCTCGGTTCGATAATTGGGTTGACAACGCAATCATAGCTTGATCGATAATTAGAGACAGGCTTCTCGATAGGTCGGCAAAATGCCTCGGGCCGAAGATAAGCCGCTTCGGGCGCCCCCAAGTCTAGTCCCTGTATATTCCGTGTTGCACCTGCGTGACGTATCAATGACTTTGCATGAAAGTGTTGTTCGTCGCAGCTTCCCACGATTCTTGTCTTGATTTATGGCTGTAATCAATTTGAAAACTTCGGGTGGATCATCAGGTACTACCAGATGCAGGAGGAATTTGCTATTAATCTCGTGGCCACATCACTGGTCACACCATATGCTAATAAGAAGGGATGGTGGCGACTGCCATTTCTTTCCATACGTCGTTCACACATTCTGACACAGACAAGAAGGCTTTGGATACCAAATTCGTAGCTTGTATTGGATCGGTGCTCACACAGACACGAAGGGAATCGGTTACGATCTGAGTTCACATTTGATTTCTTGCCGTGCTACTCAGCTCATAGCACCATCAATGGAGACGAAACGGAACGTAGATTTCATTGCAGGCATATGCATCTGACCCTGATCGTGACAATCCTTGCATGAAATCGACTCCCTCTACCATCACAGCCTCGGCAGCATTCTCGCCTGTTGTTCCGGCTGTATCGCGCCTCGACGGTCCCAAGGCCATGACAAATGCTGCACGTGCTCGGAACCTGCCTCGTCTCCTGTCTCTCGTAGTGTCCTCGGCCTCGGCAGAGCTCGCACGTTGGATTCGGTCTCTTCATCCGATGTTCTATGCTGAAATCGGTCCCGGCACTGCTTGAACTGCTTTTGTTTGTATGAGGCATGTTTTATGTATGCTTTGGTCTCATCAATTTGCGATATCATCTATTTGACGTTGAAACACGAACCTTCTGCCACTGCAGACCAGAAACACAATCCTGGTTCTTCGCAAGTGTAGATGTAGAGGAATGGGAGTCGAGGTGAGGAGTTCGTTTACGGAAGATCGTGAGAGGGCGGGGGTCGAGCCAGGGTTATATAGGTTTGTAGGAGATCTATTTTTCGAAGCAAGTCTTGGATTGATTTTATGCACGCCCTGAAATTACCTTCGACTAAGTCGGCTTGGTGGCAGGTCCGTTGTTTCACTTATGACCACAGTGAACACTATGCTGGCCAAGACAAAGAGCTGATGGTCTTCCCGACTGAGTTTGCAAGCAAGACTGGCGATTTCTATATTTTGGAGAGGGCGAGACTCAAGTTCTGCCCGGGTCATGAATATCGATATGGTGCTGGCTGATCTCGGTGACGAACAAATTTGACAGTCTTATTATCAAGAAGCAGAAATGCAGCGCTACGCTAGCTAACCACAGTACCTGACATACCACTGTGGCGGCTCAACCTCGTCGGGTTGGGAAATTTTGGGAAATACTTGCAATTAGTGGATACTGAACATGTGTGAATGTGTCTATGAACAAGTTTGAACGTCAGATAGTAAACAGGATATCTTACCTTGAAGGATCTTCGATACTAGACTGCAAGACAAACTTCCCGGTATGTGCCGACTCAGAAGGAGGAAATTGCGATTGCTACCGTTGTCATTGTGACGAGAAATCTATGGAGGCACCAGAGCTTTTGCATAACAGCAGCTCTCATAAAGAATTCATATACATTCAATATCAAACCAGGGTTCTAGCGCCTGAGACCGATATTACAGCTACCTTAGTGCGAATGACATACTTCTCACATATGTCCGTCCCCAGGAGGCCAACTAGTCAATGAGAATGTTCAATATAAACACAAGTATCGTGAATCATGTTGAATCTGGACAAGTTGGTTCAAAATGTTGACCTTATCAGAGCTTGTCCCTAGTGCTGCACCTATATCCACTACTGATGATGTGTGTGCAGATAGCAGGACGCCAGGCTTGTCGCTAGTACGAGAAGCACAACGAGAGTGAATTCGCTTGTCATCCTCACAATTTTCTACAACGCCAACTATGAAGATAACGGTATTGCTCTGTTGTCGCTCTAGAATTTCGCAGACCAGCGACCGCTACTAATCTTGACGAGTTTGGTCACTTGTGTGCGGCCAGAAATGGTTCTTTCATCCTTGCTGTATATCCGCGTCTTAATCCCTTCCAAGATACTAACCCTCGAGACTCGCAGAGAAGGCGGGTCGTCGTAGCCACTATGGTCAAAAGCTGCTAGCCTGGTATGCGGCGGACATGGAATGACGTGGTGATCGTCTTGACCGTCGTTCATGCGACGAAGCCGCTACAAGAGCTCGTTGTGGTCGTGACAAATGTCGTGTATGAATCAATATGATGACGAATGTGTCCATCGCCTGTCATGAGGAAAGTGGCCGCCCTGACCTTGAGCAGCGCCTGAAAGCGAACTTCTCTTGGTAACCCTGATCTCGGTTATTGGAAACACCTTGTTCATTACTTCTTCGCCTCGTAGCATCCAAGCACCTCTGGGTTGGTCGGTTTCGTATGACCACAATTACATACAGTGGTCTTCTATCTATAGGAACACATATCATCTGCCCTGGATCAGTCAGATGGAATGGA
Organism: Elsinoe australis; assembly: GCA_007556505.1. NCBI lineage: Eukaryota > Fungi > Ascomycota > Dothideomycetes > Myriangiales > Elsinoaceae > Elsinoe > Elsinoe australis. The sequence continues at coordinate 50,865 of SWCS01000016.1, forward strand.
AAGGTGAGTGAATCTCAAGTATACCGAGTCTACAGGATCGAAATGTCAAATATTGCCCAAATCTGATATGATGATATGTTTCCAAGTTCAGGGTGTGTCTCGTAGCTCATGATGAGACAACAAGCTTGTAGATGAAGACACACCATGCGGAATATACCGAGCGGATCATATGTTCCAATAGCGAGTAGCTTGAGTGACTCCTTCTGATCCTGAATATCTGCCTTCGTCCGTACCATCTGTCCCGAGAACATACATTTCGCAGTTTCCATTGAGAAGTTTACACTCACTCGACAAACGGGGAAGTTGTAATTGCCCATCCATTTCGCAAACCACTGTTCAATTTGTAGGACCATGATTCTGAAACGAATGGAAGCTAGGACACCAGTGGAACCTAATGTATTCACCCCTTTAAATCTGATATTCAAGTGGCTGAAGGGTTAAGACTTTTTTGGATCTTCTTATTGATGATAGTCTCGTCTGTGATGTGTACTGGAGTGAATCAGAGGATCGAGACATAAGGCTCATGAGACTACACCTGCTTCGACGTATGTAGTACATTCTGCAATCGAGTCTGCTCTGAGGCACCTCTATCCCAGATCTAGCCACTAACAATCTAAAGCACGAAGCACGAGCACCTCGAGACTTTGATGGATGTCTTGTCTGGAAATTGTAGTAGTAGCGCAGCCATAGGTCTCACAATACATCATAAGTCCAGAAACGGTCAGTGATCTATGGTGTAGAGTACAGGTTGCTTTCTTTATTCTAGAGCTATATAATAGATCTCGCAATATGATACAATCAGATATGTCATCGATGCATTTGCTAGCAAAACTGATTCCTACGTGTCTGTTGCTCAAGGCTCCAGGCTGACGTGCTGAGAATACGACGGATATCCTTACACAGCTCCAGTGTCGATCGATACGAGTTGTAGACTTCTCTACTGCCTGGTTGCAGTATCTGACTCTCGTACCGCGTCAAGCGCTTACCGAGAGCTACTTTCGCATGTGACAATGTGGTAGCACTCTGCAGAAATGTCTTCGCACAATGGATCGCGTCCATCGCATCTCGAGATTGCCCTGCGTTGATCAAGAGACCTATTCGGAGACAAAGCAATTCAAACGTATCGCAAACATCAAGGATGTCTACATGCGCTTCAATAATTTCTCTGTTGACGAGAAGAAGAGCCGTGTTGGCCGCTCCTCGAATCAGAAAGGCCTCGACGAACCTGTACACATCTTGCATCGGAATTCGAGTTGAGACGTATGCCCTAGAATATGCGACATGTTCGCGAATGGACATCTCTGCATTATCGAGGTCGTGTAGGTCGAGATGCAACTTGGCGAGGAGGAAAGCTTGGTCTGCCATGACTTGAATGTGGTGTGCCTTTGGATGTTCCGGAGATCGCCATCTCTGAGCGTGCTCAAGCGCTTTTTCTGGAAGTCCCTGACGAAGAGCCACTTGCGCTTTCAACAACCACATACGACCTGTAATAGAGTGTAGTATGTCGCTACAGGTCGGCATGCGACTGTTATACCGATGAACCCATAGGTCCAGAATCCTATCGGCGCTCTGTAGATCCGGTTTTACCAAGTGCATTTCAGCCTCAAGAAGTGCACTCTTGAACATGGCTATCTCTGAGCCTACTGAAAGCCTGTCAGCGTGTACCAGGAGCTTTTCTCTCGTGGCGTGGTCCTTGCTAAATCTCGCTGATGTCAAACAACAATCCACGAAACGGGGAGCAGGTCCCTCTACGCCAGGTAGTAGGTAGAGAAGTGGCTGTTGCATACTCAAAACTTCTCTTTCGAAGAACGATTGGTCGAAGGGCGTGCCTTTAGGATGCGCATACTCTAACAGTCCACAAGCACTCTCTCGACCTTGAGCCAGGGCGTGAGGGCCCCGCATGGCTGGGATCAGCTCTTGTAGCTGCCGGCGAGTGTCAGGTAAAAGACAATACAAGTCGAGACCTGCACTGAGCGTTCGTTGGACCACTAAAGGAGATAAATCGTCGACAATAGTGCGCAGTACGCAGTGATCGGCAAAGAGCGATCGGACGTCTTGAGGTAGACGTTGCAAATCCGAAGCAATCATCTCACCATTGTCGCCCCAGTGGAATTGCTTCTCGCACATTCTCCTCAGGAGCGTCTCCGAAGCTCCATAGTGCACATTATCTCGAGAGTCTGTCCAGACGGGAACGTGAAAGAAGATTGTCAACCAAGTCCAGTGTAGCTCTGGTAACCATGCGAGGAAGCCATCGATGGAATGTAGTTTTGTTGATATCGTGCAAGATCGAACGAGGGCTGGTACGTGACACAAGTTATCTTCGAAGGTCAGCTCTCTATCTGTTTGTGTGCAACAAGAACGCTTACTCTTGTACCAATCATAGCAACGTAGATGCCATGTTTGGAGATCTTCTGCCGTCTTCTTGATCAATGAACAAGAGCGTAGCCGTGCAGTAAGATGATGGGCTTGTTCCAGCCGCGTCTTGTCAGCAATGAGAGCGAAAGAGAGAAGACATAGAAGCCCTGTACTGCAATCTGACAGGCGTTCCATGCGTAAGAAGCATAGACCTATTCGCAGGTGATGCAGCTCGCATTGACTGTCATGATCGACGTATAGTCGCAAGAACTGTGCCGCCTCCTCGTCTTGAACCGCTCGAGTATGAGTAGCATATGACTGTAGACCCGCTGCTCTATCTCTGTGTGATAACCACTTCTCGCACTGCTCGGCCAAGTCTCGTGATGCTAGCCATTTGCGCAGATGGCATGCCGGGTAGCAGTCCTTTGTCCAGTCTAGATGAACTTCGGTCCTTTGATTGAGAATCCCATGATTACAGAGCCGAATGATGTCCGGAGGGGCGAAGTGTATGATCGGCTCAATGGCATCGTGTATGTTGCGTACGAAGTTTGAGAAACGTGTTTCCAGCGGCGTAGTCCTTTTGGCTGTCGTTAACGCGCTGCCGACCGACATGTTTCGAGAGTGCTACATCCACGAAAGGGGTAACCATAAGAGAAAGGATACAGTATTGACGTCTGTCCAGACACTATTTTATCTATCTTTGTATCCTGCTGTGCCGCACAAGGATATGCACCGGTGCGACAGAGTTTGAATTGTTGTAGTTGCATCTAGATTCTAGGTCTAGTCGCATTTGTCTGATTCGGGTGAAACCCGTCGTCTTGAGCATTGTGGACCAATCATCGATTACATCAAAAGCTCTATGTGTAACCTAGCCTGATATCTGATTGTAGATCATGGTTGTCCCAATGACCATCCTCTGACGCGAGATGAGAATCATGAGGCAGGGTTGGTCTTCCCGCAGGGCTGACACCATCTCTGACATTCGTTCATATGACTTGTACAATACCTACAACGAGCCTAGTCATGATGGATTCTGGAAGTGGAATATGACGGTCGCGTTGAGCCGACGCTTGCAAGAGATACAGGATGTCATATTTACAACGCATCAACGCAACATCGGTCATACCATAGACGCTTGATCTGTATCAAAATGACGAGATAAAGGATGCAAATACGAGTTGACGAAGACTCGTCCTTGAAGAAGCTAATTTGGGATAATACCAGTCACGGAAATGCTGCCTGAGATGAGTAGTGGTAGTCTGCATCGTACTTTCGCAAAACCTGTTGGACTATCCTGTACTCCGCCCAGCCTCTGTCGTATCGTCCCTTAAATGAAGAGATATCGACTACAGAGTCTGAGCGTGTGTATCTGGGCCGTAAATGACCCACCCGTTTGTTAAAGTCAGTTTGCAGTCGGTGTCGATCACGGAGTGTAAAGTGCCGCTCATGTTCGATGATGCCACATTGGTGATAGCCTCGAGTCCGCTCAGGTCGTTGGACGTATAGTCAATAACGATTGTATTGTGATCGCTGGTAGTATTGAATGACGTTGAACGACAGCGTGACTCTCCACAATCGATATGGAAGCGAGAGCTGTGTTGAGAATATCTAGTGTAGCTTGATTGGGGGAGATGGACGCTATTCCTCAAAAAGCGGTCCTCTTCTGGGTGGAATGCCGTCGATTGTTACAGGAACGTGGGAAGAGAAGAAAATACTATTATCCTATCAGTGTCAGGTATCACTCCACCGCCGCTTCTACCCTTCGTACTGCTTGTACTACCAAATAGTCATCATGATATATTGGGGTGATGTTCCACATGAGTGCTCTGGTGCATTTTAGGTACAAAATCGCTTCAGCTTTTGCCCCGCGGGACGAGAGATGCTCGGCTAGCGAAATGGTAACAAGTCGACGGACATTACTACTCTTTCCACTGCCATCCCAAGTTCCCAGCGATGTCCGCAAGTGCAGTTCTATTTCATTCCCGTCGGTTTTGCCGACCATACGGCAGCGTGTTATGTGAAGCAGGTCGTCGTCGTCGGACATATTTGCTTTCACCAAGGCTTCTTTGAGACGCTCGACTTGAGTCGCGATGTTCGTGGACCTCGAGTCGAACGAAAGTAGTGCTCCCAACACATTGACTCGGGCGCGAGCTACTGCGGGAGACAGTACGGTCGACGTCGAGCTTAACCATGTGACTACTTCATCACTGTAGCGAAGATGGGTTGAGCCTGTCTTTTTCCGTAATACCGAGATGTTTTCCACATGTAAAGCGTAAGCATGGCCTAGCACAGCGGTCGTGAGGGCCGACATGTGCTGCGTATCGATATCATGCAACATGTCCACAATGATTCTTTCAGACTGTATAAAATTTTGCAGGAGATGATGAGCCAGGCTTTCTTCAAATCGCCACTGTATCAAGAGCTCAGGACTTGACAGGAATAGTCGATGACTGGTTCGGAATCGGACAAGTCTCTGTTCAGGCGTGATGCAGGTTGCCATTGCTATCTCGCATTGTGCAGTCTTACGCGCTATGGATCCTCGATGGCCTGTATTGGATCTTGCTTGAGTAGTGACAAAAGTAGGGGACGCAGTTCCTCGGCCATTGCCAGCTCGGCACATCTATCAAGGATTAGTATAGGGTATCAAGTGTCGTTTGCAAGACTATCTCACTTAGTATTCCACGAAGAGATCTTGGGGTAGATACAGAGAAGCATATCTCTCGCTTTTCTTATCCAGGCACCTTTGTGGATGCCCAAACATGATGAAGCAGCATTTTGGAAGCTCTGTGAGATTGTATAGTATTCGTTCACGCAGTACCGGTGGTTAATCCAGAGAAACGGCTCCAGCTCATGCAGCCGATCTCTCCATGTTTCCTCCGAGACCAGACCAGATAAGGTTGCTGAGAAGTCAATCATTGTCTCATACCCATTTACGGTCCAACATCGCTGGAGGCGGAAGACGGAGCGAAAGAGCGAAGCTGGGACCATCTCATGGCTCAAACAACACATCAGGCAGAAAAGTGATTTGAGTTCTGGACGAAGAAAGTCATAGAAAACCACGAGTTTCTCCTCACATGTCATGTCAGTCACTGCTTGAGGATCTTGTCGTTTGAGAGTGTTGGAGAATGTTCCAAAGGCCTTCTCTGTGTTTTCTCAGCATTGTCAAGCAAAGCGCAGCAAAGCGCAGCAAAGATCTGACTTACCTTCATAGATCTCCAGACACCCGTGTACCCATTCGACCGTTTTTGGCTCTCGCAATAAACGGACGAGAGAACAGTCGGCGAACAATTCGAGCACTTCTTCATACACATTCTCATGGCTCTGATAAGGTGAAGCCGACAGTACGTAGAAGATTGCGAAGTACTGTTCAGGACGTTTTTTCTTGCGCTGAGTACGGCGGAAGGCTCTGACATCTTCAAGTCGAGCTGCAAGAGCAGGATCATGAGGCCATCCGATCATGCCGAGGAACCTCTGGCTATCAGTTCGAGTATCCAGACGATCGAGGACCGTCGCATCCTTTCGAGAAGACATGGCGTCGATTAAGGACGACCAGCATTCCATATGTCGACAGAGAATGATTGTGGCCAATGCACGCCGCCATTTCTGAGGCAGAGCCTCTGACTCATCCCCGATGTCATCTATCCAGTTCAAAAAGTCTTTGTTGCGGTACAGGTAACTTCTTATCTCTTCAGAAGTTGCGGATAGGAGCTCGTCCTTGACAGACACGAGTCTGTAATAACAACCGACACTCATGTTATGATTGGTCAGCACCGTTGTCGAGAAGGGGTTGCATTTTGTGTTTACAGAATTGGCTCTCAGTCTCTCTCTCGATCGATATATATCTGTACGGAAAGGATGGAATCAAACTCTTCAGCGTCTATCATCTTGAGTCACAACGTCTCCAATGTAGGAGTCGACTTAATTCCACTGGAGGTCTTGTGCGGCGCAACGAGATTGGCTGATGTTCAGAAGGATCATTACCCTAGACCTCATAAGTTGCTCCATGATTCGCAGATGTAGTTGTCATTGGACGTACTGCCGTACCCGGCACCTGCGGCACAGACTTCTATGTGCGACTAATGCGTCTCATTTAGCTAGCTATTCATAACTTGAGAGTCGGCTGGCACGTTGACTAGACCCAGCTCGTGAAACGTGGCGTTCCACAAATGCATGGGGATGGACGGCTGTCGCTGAAGACAATGTGGTTTCCTTCGCACTTGATTGGTAGAGGCGGTAAGCTTTCAAAGCTTTCACCACTTGCTACACCATCATACGATCGAGCTGACAGTCGCATAATCTGTCAATTCTGAATGAAATTCTTCCAAACGGGAAACACTGACATATCCAGTAATATCGCTAATGGTTTTATTACGGTCTCAAAACACCCTTGTGCTCTCAGTATGATATATCGATGGCCTGACAGGTCATGCAAATCTATATAGCCCGATACACTTCTTTCTCTTGATGTTGTTCTTGTGGAGATATTCCGCTTATTACAAACATAAAATGTCGAGAGATCCGTCATCTGCCTCGATAGATATGTAACTCGTCCTTATGGGTGACTGGCCGGTCCTCGTAGGGTCAATAGTCCTAGAAAATTCCTTATGTTCAAGTCCTGTAAAATACTACTGTTCATAGTCTGGAAAGGCATTTTGGCAATAGATGTGATGCAGCAATAGTTTGTGTAAGACGCCATATAATGGTATGATGCTACAGTCCGGACACAGTTTGCGGCGATATCCAGCCCCTGACTGCTTCCGTGCAGCATACTATTCTCACATTGTCCATCAATGTGAACGGAAAGCCGTCGAGGGATTAGACTAGCGGGCTCATAGCCGCATGGCGCCCGAGGATTATACAGTCTAGACGAAAGACTCGTAGCAACTTCGGATCGATGTCCCGCTGAACCATGCCCTTATCACATCAAGACGGTCTATATTGCTGTATCACTAATATCGTTCGACCTCATCTGACCTGGCGGGGGACTCGGAGTTATTCTTCACTAATCCACTACTCGCCTGCGCCCTTGCCTGTACATATATGAGATACAAAGTCGCATCCTGCAGCCTTACCGCACCACGTGATGAACAAAGATTTGTATGGTTCAAGATACTCTCCCATCTGTCAAGCATTTCGGAGAAACAGCAGCTAATCGTAGTGGAACAATTGCCGCTGGACCCAATCAATGATCCTCGATCGCTTATCAGAGGCAACTGTATGACACAGCGTCTTCTGCATTTGTCCCGTGACACTTGTCTCATCGTCTGTTATGTTCGAATCCTTCGAGTCGTCATGTACAAGTACAAGTGATTCTCCTCTCGCCTCTGAAATGACGTATCTCTCCACTTTGAGGAGCAAGGCTTCGCACCGAGTAAGATGAACAGCAGCGAGAAGTTTCTCCCTTAGCAGCTGGTTTTATTCTTGTTTTTTAGATCTAATCACGTATTCGCTCGCTAGCCAATATGCCTGACGCTATGAGCAAGGTCTGTCATCTCCAGTTGAATCATCGACCTTTGCATCCGAATTTGAGCAGATTTATAGAAAGGTCGGGGACGTATTGGATGATGGTATAGTGTACGGATCATGAAGGCTCTGTACCGAACCAGTCATGCGTCATCCCGCCCATCCAGCCTAGAGCAACGTACGGTCCGGAAGATCGAGCGTGACCTGGTAGTTCTAGAATGGAAGATATGCCAGGTTTTTGCATCATCTGACATCGTGAAATACGTGCTTGAGCTTATATGGATTTGCGTCGTCTCGCGATGTTCAATACGTAAGTACAATCTTGTCACTGCGGCGGATTCAGTCGCATCGCAGATGGGGACAAAGCACTCACCCTCGCAGATGAGAGTCTGGCGAAATCTACAAGTGAGGGCGCATGAGTCTAGCAGCTTGTCACTGCCGTGTCGCACAGCTGTGCCAACAAACTTGTCCTTGAGACGGACAATCTTGATGGAATGAGTGGTCAGGATTGTGAAGAATAAATGCGATCAACATGAGACATTTATCTCATTTTCCCCGCATGCAGATCACTTGACAGAGCCGCGGAAGCGCTTTGCGACAAGACGAGCACCAACGAAGATTGCTATCGTACCCAATCTTCGCCCATTCTCATCGATAATCATGTCTTCATTTTTTGTTTTACATCCAGAGATGACTACCGTGGCGTGCGATTCTTGTGCTAAGGACATAGTAAGACAGGAAGTCACCGCTCTTCCATGGCAAGGATACCACAGCTACACGGTCGGGTCAGAGGACGAGAAGACCATCATTCAATTCAGGTCTCGAGACTCGCCTTTGGATGAAAAAGTTATCGATTTAGCCAAAAAAATACACGGAGCACTGGTACCGACGTCAACGCGTGTCACAAGTCAGTCGTCAGAGACGTTCTCTATCTGGAAAATGGAAAGACTGCCCGGTGTTGGATTCCTATACATCATAAAAGACGAGAGAATCAGCAGCATGATCAGAAACACTGTGAAAGATATGGCAGGGTATGTTCACATGGGGCCATTTCCGAGCTGGTGACAGCTGTTGAATCTTTCTTAGATTCTTTGCCGCCGCATGGGGAAATCAACAGGACGTTACTGCTGACCTAAGACGTACCTTCGCCAGCCAATGTTCAGCGAAGCTGAATCGTCTATCTGCTGACCTGCCCGAGTCTCTCCAAGCTTATGCACACGAGGCAGCGCGAGAACTTCCGAGCATCATGTCAAAACTACCGTGGGTCCTTACGCATGGGGACATGTCAAGCATGAACATACTAGTTGATTCCAGTAGTGGGAATCTCCGGGGCGTCGTCGATTGGGCTGAAGCGGACGTACAGCCTTTTGGTCTTGCATTGTGGGGCCTCGAGGACATACTTGGATACAGCGATGCTGGAGGCTGGCACTGGCTGAGTGATGATCAAGGAGCAGGGAACCGACGAATTTTCTCTCAGTGTTTTGTGGAGGAATTGCATCAATGTTGCTCAGAGCTCTTAGATACGATTGAGAATGCTCGGAAGATGGGGATACTCTTGAGATATGGGTTTGAGGTTGTAGGGCCTGCTACAACGGTGATAACGGACAAGGAATTTTTGGCAAATCTGCTCAATCGTAAGCATATATGTTAACGTCGCAGAAGAAGCACTCAATGACTGCAAACTAGACGATCTATTCCCACCGACGAACGAGGCGAACCGGATGTTGCTGTGGCCTGGATTAAGTAATAATAAGGCGCTGCAAATGCCATCACTGACGCACGAGTAGCTTTATGTGGGCACTAGCCTAGCTGTCCTATCTACCGCATTGATGAGCACAGTATCTATAAATTCATCTGTAAAACAGTGTGCATTTTCATGGATAACATTCTGAGTGGTGTGCTTGGCTAGTCAATGAAGTATCATTATCCGGTAACACCATACGTCTTCAAAACTTCTAGCAATCTTTTCTTGTCCCACTCACGACTACCATCGATGAAGACCTTATGGGGGCCTCTGGTAGTCGCCGCATGGGCAGTTTGACCCTTGCAGGTCGCGATCCCGTTTTTGTCACTCGCTATGGTCCAACTCGTGATATGTGTGGTGGGACCATGTTGCACGTGGGCTGCTGCGCAAGCCACTGTTCCTAGATCTCCGAAGTCGAATTCAGTCATTTCTTTCGACTGCCGCTGGACAAGTCCGAGTCCGAGAACGTCGTGCAGGCGGTGCTGAACAATGTAGTGAACGAATTCCTCCAGGAAAGCCAGGGGTTCCACATCTTCCTCCTCTCTGACTTGCATCAAGAACTTAATCGGCACCAGCTGGTTGCTCTCGTCCGTTCGGAACACGGTACCTCTGACAGTGCTAGGATCGATATCGGAAGACCTGGTGGCCCTGTACCAAACACCGTCCACTTCATCGATAGGCATGCCGAGCATGATCTCACCTTCCTTCAGATTTGAGTGACTGTGAATGTATTGCAAGCCGTAATACGATTCTGTACCATGTTTCATGAAGATCTGAGCTAGATTTTGCAGATGTTGCTCATCAACAGCATCCTGTAACTCTACGTCCGGTAGATCATTATACCTAGAGATAATTTAGATGTAAGTCCCGTTAGTCGGAAGTGCTGAGCGGTCTTACAGATTCCTACTCTTTATGAAGGCACTATGGTCTGGTGAGCCCGTCAAGCTGTGGGCAGAGCAGTACTGTTGTTCCTGGACCATCGTCATGAGCTTCCGTTGTCTCTTAGAGGGGCGATGCAAAGAGTGAATCTGATGTAATATCCCTGTTCGAAGAGTCGGTTTGGGATTGTTCAGCCTCGTTCGATGCGAAGCGCGGGTAAAACTTGGATATGAAAGAATCTGAGAGAAGACGGTCAGTGTGGCCTTATATAGGTCTCAATCGGCCTTCGGCTAGGCGCTGGCAAATCGCTGCGAGCGAGCCGATCGTCCAATATTTTCAGTCCGCTCCTTCATTTTACGTAGGCCGTACGTATCCTGGGAGCTGTAGCGTGGGTAGTGGACTGTGCTAGGTGGCACCACCTTGCCAGAGTAGCTGTAGGCCCAACTCAGATCTTCCAGAACAACTAGTACTGCGTGGACCCTATCAATCACTTTTCGACAAACAATACGAGGGCGTCCAGGACACTGTGACGCTCGGGTTCGTAGCTCGCCTATCATGTGTCAGATGCATTACGATTGCTCCGTATGCAGGAGCGGCCGAGCTGCTGGTTATCTCCAACTCTCGCATTCGAATTTGGCTCCGCGATTGGTGTCCGGTCGGTATGATAGCGTCACACACCAGTACCTAGCGTGGAGGTGGCTTCATGCACTAGATGGACGAGCTTAATCACCTTGATGATAGCCACAGAACTAGTCTCGGACAGACAGTACCTTGAGAGAACTGGGAAATCGACATTGGCGTACTTCCGACTCCTGTCATGGACGCTCGCACGCAAGCGTGTTCTTACATTGAGACCTGCATGTCCGCCACATCTAGGAGTACTGGTGGCTGACTGCGAAGGGATTTTGACAGTGTAACGGCCAGGAGCAGTGGTGGGAGTGATTGTTATCAAGATTTGCATTCTTTCATCCTCCTTTTGTTCTCGCTTTCCTACTCACCAGACTACGTGGTACTAGACCTCGGTTTCTGCCGAGCAGTATCTTGTAGAAGCGACAAATCCACATATCCATATTCACAGGTATGGCAAATCAAGAGGAGATTCACATCGAGTTACACTTTGAAAAAACGTCTCATGAACTAATTCCTTTTACACGGGTCGCATACACCTCCTTATCAACGGTTTTGGGCCTTCAGCGGATGATGTTGCATGATTACTGCACCAAGACAGACATCGTCTTCTCGCAGAACTGCATCGACAATGCTGCGGATGGCAGTGACGTTTGCACGCGCAGCCTAGACCAAGGAGCGCTTCGGCCAAGCCTGTTAGATACTTGATATGGTGATCATGCCTGGCCGCATCAATATGAGCCGTAAACATGTGCGGGCTGATTCGGAGTCTTTCCAATAGCTTCTGTACAATGGTCGGAAGCTGCAACGCAACTTCCTCGTTCGTGACGATTTGATTCTCAACAATCCACTTCAAATCTTTGAGGGTGTCCTCGATATGATTGTAGTCCCAGAACATGCCTCCCTGGAGGATGCAGAGATCAAGCGACATAGCCGCGTGAACAACACGTTGGCCAGGACGCATCACGAGTACATCGTCAGGTTCCAAGACGATAATTTTGCAGGAGCCCGAAGGTACCCAAGCCGGTCCAAGCCCTCGAAACGCCTCCCAGTCGTCTTCCGACATCTCATCGGGAATGAACCAGAGCTTCGTACCTGACAAGACACGAAGCCAAGTTCCCGACAGGGCATCGATATGGGCCCCTGAGAATGAAGTGGAAGTGCCCATAACATTAAACTCCAGACAATTGCTCATGTCAAAATACCTGACCTCGTCGTTCTTGCCCGAGCCGCTTTGGCTGCTGACCAGGGATCGAAGCAGATCAAGTTTCGACCATCTGGTGAAACGAGGTTCATCCGCACGAGTAATGTTCTTGAGATCAAGGGCATTGTAACCTGGCTCTGGCTTCCCAAGCAGATCTGCAAAAGCATCTGCGGTCATCGAACAGGCGTGTCGAGATTCGGGCGTTTTGACGCTGAAATGCTTCGCATAGTATGTCGCACGCACCATCTGAGCAAGATTGGCGATTTTGTGCTCATCTCGCCAGTCACATGAGTCGCCGAATTCTTGCCGGATAATGAAATATGGGGGAAGTGCTTCTCCATGTTCAACGGCATGACGATACGACTCGATAGGTATGACACGTATGCCAGTGTTGAGGCACTCGAGATCTTCGTCTTGTCCATACACTCGCGGTACAAGCTCTCCTTTGTTGAGCCAGTCGATTTGGTGTTGAAGACGATCACTCGTGTTCGATGCACGCTCTTCTAGTAGCTGTGACTGTAACAAAGCTATACGATCTCGATAAATCGTTTCCACCTCCCTTTCGAAATTGGTGATACTCTCGACTTCATCATGGTCCGAGAAAGAAGTCTCCGAGCAAGACGATTGAGTAGAGGCTGCTCGTCCATCTTTTGATTCAGTACGTATCGCCGCAGTAGACGGAAAATTCTCCTCTGTTTCAGCAGAGGAGATGAGCTGTCCTATGTCCGAGCTGGCGTCTGACTCATCATCCTGATGAAGGTCTTCTGCAAATTGCGCTGCAATGCGTTGACCTTCCAATATGTCTCGAGATGTACTGGCGGAAGAGACAGAATCTGACCTGCAAGATGATCTCGGAGACGGTAATTGACGAGCAACCTTCCTGCGCTGCTGCACTTGCTGTCTTGCCACTATATGCGTCGAGACCTTCTGTCTTTTGGCTGGACTCTGCATTTGTTGGCTCCTCGCAGTCTCACTAGCGTTATGGCTTCCTTCTGCTATGATTTTCCCTTTCTGGAGAAGTCCATATCCATCAGTACGTAGGATGATGCATGGGATTTGTTCTTCCGAGTATCCCTTTTCTTTCAGGCGATCCGCCTTCTGCCAATCCTCGATATCGTCATGTGTCAATGGCGGTGAGGAACTAAAGTCCCTGTTGAGGAGTTTCGTGAGATCGACAGCTGCGAAAGGGCATTCCGTGTTGGTAAATGTCTGCCTCCCCGAAGGAAGGCCGATAGCGAATGCTCTAGACCCACCTTTCATCGATGCTTTATGTCTGTCAATCATGATCGTATTCATGCGTAGCGTGAAGTCGTCCCAGGTTGTGGTTTCGGCAGCTTTCCGCAAAGAATGTAGGAAGCCGTGTGAGGTGTACTCCCAGCGATAGTGTTCCACGCGTTGAAAGGTCCATAGGGTCGCAATGGTTGCAAGACAGCTCAAAGATTTCGACTCTTGCTTCTTGAATCTCGTTTCAAAATCAGGCACAGGCGGCGGCTGCCTCTGTAGATGCGCAGAGAGAGATAGTTTCTTCGCACACAAATGCAATGCCTCCGAGAGTACCGCTGTGCGCTCTACTTCTTTCTCTGCCGCTCCCTGGGCTTCTATGATCTCGTCCGCCCAGTTCTGCAAGACAGTGATACGATCAGTCTCATCATGTGCCTTGTTGAGCGCCGTCTGGATGTTCTTCAATTGGATGATGTCGGAAAGCTTGGCACGGTCCATGAAGGGCGTGGAGAAAATGAGCCCGCAGACTCGAGGGTGAGTGGACGATCAAAAGTAGTTTGCAATGGTCCTGCATCTTCAAAGTCATTTTGTGCCGTTCGAGCGATGATATATGTCAAGGAGTAGGTGAAGTGAAAGACGCCATCACTACTCTGCCGCTCTCCCTACGCGCTCTCCAGGCCGCACGGACGTCTTTGTGTCGGTTGTGGACATGGTCAGTGCTCCAGGACGTATAGCCATGTTTACATTTGACGAGCAGTTTGGGTGAAGTACACCCTCGCCGCACGTTATTGTGATGACGTGAGGACAAAGGTGAGGAGTAGTCGTTTTCTTTGCGCCTCAATCGTCTCTATGTAAGTGTTTCGAGAATAAGACGCATGCTGTCACTCTCTGCAAGAGCAATGAACGGAGCGTGCATCATACATGGCTTATGAGCGTCATTGTCACATTTCGGTGCCAGGGTGATCCTGGAACCGCGCGAGGCATCACCTCAAGATTCATTGACAGACTATGTGGTAGGCGGTAGTCACAGAACGACTTTGTGTCTGTAAAGAGGACACCGAAACCTCCAGAACTGGTGATTAATTCAACTCAAAGACAAGTAGCGGAGCTTGACTGGCATAAGACACCTGTCAGTAGGTTGCTCACTGCTTCTTAGGAACTGGGTGGAGATACATTATCGGCATTCTTGATGGTAATGTGATTACTCCATATTGGACTGCCTTATCCGTTCGCCTCATTCACGTCGGACAAACAATGACCGACTAGTCGCGGAATAAGTAAGCCCTTCGGCTTCTCTTGTCGCGGTTTGAAGATGCTGCTGGTCACTTAAATCACTGTAAGGCAACAACTAGGAGCATGTCACCACCGGCGAGGGCACCACTCTAGCGATATGCATATCTCCGATCATGTTATGCATGTGCAATACGAGTACTTGCTCTATGCAACGTAACACGGCCATGACTGTTTGCCTCGACCACAGAAACTGCACAAGCCCGGGAGCGACGGGTTTCCCAGCTCTACCGTTCAGAGCAAACAAAGACGAAGGATCGAGTGATAGACATAGATCGAGACCGAAACGATGTTGAGGGGAGAAACGTCGAGATGAATTGATTCAACGATCGTTGACTGGTTACCTCAGGCGAGATGTTCGCAACATGGCCAACTTCATGCATGGAAGCCAGGTATGGCATCCTGTTCCCATGTCTAGTCGTGCGTACTCGTCTGAATGCATACGATGTACTTCAACTTACAGTGCAGATTCTGCCTCCCTGATCTTCACCTGACTCATCAACAGTTGCACCGTCTTTCACGAGGACCAGCTCGTTGGTTCTGTCTACTGCATGTTCGACCCGTGTCCAGGTTTCAAGGCTGCCAGTACTAGTGTCAAGCTGCCAGATACGCATTCGTCGGGGATATCGCTTCTTGTTGTATGCACCATAGCCCCCAAATCCGCTGGCTCCACCATAGCAAAGCCAGGGGCCGGACCGGCAAGGCTGGTGCTCGTCCACCACTTTCCATCGTGGCAGTAGAGCGCAGAAATCGTTCACATGATCATGACCGCAGCCAAATGCTGCTGTACGCTCTCTGATCAGGGCTTCGTAAAAGTGGGAATTCTCGCTGGGTCCTTCGGTCTGTTCGCCCCGGAATCCGCTTCGAATGCTGAGACGGCGGCTACTGAGTTCGGGAAGAGGAATATGTTGAAAGACCAAAGAGAGCGGGGTACGGCCGGAGTTCACATCTCTTTCATACGTAGTCCGATGCGCCACGCTCGACTTCGTGAACCAATCGATCTGGCTCTGGGATATCGGCTGATAGTCTGGGTTGCGCATCATTCTTGGCACTTGACCGTGGGAGTCCAAGAGATACAAGGTCGATAGCGGTTGCTGGGAAGGAGCCTGAGCGAAGATATCCAGGTAGAAATTTCCCACACCATCGACGTCTTCCGGACCTGGTTCGCATAAACTGAAGGGTAAGCTTTGCAATATGGACATTTGCGCGGTGCCTGAGATATATGGTCAGCAGGGCTGCAAAGCCATGAACGTACTTGACAGACATGATGGACGGACTGACGTGATAATGCATGGTCCCCCTCGCTGTCATGATTACCAAAGACAGCCGCCCAAGGGATAGATCGCTCGATGATGGGAGCAACGACTTTGAAGAGAGCAGTTTGGGTATCAGTTACATCGTGGTGCACCTGATCTCCAGTGAGAATCACGAGGTCTGGTCTCTCGATGTCCAGAATTGTCCTCATGAACTTGACCGTGAGAGGATCGGCTTCTCTCTTGGACAGATATTTTCCATTTGCATCGATAGCGTCATCGCATTCCCCAACGCCAGTCACCATGTGAGTGTCAGAGATCTGAACAATCTTGAAGGTACCGTCGTTCCTCACTCGCAAAGGCCCGTGAGTATCGGACCTCGGTATTGGCCGGCCGAGGCGAACGCTCAGTCTTGCGGCCAACTCTTCTAATTGACCATCGAGTTGAAGTGCCGATTTTATGAGTTTCCATTGCGGTCGTGGATCCACCGCGTCTGCTCCGAACACTACGTCGAGCCCTGTCACAGCTTCATCGATTTTGCCGCAGTACTTGCTCCTTTGTATCCAAATCCCGCCCGCTCGGCCCTCCCATGGACAACCGGAGACAGGATCACCCGCGTAATCGCCGACCTTGATGTCCGTAACTATCAAATCTCCCATTCTCAGCTCTTCCGCTTCCGCCAGCTCCAAATTCAGCCATGCCTTTTGCTGACGTTTGTATTGATAGAGGTCCTTGGGTATACAATGCCAGGTCGATGAGTTCAGCCGGGCGGTGACATACGTCCTCGCTGCGTCAGTGAATCGCACATCCAAGTCCACAATGACTGATAAGACACAAGTTTCCGGAAACGTCATGGGAAGAAGGACAAGTACATGTTTGGGGATTGAGGTTGAGAGTTGTGGGAGGTTCGATCAATATCTTGGCGCTCAGTTGAATCAGCCTTGGAGTTGCTTTCGGTACGTTCCGCTGACCTGACCACCCATTCGTGTCGGTCCGATTTTCTGCCCGACATCACACGCTTTTCGTGAATAGCACGCTTGGCCAGTTCCGAGAAGTGCTCGGTACTCTTCCGTGCCAGAGCTCATAGCCTTGGACCGCCATCACCTAATCGGCTTCGAGCGGCAGACATATCACTGTCCTAAGCATCTGTACATATGCATATTGTGCGCAACAGCGGACACCCTGATTCAGAATCATCTTTACACGCTTCCATCCAGACGATTCGCATACGTGCATATATGAAAACAGAGAAGCACAC
The DNA here is from genome assembly GCA_007556505.1 of Elsinoe australis. Taxonomy (NCBI): domain Eukaryota; kingdom Fungi; phylum Ascomycota; class Dothideomycetes; order Myriangiales; family Elsinoaceae; genus Elsinoe; species Elsinoe australis. Next base: position 68,159 of record SWCS01000016.1, read on the forward strand.
AACACAAAGAACAGATGACACACGGGTTCCGAGTGCCCGCGACTAACGGGGATTCTAGAATTTCCACTGCATTATAATGTCATTATGGCGGTCAAACACATCCGTAGAGGATGCTACAGTGCAAGCTAGATGGAAGCATCCTTCATGTCCAAGTCGTGTGCTAATCATATGGCCGGTCGCTCAGCTGAAGTTTGTCATGCTCGTTCCTCCGCTACATGCTAGAGGTTTTCGTGATGCGACGCCGTTCAAAGCAGGACGCTTCGTCTACCTACGTGCCTTTCCCCCGTGGCGTTCACGCCTCTATTTTCTCTTGTCACGATCAAATGCACACGCGCCCGGAGGCGCAACGCCGTCTTAGCATCGTCGAACAAGAGTGCAGATACACACATCTGGTCCAACGTGTCAATCTTTCGTGAGGCTGATTTAGTTGCACGGGTCAGCGAGTATGATTGCATGACTTGTCTGACCTAGTCGTCAGCGAAAGAACTTGTCCGTCAGGATAAACGATCATGAGAGGGTCATGATCGGCGTTTGTGCATTCACGCTATTCTGGATTCAGCGATATGGTGCTGGTTCAGCACCATATCACTGCATTCGTCCTAGTGAGTCTCTTAGTGGCACGCCTAATCTTGGACCGTCGTTGGCGCCTTGTGAAGCAAGCACCCTTCCCATAGTGGGGTTGGCTGTCGTTCCGCTTCTATTGTAGTACCTGTATGACTAGCTCTACCATTTCCTCTTCTTCATCCTTTGTAGCAAAGCAACTCATATGTCAGAGACACCAGCTCTCGACATTACTTTTATGTTATCGGAAGAAACATTCATCTTCATGCCCGTTCGTGCTTAGGACATCAGTGCGACAAGGCTTTGCAGAGGCGTGCGGCATCGCCATGCATCTCGTTCCTTGGCCGGATTTTCCGCAACACGTGCAAGCTCTGAATGCCTTCTTTATTGTAGCGCACATGCAGCGAATGACTCTACAACAATTCGCGAAGTGGCTCAACCAGATCCAATGATCTGACTATGAGCATTTGAAATCATTTAAATAAGTACTCGTTGCGCAGTAGCAGGTACACTTGCTGAGACAGGACGCCTAGCTTGAAATTCGCTGTACCTAGATCGTCCGATCCAGAGAGACGCGGTGCATCACGTTCATCATCCATAAAAAAATTACCTCTAATGATACGCCACAGTCATGTTATAAGCTTGATCGATAAGAAACATGTTACGTGCGAGTAAATATACAGGTGTGAAAACGGCATCTACTTACGTGCGCTTCAGACAGTCTGGCATGAGTTGTTGACATAGCACGGATCTGGTCCAATCGAGTCTCCGCTAATCAAATGGCGATCCATCAAATTCGATCTCTTCATTAGAGTGGGATGCGCGTAGGTATTGTTATCTATGCTAGATCGTAAGCTGTGAGAACAACGATAAGATGGTGGCCGCTCGCATTTGAGGTGAAAGCCCGACGAGTAGATCGTGATGGATGTACTTCGTTCAAAACAGTGTGCGCAGGATTAGCGAGTCTCCTGATAAGTTTGAGGGGGAAATGGTATAATTTGCTTCCTGCGGTCAACAGATAAGCTTCATGTAGTTGACTGTGCCGTCGTCTGTGCGACCGTTAGCGCTGCTGCTAAGACCAAGAGGATGTCAGCCCATGTACCCTCGCCAGTCGAGTCCAATGGGATTCTGACGATCTGCATTGCGGCCGCCACAGCGCTTCGAGGTTGAGGGATATCTCTGTTGATGGGTTTGGGTGAATATGGGGACATCTTCTACGATGCAACAGAAGCTTTTCTCTTTCGATGTATTCGCCAACGAATTCTCTCTGCAAACACATACTGGCTGAATCCTGGCATTGAACGAACAGACTTACGGCATCCTCGAACAATTGATGCACCTCACCTCTCTCTTCCACGCACACACCGTCATTTGGACTAGGCGTGATGTGCCTTGTGATTGCCCTCGAGTGTGACAATGGACGTTGAACTGATCGAACTCGTTAACTATTTGAAGTGCCGTCTCTTCGATGACCAGGTAAATGTCTGCTCGGCGCATCTGGCATACTTCTCTGACCGCGCATCTCTAGTTTGTCGAGCAATTCCAGACACTTCTATGTCAACATCTCAATGAGCAAGAGCTACATCAGTTTCGTCAGCTGATCAAGTCTTTAAGACCCCAGACTCGCGCCCATGATTCTTTGCAGGCTGATAATGAGACTCGAGTCTCATCTCGGTATCCGCTTGGTACCACAACGGAAGCTTATACAGGCGAGGCTCGACACGTGATCGAAGGCCATAGCAACGTTATCCCTCATCGGGCGAGGTCACGAGTGGACAGGATCAACGCTTCGTCCGTAAGAAGAAGTAGGACAGGGCAAAGGCGCGGGCAACATATGAAAGAGCACGCTAATAGTTCTCTCACTGATATTGCCACACCCTATGACCCCGCAATCGAAGATGCGAGACTCGACGCTTTTGGACCTCACGTTCCTGAACAAAACCTTCCCAGACTTGATAGTGTTGGAGTCACCAATGCGGAGTCGGGTGACCTCTACCAATGTGATACTGGACCTCAAGGCGCTGGATCTGATCATGTTGACCGGAATGATACAGAGACTGGCAACGTTGACACTGACGATGCTGCACTTGACGGTGCTGAACTTCACGACGCCAGACTTAGCGGCGCTGCGATCCACTATATCGGTCCCCAGGACACCGACTATGGTGTCCTCCATGGAGAGCTTCATGATGGTAGGTCTGATAGTGCCGGAGAAGATCGTGTTGACCGCGTGGAGAGCGAGTCCGTTGAGGGAGAACTTGAAAGCATCACCCTCGGTCATGCGGATCTCAACGAAGCCAACGTGAGCCTAGCGCAACAGTATACTGGCACCAGCTCGCAATGCGACAAATCTATGAATACCAATGGACGCGTGGGTCCACGCAATGATCTCGTACGAATCGACTCTATTTCAGGAAGCGCCCCCGTCCGAAACGCCATGACCTCAATGGACATAGCTCCGGACACACCGCCTATCACACTAGCACCAGAGCTTGCGAATCTGATTCCCATCTGGAGGCGTGATGCGTCTGCGCTGTTTTCGGGCACGCCTACGGAATTTCCTGAGGACATTGCCTCGTATTACAGCTTCGCTTGCCATATTGAGCATTCTGAGGTCGTTGCCAAAATTATATGGCGCTTCGTGTGCACGACTTATTCCGATATACTGCGGCTCTGGTCAGCTACAAAAAAAACGGAATCGGAGGCAATTGAACATCTTGTGAGCGCTTGTACTTTGGGTAAGAATAGTGATGCAAATCAGGTGCGCAAGAACATCAAAAGATGGGCGAGACAAGGCCGAAACTTCAGAGTGCTGACGGAGACGATCGGTGGCGACGGTTGTCTCTTTGTGCTTCCATTCGATAATGAATCAGTGTAAGGATCAAAACTACTCTCGATGATTCGTTTTCACTTACCAGCTTTCAGGTACAAGAACAACCCCGCGAAAGATTATATGAAACGGCTCGCATCGGATTTCAATCGACGGGGCGTACGCAAGATTGTCGAGGAGCTTGAGGCGGATACACTGGCAGCACAAGTGCGGAAACTCCTCGTGGAACCATTCTCTAAATCTCAAGAACTTTCACCGGGTCAGCATAGGTTCCTTCAGACTCATCGCTCGGATTATAACATTAATAACGCAACTCCCCCGGCGATTATCCCGTCGGCTCTGTCGCGATGGGATTCTACCGCGAAAGCTCGAGAGATACTTGATTGCCTCTCCCGCAATGGATGTCCATTGCATGACAGCATGTCAGATCCGAATACTGGGCCGATTCAAGGAAATCTGCGAGAAACGCAAGCTCTCACCATTGTGTTGCTAGCAGCATTTCAAGAGAGAATACCAACGGAGCTCTTTGACCGGGTAACATCAGTGTATCAGTATAGGTGGAGCAGTGACGGCTCAATACACATAATGCCTGCAGTCAAGTCAAAAGTCTTTTGCTTACTCGCGGCCTACATTACAAGTCTTATCGATTCTGCTAGTCCGCCCAAAAGCCACCACATTAGCCGCCATCATGACTCTTTGTCAGTCGACCCAGATATCGGTGCAACACTCTCTGGCTTTTTGGCTGACGGATTTTGGGAGAATGAGGGATTGGCCGTCATTACCTACGCGTTCCCCCGAGATGAATATTGGGAACCAGAGTGAGTCTCCAAATACATGATTGCGAATCGAACTAAGGTCCCTACAGTTTGAAACGCTTGACAAAAATCCTGGGTCCATTTCTCTTGTCTCTTGCAAAGCGGCTAGGTCCTTCTAGAATCAGAGAGGATCTCAGAACAGACCTTGTCGACTGCCTTCTTGTCTACGCAAGATTTGGGACATGTCGGCATCGATCCGAGACTCTCGAATTTGCTGAGAAGATCCTTCAATTCACTGAGGCAACATCCGAGCGTGAAGACTCGATTCTCCACCTCCAATGCATTGTGGAGCGAAGCAAGATCTTCCGCATTCAAGGCGACTATCTGCGATCAGATGCTATATTGAGATCTCCCAATGTCTCGCAGCGGCCTCGAAGTGGTTTGTTGAATAGCGTACTAGGTCTACTGAACGTGTCGCGAATGGAGAACAATTTACAGCAGAACAAAATACTTGAGGCCATTTCTGATTCGGCACATTGGGAAATCCCTCACGAGCCGTCCTACGCTGAGCTGCGCGTTGTGCCACTACGAGCTCTTGCCATGACCAAAGTGGCAAGGGCAAAGCGCAAGTACTCGGAAGCTAGAGAGTGGTTGGACCAATGTCTCAGCTTTCGTACGATCCATGACGACATTCGCGAACAAGCCTCTTTCCTCTATATCGATACTCTTTGCGATCTGTCTGAGTATGAAGAAGCTTTGCGTCGAGTGAAAAAAATGGAGTCCGAGGGATCGATGTGTCTGACGAGAGGCAAGGCCCGGGTACGGTGGCTATGCTCTCAAGCGGACGCGTACACGGGTCTTCGTCAGTTTGAGCAAGCATCAATTGCATTGTACGAACTCCAAGCTCTGCTTGTTCAGACGTCAAAAGACATGGGCGTTCAATTACTCCACGTCCGTTCGCTCATGACTCGCGCCCGGCTCGCCCATCTCCAGGACGACTACGCCCAAGCTCTCCAGTATTGGCTGAATGCCTTACATTTCGCAAGGCAGTATAAAAGCTTCCAGCCCGAGGGCTGTACCGTTGGCACTATACTATTATCGATAGCATTCGAGCTTGGTCATCTTGGAATCGTTTCTGAACAACGCCTCCTACGTGCTGCTGCCGAGCCACTACTCTGCGATCAGGGTGACTTATGGATTCCCCTGATCACTGGTTGGAGAGATGAGATTCAGTATCGCCTCAATCTTGAGGCCACAGCAAATTCTCAAATTCCTGGAATGACATATTCGCCTTCTCCGCCTCAAGCACTGTCAATCCCTGAGAATCTGTTTTCCGGTATCAGGGTCTATTTCCAGGACACCTGCCGAAAGATGCAATTTGACCACAACGACATACTTCTCTGTAGCAGAGGTACGGAACGTGACAACGACCTCTACACTCACTTTGACTCCTATTGCTTTACAGCCACTATGTTACAGGGGAAAGGGTCATACCAAAAGTTCGGCGAGGCCTTGAATGCAGCCTTTGAGCTTCTCGAAAGAGTTCTTGTAGTAGAACATCCCCGGACTCTGCCCTGCTTTTTCGAAGTACTTCTCCATTTGACACGGAGCGGTCTACCAGGGGTGGCATTGCTGCTTCAGAGCCAGATCGAAGCATTAGCGAGAAGAATATTTGGTCGTACGAAGCTCTGGAGCCAGATATGTCAGCTGCTTGGTCAATTAGATCCAGAAACAATGATTGGCGCAATAGAAGCGGGTTGGCTTTGTATCTCTGATGTCTTCAGTGCTATGCTGGGAAAGACTCATCGACTGGCAGTGTCTGTTCGTCTGGACTACACGAAGCGTGTTGTGGTCAACGCTATCGAGGAGGAGCAGATTCTTCGAGCGCTCTTGGAGGAGTTCAATGGCAATTTGGGACCTTCCACACCTCGGGTCATGCTTAATCTGGCACACAACTTACTTCGTCAAGGACGATGTCCTGAAGCTGAGACGTTGGCATGGCATGTCAAGCGGGTGCTGCAAAGTGACGTCATATATTGCCACAGAGATACTGAGTACATTGAAAGCCAGAAAGTCCTTGCCCACAGCTATTATGGACAGAACAACGTATCGTCGGCGGAGACGGCAATGTTGGAAGCCCTTGAAATGATTCGAAGCCGGTTGGGCAATCAACATGCTTGGTGGGCGGAGTTCTGGGTCGTTCTAGAGGAATGGCGTAAGTGTCGGAGTCGTGAAGAGAACAGAAGCGCGTCTTGCCCAGATGCATCGGAAGCGAGGAGCTCGACGAGAATCGATATATCAGCGCTTGAATACCTTGTACAATAGTCAAACCTCGAAACGCGAAACCCAGGTCTTCTGGAAGATTCACACGACGAAATAGTAGTCTAGGCACAATATAGATGATAATGATTCCAGACAGCTACCACTGAATCTGGTATGCATGTTGTTACTTCAGAGAGGGAATCTTACAGAAGTTATAGTATTTCCATCTTCTAGGTCACTGACAATCGACTCGAGGAATATATTTGCCGATCGAATTCGAGCTGACATACGTAGCTTGTAGCTACATTCTAGTACTCCTCAGTGGACGTTCAACAAGCACTTTGGGATTTTCGCTCCACACAACCCGTTGCAACAATAGCATCTCTACTGAGAAGTAGCTGACTTGGTACGACCACAATTTGTCGTTCATTGGTGATTGTTGAATAACAAAAGGACAGATCGTGTATATTACGATGTGTTTTGGTGAGGACACTGATGGTCTATTGACAGGTCTTACGGCAGTGTAAGCGTTATGCTGTGACATTTTCCATGGCACCCCATGATACAGTATCATCGGGATGGAACGGTATTGGCATTGGGGAAACTTGCTTTGGACAAATACGACTGGTCTTACTCGTCGCAGTCATGATCAATCCCACGGCTGCACAGATGAAGAAGCTGGAACGTATCACATGCAGAGTCACCGCTGATGTAGCAGTTCTTTCCGAGTCTGATTCATCATGACCTTGATGGGGATCGAATCTCCGTCTTGTGCATTATGTACCGACTTGCTGTTGAGTCCGTTGGTGCAAAGTATCCGGAATGATGATGGATCTATTCATCGCAAATCCAAAAGAGTTTGACTCTTCGACTAGAATTCAGATCGTACCCGTTCCGTCTCCGGATCGAGCCAGCTTCTATCTCCTACAAGAATTTGGATGTTGTTGTAAGACTGAAGTACCCTAACGACTTCGTCATATCATTTTCGCCAAAAGATCATTGTCTACGCTTCATTCCGGTAAGGTCCAGATCTCATTGAGACGTTGCGTTCAAAAGAATTGAGCAAAACCCGGTCGCTGCAATTGTCTCCATCGATGATATCTCCATGCTCCTGTGGTAACGGTTCTATCATCGTTGAACTCGTGGTATGATTGGTCTGCTCGATTGTTTGCGTGATGGTAGGGAAGTCGCCGTGCAAAGAAGTGAACAGATTGCCCAAAGTGCGTAGCGACCAAGCCATGACCATACAGAATAATTCAATAATGGTCAGTAGTAGAAGCTTGATCTCTTCTTTGTTGGTATAATGCTCTTGGAGCTGCATCCGAGCATAATGAACTTGAGCAGTAGATGCCGCAATGACACTACAAGCAGACTTAGTCTCAATAGATGTCCTCATCATGGCCTTGAAACTGACCAAAGACTTCCGATATGCACATGGACAATGCGTATGATGTTCCGTGGTTGGTGTATATTCAACTTCCGGCTAGAGGAGCCAAGTTCGAGAAGACGACGCGGTCGGACTGTCGCAATGTAGATGAGGGCCAAAATGTTCAGCGTTTCTGAGAGGATATCGAAACCAGAAAAGCAGAGCCAGAAGATGGCATGCTACGACACATCAGTACAAGGTCCATAGAGATCTTGACGATGTGCAGATATACTTGAGCCGGACCATATGATCGCTGACTTCCTCTTGGGCGAAAGATGACTCCGTAAGTGATGATGAAAATAGTGTACGATATACCAATAAATGCAGCCGATATTGCCCCTCCTCTGCCTACCCTCCTGTTGATATCTGTCACTGCACTCAACTTCAACACGTACGTTACCTTATATACGGAAGTAGAGACAAAGAAAACAAGCTGGCAGGCATAGAAGATCTGTCTTTATGTTAAATGAACGAAGATGAGAACTCTGATTCCATCTACTCACATGACCGCCGTAAGATAGCTTCTGCACCGCTTTCGATGAAGAGCCTGATAGACTTGATAATATCAAACTGGAGTCTACGAGATATAGAACCTGTCCAAAAGTCAACGAGGCCGTACAGGCGGATAGTAGATTTTGGACCGGACCATGAAAGCGCCAAAACTAAACATCATCCAGACTACTTTGTCGGTCTTGCTATGAGGTCGTGCTTGTCGGACAAGAACGGTGACACAGCAAATCAAAGCGAATACAGCGCATGAGGATGTCGCGATCGAGTAGAGGATTCTCGTTGGGTCTGTCAACATGATGAATGGTAGCGCGAGAAATGACCTATTGATGAGAAGTTGGATGTGTTGTACTGCATCAGTCTGCTGACGGTCTTAAATGGTCTATTGTTGTTGAGCTCGCGCTTGCGCTTGCGCTTGACTGATCTATACTCGTCTTCGCTTCTCTAGTCCGTGCCACTTGGGAGGATTCTGGCGAAATCACTTATGTATTCTACAGGGAAGATAGTGCATTATTTTAGCGTCAAAAATAGATGACGATGAGCAGTGGGCGTACTATCTCGTCCGTTTTGAGAAGATAGCACTCTAGTTTCATGACTTGTAACTTGAATCAATAGTATATGCATGCTGTTGATCTTGTCGCATACTTCGTTCGACATACGCCAGCCGATCATCGAGTCAGGCAACCTTGTTGTCACGATAAGGGTGCGTTCATTATTGTCTAGATCAATTTCGCTTCGCATGAGGATGTACGGATTCTCAATCCGAGAAGCCTTGCCCTTCCATCTTCTGCAGGGTTCTCGACCCTTTTGTTTTGGGCAGGGCTTCAGACGGAACGCACAGAGCAGATCAAAAATGGCCTGCCACACGGAGCTCGACCAACAATAGTGGCTGGCAAGGCTCGCAAATCAATTAGTGAACACCAATCCTTCCCTTTAGTATAGCTGCCAAGCAATAAGTGAGCACTAGCACCGAAAGATCTTCAGCGCCATAAAGATTGATTTGTGGTCCGCATAGTGCGCTATTTACCGGAATTGATTGGGAGCAATTCGCCATCAGAGTCAAAGCTACTCGAGGAGAACTTACCATCGAAGTAGCCGAATTTACTATATTACTGACGAGCTTTCCCAGCTAGTGACTTTGCTCATCCGCCTGCCCTCTGGTAATACGGACTGATCATCCTTTTCTGCTTGTTGATACTGCAGGAACTATCGCACAACATGTCCTCGAAAGATGTCGCTCGAATGGACGCACAGAGCCTTGGTCGCCGGCATTCAGGATCACAGAACCCGTCTCTACCTGTCAGTCTCAGTCTCCTTCTCGTCCGGCTATCACAGTCAGTTGACTGACACATGCATAGAAGAGATTCAAGGGCAAGCAGATGTTTGTCTTAGCCTCTGTGATAATGATCACATGGGAAGCAACCATCTAGTAAGTCGTCCTTCCCTCCAGCTTTCATACCCTCCCGAAATCGGTTCGCGTCACGTCGGAACTAATACATACCAAAGCGTTGCCCCATCCGGACTTCTCAATGGAGGACCTGCAGGACTGCTGTTTGGTTACATACTCTGCTGGCTAGGCTTCTTGGCCGTCAGTTTTTCATTGGGCGAACTCACCTCTATGTATGTGCACGAGAGCCCCGCCTGATAGGCTCCAAGAAGCGCAGCTCACTTAACTATATAGGTTACCTTCAGCTGCTGGACAATATGCTTGGGTGTCTCTACTGGCGCCCGAAAGGCATCAACGATTCATAAGCTTCATTACTGGTATGTTTTGACTCAAACACCGCAACATAAAGAACACAACTAGATGGCGACTAGTTGGGCCAGTCCGAGAATCAAATCTGAGGTCTAACATTTATCCAGGTTGGCAACTGGTGCTAGCCTGGCAAGCCGACTTCAGCAGCGTTATCTATCTCGCAGGTGCCATCCTGCAAAGCCTGATCACTGTACGACATCCGGATTTCGTGTTCACATCCTGGCAAGCGACGCTCCTTCTGATCTTGTTCACGCTCATTGCGGCTCTAATCAGCCTCCGTCCTGTCAAATCATCAGCACCGGTCGAAGTCGTCTCTCTCTTGGTGCACGTGGTAGGCTTTATCGTCGTCGCCACTACTCTATTCGTCATTGCATCACAATGCAGCCAGCCTCCATCTGCGCGGTACATTTTCACCACGTTCCGTCAGGGTGAAGGGTACAGTCCCGTCCTCGGCTTCTTCGTTGGAATGGTCTCGTCCGTGTATCCTTTCATTGGTCAGTATGGTGTCTGTTCACCGGACAGAACACTCGTCTTGTCAAATTCCGCATTTGTAGAGATTCTAACATCCGATCAGGTGCCGATGGAATCATACATCTGTGTGAGGAAGCCGAGAATCCCAGAGTTGCGGTACCCAAGAGCTTAAACTCCAGCTTCATCGGCAATGGTTTGAGCGGTCTAGTCGTGCTTATTGGAATCCTATTCAATATCACCGACGAGAAATCTGACGCTTACACCTCGATCAACGGCCTATCGTTCCTTCAATTACTTGCAGGATCCAAGTCTTTGCGATTGGCTGAAGTTCTAGGCGCGATCATGTTGATCTTGGTCGTATTCTGCGCTGCTGCGGTCTTACTGGCAACGACCCGCATCACCTGGGCTTTCGCAAGAGATGGTGGGCTTCCTTTTGCGCATCAATTGAGCAAGGTACGAGGATGACACAGATACCTTCTTACCCAAACACGTTGATCTAAACAAATCGGAACAATTGAAGTGCTTACCTTGAATCAGGTCACCGGGCGTAGCGGAATGCCCGTCGCATCGTATCTATTGTCAGTCATGATCACGATCCTGCTATCTTTGATCAACCTAGCCTCTGCGACAGCTTTTAACGCAGTCATCTCACTTGTGATTGCATCGTTCTTCGGCACGTACGCCACGGCTATCGCCCTCATCGCCCACAAACGGTATTCAGACCCGCACTGGATACAACACAATCTGCCAAGCGGGAATTTGGGTCACTTTGGACTAGCCATCAATACTGCGGCTCTCATCTTCATTGCGATTGTGTTTTTCTTCTCTTTCTGGCCGCAGATGACGTCTCCAACTCTACAAACTATGAATTGGGCCCCATTGTTGTGGGGATCCACCATGCTTTTTGGAACGCTATTTTATCGCTTCCGAAAGAACGATTTCATCGCTCGGACCAACGCAAATGCGCAACTTGCAGTGACCGAATCGGAAGACCGAGGAGCAAATTAACCCGTCTCCATCATAGCGGCTATGTTCGAAGACCATCTTTTATGGTATGAGACAGCCTTCTCATATCACCATCCGACTGATCTCGACGCAATTTCTGATCCCAGTTATCCCGATCTACTCGAATACTGTCGCCGCTAGATCAACTTCCTGATTACAAGCTCTCTTTCGTGATTCCCAACACCACATGTCGGACAAGAAGAGCCCTCGTTATACTGGAGGTAACGATTGGTACACTAATAGATTCGATTGAACAACACTCTTATTCATAGCCTATGCAGACTGTCTTCCACTCTCTCTTAGCGTTCATGGAGAAGTTCCTGTCCATGAAAACGCTGACTTCGTATACTTGGAGCAGCTTGAAAGCAGTCTGAGAAGCGGTTTCGCGGACATATGCTGCACTTACTTGTCTGTTGAAGCTAGTAGAGCGAACTTCAGATCAATGTTCTCTTCAAGCTGCTCATATCGCGGGATGGGTGTGCCAATTCTTTAGAATGAAATGGAACGAAACGGATACTTCCACCAAGGGACTCCATCTTGGAGGATATCAAGCCGAACGTGACCAGATACATGTATAGCAAGATCGATTGTTGCCGTGCTGGCTGTATAACAACTGCGTCTTTACTAGCACCTGTCTTTGTCTTAAGGATTGCTCATGCCGACTGTGCTCCCTTCGTTCACTGTCGTTCTCTCCAGCGCGTTATGATCAGAAAGAAACGCTGCGAGACTATTGTGCAATCTCTATCGCGGATGCGAAAGAAGATAAGAGAAGCATATGTTTTGAAGTGAAGTTGTCATACCGCCGCATTCGACCTGGACTACTCGAAGGAATTGCACTTCACATTTCTTTTCCCTCCTCGAGAGAACGTAGGCACTCTTACTCCCTTGAGTTTTGAGCAAGTATTAGATGTGTACCACAGTAGACAGGGGGTTATGGCTGGATACGTCTTCTATGCCTGACAAATGAATTACCGCACGAATCCCACTCCAGAGGAGTAGAGTAAAGCATACGATCCATATTCATTAATACTCATAACATCGATTGACCAATCGATCTCGTTGGCGAACGGCATTCTCCCCACGACTTCTCAGGTGGTTTTGTCTTGCAGGTACAACACGAACATCTTACCACACTTTCATGTCCTTTTTGTTCTTCGTAGACGAACTTTGCAATGTCAAGGGTACCTGTGTAGAGGCCCTTACACTCCTTACTGCGATATTTTGAAAGGAGATCGCCGCTTGTCTCAACAGACTGGCTGGGAATATGGAAAATATGACATCTGAGGTCAAGAACGCACATGTGGATCAGAAATTCATGTCTCATACGAAAGACGATATGAAACCGCTTTGGGAAGATTTTGCAATGCGAGAAATAGCCTGTTGTCGTTACTACTTCCCAGTAATGTGGTTTGATGGCAAAAGCAATAATATTTTGTCACAACATGAGTCTACAAGCTTCGAGGACCTTCGAGTCGAACGCGTATTTTGGCTTGAGGTCAAGATCTCCGCGGTCGGTCAGCGAATGGCTTCAATGTGGCGAGAACAACCAATAACAAAAGCGCGCGTAGTAAAAATTGGCTGTTCTTGTTATTCCAAAAGAGCTGTCTTGTCAAATTCTATAGTCATGATCAGATAGGGTCAAGGTCTTTACTCAAAGCAGCCCAGCTTGGTGCATTCCATCGGTACGGAGCATTCAGCTTTTCTTTGGAATATACAGCCAAGGTGCTAGCTACGTTGTGCCGGAGTGATTGTCAAGGGTATATGAGACCCTGGGCCAAAGCTTCAGTGAGACGAGCCTTCTGTTGGTTCTTGACCGACATCGCAAGGGTAGGATGAGCATGGAATAGTTCTATTTACACACACCCGCAGTGTTTGATTGGTCTCCGATAATGTAGATACTCAGCTGAGAGGCGGCGATACGAGCCTATCTCATCAGCAGCGAGTTGATGTCTTTTGTCTTTCCCGATCATCTCTATAAGTACGCAGAAGCATATCCCATCATGATGCCTGCAACCGGTATGTTCATTCTTATACCTCCTGAAAAGTAGCCAGCAGGTGGCACTTTCAGTCCGTGATCCTGACAACAGTCTCGCGGACCATTATTGATCTGCGGAGTAAGCAAATCGTAGTGTATCATACTAACAGGCCTGGTGGATGTGTAGTAGTTGCGCTAAATATGCCGTGATTGATTGCCATAGACCGTGCCACACTGTACGGAGGAATTGTGACGAGTACCTCATACTGATTGATCCACGCCCATGGGTTTTTCTAAAGTTTGATTGGTTGAAACTCACTGGGGCTTGGCAGTAAATGATTTCACAGACCGGGGCTTGACAGTGAGATGAGAAGAAATCTAGATGACCCCAAACATGGAATGCACGGAACTGAATTGGTCGAAGTGAATTCGTTTGAGTGGAATAATACAGGGTTTTGCAGATTGGGCTTCCGCCCCACGTTGTCTGCAAAATATTTGATTCAAATTTAGTAAAAGTGTCTTTCACATTTTGCGTAAAGAATACTGAATTCAGTACTGATTCAAGCCGATCATACTACTTATCGCATCTTTGCCTATCTTCTAGTACCTTTTTCGAATCTTAGAAGACTGTATTGATAAAGATTTGGTTTTGCTCCTCGAAGCTGAAAAATATTTGCGAATAGTGCAAAAGCGGAAGCCCAGCCTGAAAAACCCTGTAGACGAAGATCATCATGTGTGGCGCGGAAAAGATGACGGACGCTGCCTAGACGCTGCAGTAGTCTCTTCATTTGAAAAATAGCACTCATGAGCCCTGTCATGGGCGGACTCTACTAGCCCGAAACAAGCTCTTGGAAATTGAAGGTGGATTCAAGAAGCATGTCAGAGGTAGATTGGGGAGTCATTGATCGTTGATGTCAAGCCTGTAGTCGAGGTACGAATTTTCGCATATCAAGTCTTTGCCATTACTCGTCCCCATTCTATCGCTTTACTCCATACATTTCAAGTCAATTTCAACATGGCTTGGGTACTTAACACTTCAGAGAGCGTGTCTGCTCAGTTAAAATGGAAAATTATAACGTCGTCTACCATCAGCCTCTCGACACTTGCTTCATTGATTGTGCTCTTACGGTACAGGGTGAGGAAAGCACGCAGTTCTCGCAGTATATCTTTGGAAGAGGGACTGGTCGTGCTGGCCACTGTAAGTCTACTCCCTTCCGCCTCGGGCGGAGCACTGATAGAAGACAGGTTTGTAGCATCATATTCACGGCCCTTGCTGTCACTCGTACGTAGTACATGCTTACTTACCCACACGATCTGACACTCCTGTTCAGAGACCAGATACGGTCTCGGTCTAGATCTAAGCTTGAGGCCACCCAATAATCAGCAGACGTTGAACAGAGTTAGTTCCGAGGCTATTCCGCAGAGTTCATTGAGGAACCGACTTGATTGACATTGTGACAGATCAACTACGCTGGGAGACCTTTCTACTTTCTCGGCACTGGTGCTTTTAAGCTTTCGATGAGCAGCACGTATCTCACGTACATCAAGAAAGTCCGGCATGAGAAGATGAATCGTCGTCTGCTGTTTGCACTCATATCAAT
>SWCS01000015.1:0-173597 GCA_007556505.1 Elsinoe australis
AGTCGTTCGATCGAGATGTAACAGGGACATGCCTTTCGTACGAGAGGGTGAACTATGTGATCAGCGCTGTCATCATACTAGAGGATGCATGCTGCATTTTCTTCCCCATCTACTTCTTCATGACAGCGTCCAAGGTCTCCGTATCTGGGACTAGCAAACAACGACACCGCCGTATATATCTCGTGCTCTCGATGGCAGGCCTTGTGACAACTCTATTCTCGATCTTTAGAATCTTTGCTATCGCCGATAACGCCAATGGCAAAGGTGATCTCACAGCGATGGTTACGTTCTCCGGGATCGAGCTCGGTGTTGGAGTAAGTACTGTCCATCACCTCAAGAGCTGAACAAGACTGATGGCCAAAGGTTGTAATGAGTTGCCTACCATTCTTCACACCCGTCATTGAGAAGATATCGCAAAATTGGAAGTACCAAAAAGGCGAACAAATACAACTGGGCGGCTATCACATACAGAGCATTGGCAGGAAGACAGACACGCAAGAGGATGAGATGCCTGTTCTCAAAAAAGACACTGAGAATCCGTCGATTATCAGAGTCACCAGGGACTTTGAAATTACAAGTACAGAATCTGGACGGAAGCAGTAGGCGCAGATATAGTACACGAGTTGTTCCATCTATTCCACCAAGACTGTTGAACAGAACCACCAGCGTCTGTACAAGTACGTTTTGGGAACAATGTAGCCAGAGACTTCTGACCGAGAAGGATCATAGACGCGGATAGAGCTGTAGAGATACTCGGAGGTCAGCATCATCGACTGCGAATGATTTCAGAATAGACAAACCGTAGTTGAAGGATTATAAAGTACCTGAGCGTTCATTCAGACATCCTAGATAAAGCAATCTCGGTTCATTCCCATCGCATAAAATACGGTCGTTTCGAGGGATTGACAGGCGATTGATCTATAGCTCGGAAGGTCAGGGCATAAGAGGGCGATGGCAGAGAGGAGTTGGGGCTTACATGCTCGTCCCCGATCTATGCCCATCACTAAATAAGCATCTATTGATTTGGGACACAATCTGCGAGGTACCAAATAGGAGATTTGGAATATTGAGAGCGGATAGTAGGTCATATGTAGTACTCCATGTGATTCTGTCAAAAGTCTACCATTTTCGGATGCAAGCACGAAGATGCTGTTGCAATTCTTTTAGCCCCTCGCGTCCCTTTTTCTCAACTATAGATGAGTCACGACAGCAAACAGCAAAATCATCCGATCTAGCGCCAACTTAGTATCCGAGATGGTACAGGAAATGCATTCAAAGGAAGATAATGAGCAGAACTCGATCATGGTGCCGCGAGATATGGTCATCTTGTCCTCCGTGCGTCTCTTCTGATTGGTCAAGAAGATGTGAAGGAAGCAGTGACAGAGTGTTCACATAGGTAGGATGAAATGCATGAGATACAGTTGCGCTTATCAAAATGAATCTCGCAAGACGAAGACACTCCAATCTTCATTAGCTTGTGGTTGATCTTGCCACTGGCGACTCGTTTGTAGTCGCCTTCGATTTGCCGCAAGCCATCGAGCCTTCCACCTTTACCATAGCCATGATGCGGGATTCTGGCCGTACAACTCCTCAAGTCTTGAATCGGACGAGAAAGGATGGATCAAGTATCACTGGCTTGAGTGAGTCAAAGATGGATGTAGCAAACGATCACTTGTTCTGCATGATTATCACCAATACTCAAGAGAAAAAGAAGACCGCAGCAGATCTAGCAACACGTGATGAGCACGTGAATATCCTCTCAGTCTTCTCGCATCGCATGGTGAATCTGACGCTTCGCTACACAGAGTGGACCATGGAGTTCAAGTCATCAAGAGTCGGAGCAACAGCATCCTTGATGGTATTTAATACGACCTCTGTTTAGAGGTTCTGGCTTAGCACCACTAAACTCAAAACTGCTTTCGAATTGACATGAGGCTGGGATAAATGTCCAAGTCAGATACCAGATGCAAGAAATATCCTGATCATCTCTCTGTGATCCTATATCCTACGTAGAGTATGTGTGATATGTCTCTAACCCCTTACTGGTGAGACTCAGATATCGCTGTTGCGCACGCTGCAGTGGATCTCTCCACGATGAAGTAGTTGAACTTGTATAGACCATACTCCGGTTCGATCGGTTCCAAGAATGTTCAGCATCGTGGGGTAGTAGTGGATGAATCGACAGCGTCGAAGTTGAGATTGGTGAGGTCTTGTCGTGGATGTTGTAAGCATTTTCCCGAGTAGAAACAGTACATAGTTCCACAGACTCGTTGAGACTGTCAAAAGCAATTTGCCAGACCTCTTCTGCAATCTTTTTGAACGCACGGCGACTTTCTGTTTCGCTTAGATGGACGTTCAGATCCAAGCCGATGCGATTTATGTGCTTCGCTGGTAATCTAAAATTTTTCGTTCGCAGGATCCGGTAAATCGTCTCGATAGTCCACTTGTTTTGTTGTGAGTAACCCGACTCGGACGAAAGAATAGCGTGCATAAGGTCCGCGAGACTGCCCTCTGCTATCTGGACCTGTGCATAGGGATCGGGCTCAAGACCATGCAGTAAGATGAGTTTCATCTTGAACGTTTTGCACTCGTTCTGGGTATCGGTGAATGACGCATACCAGAAAGAAGGTCTCTTCTCTAGCTCTTGTATAAGATCTCCACGCCGACTGTCACGTCGATCTTGCCCAGCAATGGTTTCCGATGTCTCTGCGGCTACCGCAGTCTTCGTGACGGTTGATATCGTCGAACCATGTTCACAATCAACCCGTCTCTTCACAGACCATTTTACTAGTTTGAAGTGTGTCTTAGATAACTCTTCCAAGATGCCTTTCCAAAAAGTATCGCAGACGACGCTTGCACCCACGTTTCCAGGGACGGGTTGAGGCAGACACGGCCGGAGTTTAGATGGTGGAGGCATCTCGAGTCTTGCATTTCATACAACCAATGGAACACCATCGGATCAAATACATCATCAATTCCTCGAGTTGCATTGCTGGTTCAACAGGTTTGAGACGCTATCAAGTAGCTTACCAGACTCTGCATGCCCGCGCAGCTCTCACACTTAAGCAAAGTACAGACGATCTTTAACGAGACTCCGCATCTGACCGGAACTCCTCATGCAACAGCGGCACAAATCAGCCACTCGACTAAGCGACCGAGCGACATGTGCGTTTCGATGACATCAGTATTTGTTCTTTACAATAGCGTATAATCGATGATGTGTCGCCGAGGACTTGCTGACTTGATCAAATCGTTGATCATCAAGTTCGGCTTGATACAAGCAGTGTACCGTCTACGTAAATAAAGCAAACAAAGGGGACTCTTACCATATTGCGACTTCGAGCAAGAGTCCATTAAGACCGGTGGGGCAATGCAAAGTGACGATACACTAATAAATTAGGCTCCGAATCATTTCTGCTAGTTTGCAGTCCTCGTCGACGGAAATATCCAGGACAGCCGGCCTATTGGCTGGATTATTATCAAGGTAACGCCGAGAGTGCTCGCAAGGGGCGCTAGATAGGTGTATGCTGTCAGAGGGTATGGAAGGGTATTCTCGAGTGGCAAAGTCTTGCGATGGTACGTAGAGCTCTCATCACATATACGGTTTGCGACCAAATTCGACGCTGAGGATCGTCTAGTCTTCGTTGCCACTCGGTGTAACGCAATGTAGATGGTCCCTGTCCGGCGGCTCGCATGAGTAGTCAAGTATGCTCCTGAATCGCTCACTTCTCTTTTTCATGTACTGGGTGGGTTGTCTCTGCGCGCTGAAAAGCCTTAGGAAACATGCCAGGTATTCAAATTGGCCCTATCTGCAGACCGTGCTCATGAGTTCGCACAGATATCGCAGTCATCGTACCCTATTCGCCGATGGATATACCAAGCTTTTTTCAACAGATTTATTGAAGAACAGATTATGCAAGTCTGATCGACTCACCAGACGGGACACACAGAAGGTAGCTAATATGAGGACATAGCCATAATTTAGGCGTGCAAACACAAGTCTTGGCAAAAGAGACAACACTGCAAACGTGAAGACATGAAGTTTGGACTTCTACCAAGCGCAAAGTTGTGCACTCATCCCGCTGTCTATGAAGAACAAAGTACAGCAATTTTAAGGATCCCGCGCATGAGGGCCAAGAAGAATCAGATGTCATGAACGAGATATAACCTGCACACGCAAAAGACATCGACGACTGGTCAAGCTTTGCAGAGGTCAGCAAACGAAGAGCATTCGGAGTAGAGAAACAATGAGTTTCCAGTCACTTCAGTACTACTTTATGCGACATGTTATGGTGGTCTTTGTTAATCCAGTAATCTTGTATGTGACGCTTTCACCCACCGATCATTTCTCTTGGAGAAGAGTTTTCTGGCATCTGTCATGCGAGCAGGGTTTGCTCCGAGCTCGACCACCAAGACTGACCTGCAAGCCCATGACCGAGCTGACCATGTAGTCTGTGGTCCCGCGTCGACTGCTTCACTGATTTTCCTGCAGACGGCATGTTAGGATCACCTTCATCGTCTTGTGCGAGTAATGCTTGGCGCAACAATTGCACGGGCCATGATCGAATTTTGTCAATATGGTCTGTGTGTCCTTTACTCTGTAAAGCTGTATCTCGACACACTTTCCACAAAATGTAGAGTAGACTGTCTACAAAACACCTCGGCTGAGTGTAGTGAGCCGGAAGCAATGATGTAGCTATGCGGACTTGCTATGCCACATCCAAATGACAATATAGAGCATTTCATGGGTCGCCTCGACGTCTCAACTCAGTACATCTCATTTCATCAATCTGTGTAGCAGAGACGCGACATCTCCCACCCCGTTCGCCGAAACAAAGGACTGATGCACGATATTGTTTGGGTTGTTGAATCCGTCTAGAGTCTGTCATTTCTGTTTTTGAAATCAAGTATCTTGTCCAGTCGCTGAAGCAGGACTTGCACCTCATACTCTTCATGATCCATCAAAGATGCCATCTCTTGAAGACGTGACAAATCGATCCCACATCTGTTGACCGCTTCGCAGTCTTTCAAGCACTCCTGTGTCGCGATACCGATCTTGAAAGCATCCATGGGCGACAGGTCATTCTGCTGATCCCAGAATTGGAGCATTCGAGAGGCGAATGCTACATCGTTATGAAAACGCAGGATGTCTGCGTAATAGCAGACCATATCTGGTATACTGTCATCCCAAGCTCTAATACTTGAGTGAGACTCGCTTGATTGGAAGAGAAGCCGGAAGAAGGCGGTCACATGAGTTTCCGCATTTGCGAAGTCGGACTCCATGAGGAACAGCCGGGCATGACACGAGTGGACTTTCAGAACAGATGATCTTTCCATCATGGAATGGCTTTTCGTCGGTATGACTACCTCAAGCGCGTCTCTAGCATCCGCCAATCTGCCAAGTGCCATCATGTTTTCAGCCCTTAAAGTAGCCATGGCGCGCGCTGTGGCCGGGTCGCCTGTCACTCTAGAAGACAATTGATTTATGCACTCGTCGAGCTTTTGATTAGAATTATTGAAGTTACCGCATCGCGAAAGGTGAGCCGCTTCTGCCAGCTTGACTCGCAGCTGTGTCGCAGTGCTGTACAAGTCGAATCGGCAGCGGATCTTAGTCAGGAGATTGCTACATTCCTGTAGGGACTTCACTTTCAGTAGCGTCATGAACGCTCGAGCGTAATCGTCATTTTGGCTGTCAGGTCGGGAGCGCTGTCTTTCGAAGCGGACCAGTGGCTCTTCTAATATGATAGCAGCATGTCTGAAGCTGTCGAAAATTAGTGATTAACAAACGTCGATAGTGTTGAGTACGTACTGCAAGTCCAGACAAGACTCAAGAGGGAATGCGTAGAGCACAAATTTGGATGCATTTTTGGAGTATCGTGAATCAATATCAGCGTAGTCTGTAGATTTGTGTCCGTCCTGCGCGAGCCTCACAAGGGTGTGGGATATTTCCTGGTTCACAGCGGAGTCAATGGTGTACACATCCGTGCCAGAAGAGTCCGTTTCAAGCCTCATAATTGGATCGAGACCACTCACGGCTTTATCGCATGCAGGAGGCGAAGCAAGAAGTGACACGAGAGCTGAGGGCATGCTTCGTGTCAAATCCTCGAATGTGATGTTTCCTTCCAGGTCCCAGCATGCACGCGGCTGACCAATACGATAAAGTAACAACCGTGGCACCTTCCGATTTCCGCTATGTCGGACCAGTGTAGTAGTCTTCGAATGATCGTCCGAGAACAGCGCATGAAGAAGTGCCAATAGATGGACATGGCCCAGCGATAAGTGTCCCAAATGAGTTCGCACACTAGCTACGCCTAGCTTCCACTGATCCGCGTTCATAGTCGGAAAGAAGAAGGGAGGTGATCTGTCGACAATAGTCCTTGTTCGTCTTTGAAAGCTGATATAATCGAATGTGGCCGTATCGACGAGATTTGGAAATTGAGGTGAATTCTTTCGGAAGTATGTAAGAAGAGAGAAGAACAAGAAGTAAACCTTGCTCTAAAGTCTTGCTCGACGGCAGCGGCAGGTACAGATCAGGGCCAGAGCCGCCTTCGAAGAACGATCAGATGGTTGATCAAACACAGCCGCAGATGTGCATAATTCAATGAGGAGATCACACGCCTTGTGGGCACATCTGGAGCACGGGCCCATCACAAACGCCTCGCTCTGTGATTCGTGGGGGGGGCGTATCTTGACTATATACTAAGAGATATCACGGCTGGACCGTGACAGTCGCTATGAAGGCTGTGCATCCATGTTGCAATACAAAAGTCTGCAGCAAACTCTACTGCTACGATTTTCATCATGCAGTATCAGTGCAAGATATCCTCTTCAAATGCTGAACTATATTATAGAGCGTTGCCAACCAGTGTGGATGGTGTATCAGATGAAGTATGGACGAAGATAAGAGTGGACGAAGGTACACGTCGGTGTTTGCAGATTATTCTGAATTGCCACAGGACGAATTCTTCAGGGTGAGTCGAATGTAAAGTAGCAGGGACACGACTGACAATTTGAGGAGACATCTCATGAAAGACGGAGTGGTGTACAGTATACTAGAGGGTGAAGAGCGAGAAATCACGAGTCAAAGTACGTCCCATCCTCATTTGTCGGATCTTTGCTGACCTTCAGAGGTCTTGCACAAGGCTATTCTATCAATGAGTGGGATGCTATTGATGAAGTAGATGGCAAAAGTTCGTCGGGTTCGGACCGGTCTAAGAGCAAATTGCAGCGTGCCATGAAGTCTCTCAACAATCTGAGGATCCGCTTCAATCGTGGCTCTTCGTAATTTCAGCGGAAGCGGCAATCGTACTGATTGAATAGGCACCGAGGAGCAGTAGCATGACATGGACACAGGAAAGAAAAAGCTGGGGAGAAGATAGTCATCCACCAGAACACGTTCATGCGGAATGTCGATGCATTTCTTGAGGAGATTCTTCTTTTGACAAAGTGAATCAGTCGGGAAACCACTGGCATATCGAAGTTTGGGTATGCTGAAGAAAAAGAAAAGCTCGGAGCTTTTCAACTATGCGGAGTCGCCTAAAAGATATTCTCACCCCGATCGAATGCAATATTGTACTTGCAAACCACGAAAAACTTAGTCTGTAGCCTATAATTCCTCTTCAGCTTTTAGCTCGCTTTAGATGATGAAGATTTCGCCAGACTCGTGCAATGTGAGGATGAAAAAACGCGAGTCTCGAAGGAGTCCCCATGATTCCCGCTTTTCAAGGAAGAAGGTCATCAAATTGAGCACTCTCTAGCATGATGATCTACCCGCAGAACGGTTGCTCTATTTCGGACTCTATTTCAACTAGACCATGCTGTACGTTGACGTAGGTATTCACGGCGAGCATCTAATTCATATCAAGCTCGATTACTCTGACGGTATCCTCTGCAAGGCAGACATATCGCTTCGGTAAGATTGCTATGGACTCGTTCATTGTGCGCCACAAACTCATATGATGCTTTACTCAAAGTCTGAAGCCAGTCGGCTTTACAAAACGTATTGATAAGAATTTTTACGGTGCTATGAATGCGTGAAGGCGCAATCGAGTGACATTCATCGTGAAGATCGAGACGAGCAAGCTTGCAACACTGATGATTTGACTTTTCTGGGCCGCTAGTTAGCTATGGCTTGGGTTCGAGCTCGCTGACATCGTGGATCAATAGAGTAATGTATGGCTCGGAGGGTATGTACATCTCAGTCTCTTCAAACGAATACAATTTCAAATAATTGTTCACTTCCATCAGGACATGGGAGAGCTGACAGGTACTCTACCGAGTGATCACATCGATTCTTCGGCACAATTTCAGATGTCTTTTGATCGATTTCGATCATACGTGGCTTCCGCCTACGAGAACAATTTCGTCCTAGATAGTGCCCTGGCCGAGATACTTATCCGTGATCGCTTAAGAAGCGCACCGCGTTGTCGAATGTTGCGTATTGCGCGTATGAGATACCACCTTAAATTCAAAGCCTCTGCCGATTGAAGATGGGTGTTGTCATTGTGCACTATCTATTCTGACCTCTCATATCTCATAAAATCCACTTACATGACTTGTGTTATCGTGTAATAGATACAACGACTACTCGTCATCGGCAGGCTGGAGATTGTAGTCTGGAACCGACGATGCCGGTAACGTTAATCAAGTCGGATATTGACCTTCGAAGAGCGCTGCAGGACCATCGGCTGCTTCCAGAGGTGCAGATAAGCTCTAAGTGATGCTGTGTCACACCTGATACAGCCTCCACGTCCTAGACACGTGGACTTTATTTTGATGAAGTCGCATCAGACTGACGAGAAGATATCACGAGTCCGTTCAAAAAACTTATCTGAGTCGGAACTTGGATGCATGGTCGTCCATCTCAAGAGAAAATTAACCACAATGTATATGACGAGTCGCGAACGCCGGTAGAGACGAGATGAAGATTCGAGATGACAGGACTCACCACAGTCGTGCTTGCAGGACTCACCTCGAGTGGCATCTTTGGATTTGATATCTAGCTGGACAACACAGTAGGTAATCACAAGATGCGATAGTGGTGTCAAAATACACGCTGCGTTATCTTCTTACGAATACAGAGACTGCTCGCTTTGCGCCGAAGACATCTATAACAGCATACTGGAAACGTAAGGAATGCTATAAGCATCTCTGTAATCGACTGTAGCTTACGACACGTCGAAACATAACCACACACGGTACGATATACTTGTAGTTCAGCAGTAACGACTCATTCGTCAATTCAATTCCTGGTACGAGCATATCTATGTATGTCGTCTTGCAGACTGAGACTCCACCATGATGAATATTGCGATGTAAGATCCATCAGAAAACAAGCATAGTCGAGCTTAAAGACTGAGGTTCCAGCCTACCTCACGAAGAAAGACTTTCATCTACACACAATGAGCTTGCCTCGAATCAATCTCTCTCGATATGGTGTAAGTAGTTCAGGTCGCAGATGGAAAGAGAATGGGATGTTCGGGTCTCAGTTGACTAGGCCAAAAGGGCATTACAGCAAGATCGAACGGAGTGATGGTTGAGCTGGGGCGACTATTGCTGTGTTGATATGATGTATCGTGGCAATTTCCGTGTGGAGGCAGCATCATTGATAGCGTTGGTGGGTTGAACCAGCCGTGATTTGTTTGTGGTACATGCCATAACCGGTCCTTCTGATGTGTCTGATTCGGAGAGACCGGTGATACCACAGCTTGATCAATTGGAATCTGATCCGTGGTACAAACCCTACTTGTCGTGCTGAGAGACCAATAGGAAACGTCATGAGACGCCTCGAGGTCTGTTCCAGGCAGAAGTCCGTAGACCGGAGATTGGTTACTGGTATCATGCTTTCCTGCTTGGTCGTTCCTGCTGTTCTTACAAATTCTATGCAGGTCTTGTGGCCTACACTTACCGTCTTTTTGGAAGCCTGAATAGTGCTTGCGTCGAATACCGGCATGCCTTAGCTTGGTCTTTGTACTGGAAGTTGTCTTCGCTCCCAGAGGCTGAGTGCGAAGCACTTTCGAGACCGTACTACACATCCAAGTTTTAGTGATAGTTCTAGGGCGACCTTGGTCATACGAACGATCTATCGATGGAAAACCCCCTTTCCACTTCGAAGTTGACTAATTGAAAACAGTCAGTCATTTGAGAATTTGATCGTACGCGCTTACGCACCAGCGATCTCGGATTGTTTCCAAGTGGGATGTGTCGTATATGTCTGACGAATATGTTCCTTATCCTCTTCCGATAACGTCTTTCGAGGCTCCTTCATAGGTGTTGAATGTTGAACATAACGCTCGGGCTCAGGTACGAATCTCGGCTCCGACGGACCAGTAGTCATTTGCCAGCAGTATATTTGATATGACGCGGTCGAGTCAGATGAACAGGGCTGTGTGAAGATGTGTGCCATGTTGGGATATAGTATTCCAGAGATCGAAGGAGTACTCAAGACATGCATTAAAGGTGTACTGGGAGACGACATGTGGGTAGATATACGTGCACGTTCAATAGTCTTTCTGGATGTCTAAAAGCTTCCCCCGCTGATCATGGCTTTCACTAGTCTGCACGAATAGAAATGTGGCACCAGGCTAAGGGTCCTGTGATGCAAAGCAGTAGCGTCAAGCCATGGTGTAATATGGTAGTGCTAAAGTTGGTAAGCAATCCGAATTGTTTGCGCTCAAAGACAAGTTGCTTCTCGGTCCATTCATCAATGTTCATCTGTATATTTGGGTGGAGTCTATGGAATGGGTTATTTTTACTACTTTCACAATTTGAAGAAGTACGTCGACTGATCAGTTCTTGCTGTGAAAAGGCTGTTGTTTTGCACAATCATGTCACTCATAGAGGGGCAACATTAGGCTTTAACTCACCATGAGATCAACCCTTTGCATGATCACCAGTGGATGGATTTTTGTAGTCCGAGCCGCTGTGAACAACTCAGCTTGGAGGGATCGCATTGACCACCACGGAGCGACGGCGATAAGCATGACCCAGAATCGTTCCATCTCTGCACTCATTACCTCTGTCTGGTCCAGGACATGACACTTCTATATTCCTGCTCCTGTCCCAGATTACATATCCATTGCTATTACAGACGATCGCCGTTGACATCCATGTGCAGATTCCAAATTGACGTGAGGGAACGAGGAATTCAAAGCAAGATCGAGGCTCGCTGAACGCAAAGTCGGTTCGAGCTAGAAATAAGTGCGGCGTAGTGAACGTTGGCAGCGCCTGTAGAGATACTATTATTGGTGCGATCTTACAGTAAGATCTCTCTGATAATCTGGCAGACGCTGATCGTCTCGGTCATATAGGTGGCACAGCAATATCATTCTGGAGGCTCGTCAGGTGGTCAATCTCGGCTAAGCGCTGCACTAGGATGTCACCGGCGGCGCGGATGGTTCGATCACGCAAATACTTTGGACATACCGTTCTTGCACAGATAGATAGGGTCAAGCGAGTTCGGGGACAGTGAGAAGTACGCGAGACAAAGACAGGATTGGCGCTCGTGTCCCTCATGAGGTCCAAAATACACAAAAGAAAACGAGCTTGCTGACGTCGAAAACATGTATAATCATTTCTTCTTAGTACACTAGGCACTTATGCTTACAGAGTAGCAGCATGACAATGTTACCATGACTGCGGTTCTCATAGACGGAGCGAAAGATTGAAAGAGTCTGGTTTCACGAGGTGTAGTTGTTGTTCTTGCACCAGTAGCATTGGTGTCTGACCGTGCTTGAGCACGCAATATTGCATAGTGTTGACAGATCCTGGACAGAGTCAATAGAGGAGCATTCATCATGGATCGCTTTGACTGTCTGTGCTCAGAACAGAGTGAGGAAAACAAAATCAGGTCCAGCAGGATGGAGGATCAGTGCTGTTGGTGCATAATTGCATCCGCGAGGACGACAAGTCAAAGATTGCGACCAGAAGATCTGGCTGACAGCGGTTCGTACCAGTCAAGGACGATCACATACATTCTGATTCATCCGATCAACCATCAGCTCTATTGCTCAGGTATCAGACTCTTGCCAGGCAGCCAAGCTCTTCTTTGCAATTGAAGTTACACGAACAAGTGTCGATAGATTGATACATCTAGCTGTGCGAAAGAAAGTTGCTGGCACAAAGCATCATGTTGAATGACCCATTATCTGAGTCCATCTTTCGACAAGATTTGCGTCGTCCCATTTGAGGGACCGTATTATGATAGGTTTCCCGTCCACCATCAGGATATTTCTGAGTGTTTTCCAGCCACGATGACTTGAGTCAATGACTTGCATAGACTAGACTGAGAAACAATCCTGTGGGAGCTGATGAAGCACTGATCCCGGTCGGTTCACGTTTTGCGGCTGGCTTCGCGTTGTTCCAAAGAATCATCAAATCCGTCCAGTCCATATGACTTTCTCGCACATCAGGAAAGTCATACCACTGCTAGGCGACCACACTACTGGTATACGAAGGACATCCTTGAGACACTAACAGGCCTCAGCGCAAACAACCATGTTCCCCTCAAATGTCTGTTCAATGGCAGCATCAGCGGAGAATCAAGGACAGCGAGATTTTCACCTTCATGACACAATGCTTGATAAATGGATGAGGAAAGGTCATATCGCATTGGATCACAAGAGCTTGGGTACAATTGCATCGTGATTGAGAAGCTGAAGGATTGGTTCCACGTGAGTCTACGTGATAAGCCGGGCTAGTGAGAGTGATACTCATGCACTCCGTATCACTTGTCCCTTCTGAGATAGTGCCCTCCTGGGTCGCTACAGATTTCTGGATGACTCTAAGGAATCCGAATACGAGTTTCATTTGAGGACAGCCCTGTCCTAATAGTCACTAAGTTCTAGCTTGCGTAACCGAAGTGCAATGAGACGTGGGTACATCTTTGCTGACAGCAGAAAGGGCATCAATGCACGTATGAGATACTGGTCTCCCCAACTTTATCAACTCTGCGGCCTTCGGCAACTCTGCGGCCCTCGGATCGAAGATGTGAAAAGAGCATAACATTACCACAACAAAGCCATTCCAATCCCATTTTAAGGGACGTCGTTACCAAAGATCTCAACACTAGGCTCACTACGTTCGCATGACTTACCCGATCTGAGTGAGAAAGAGACGATAGACAAGCTCTGGAAACAATTGTGGTTGAGGAATAGGAGGAAATTGATTGCAATGTAAAGAGCTGGCCGGGAGAAAAGGATATTTCTGCCCTTTCACCAATAAGAAGAGTGTCCAAGGATCATAGGAAGGTTGAGACGTATACGATAAGCCCCTCTAGTCCTACCACTACTTCCGCAATCTATCACATGCCATTCAAGTCACTCCGACTGCTCTTCGTAAGGTGGATGGCCTGCTCTCTCTTTTGGGGCACATGTGCTTCTTAAGCTGCATTCACGACGACTCGCGAGGGCGATGCGTCGAGAAGATGATTCGATCGGGATGTTCGCCCTCTAAGTCGAGACGTTTGCCATCAGTACGAGTAGCAAAACCTCTCAGCGGAACAGCTCTATGGTTACCAGACGTTTCGTCAAGGCGGTTCCGAGATAATATCGCTTCCCTTCTAGTGGATGCTCCGACTCATGCCTAAATGACAAAACCCCGTGTTTACACATAGTTCGTCTTCGTTTGCCTGACACAAGTATAGGAAACAATTTTCATCGTCAAGACGCAACCCCGATGGAACACTACGATGACACCAGCAGACAGTTGCTTCGGCACGAATGTTAGCTTCGGATAGAAAATGTTTGGAGCTGGCAGCACTAGCGCGTCTCCACAGTCTTTGGTGCGCATCACTTGGGCCGGGTCCAGGCAGTTTGTGACATGCCTAAACATCAAATGGTGCCTCGAACTCGACCTGCGTTTTTCCTCCATGCGTGTCAATGATATGAAGCCGCAGCGATTGCGCATTGACGTCTACTAATAATTTTCTCTCACTTCCTTTATCCTTATATATACGACATCATGTAAGTTCGTTTATGTATATACCCCGTATTCCATTGTCGAGAATTGCGTCACTTCCCCGTACAGTACTTTCATACAATCTTGATTCGTCGGAAGCATCTGAGTAGCTCACAGCGTGTGTGAGGCCGCATCCCGATATGACGATACTCTCCTCTTGGCTGTGCAATACCATCATTCATGACTTGCAAAGAAGAGTAGACTTGAGGAAGGTACCTGTCCGGAGGCAACGTGTTGGCTGCGATAGCTTCATCAGATTTTGAGCTCGGAGTTTCCTGCCCGATCTTGCGATGAGAAACAGTGTTGCAGAGGTCCATCCATGATATGATAGTGAACAAAGCCCTTTACGAGAAGCTGAAGTAAATCTCTGTTCGTCGGACATGACCTATTCCTGCAGCTATAGAGCCGTGTTTGTACGTCCGTCGCTGGATCGTGCCGGCACGCAGCTGGATTGTGCCGAAGTGAGCTCTGTCAGATCCTTCGTAACAGAATAATATTGCCAATGTAATATAATGAACAATCCAGCAAGACTTCCATTGGACTTGCTCACGCTGTCCATCCCGTCACGTAGGGTCGACAACGAAAAGCTCAACAATGATGCCGGATGTCAAAGTATTTCAATGATATACTGCAAACTTTGTGCGAGATAGCGTTTGCTACTTCTGAACGAGTCTGACAAGGATACATAGGCATGCTGCCACCATCGCTGTTTGCTTCTACCTGATCCACTGTTGGGCCATATGAATACGCAGATCAGCGGACAGGCCTAGTCTATATGTCATAAAGATCGTTAAGCTTGTGAGAATGATTTGCGGTATGCGAAAGTCTATCGACGGCTGGTAGAATAATAAATCGACATCCTTTCTCGGTATATTCAATAAGATGCTGATTTTGCTAATGTTTAATCCGAAATCGTCGAAGACAATAAAGCTTCACATCAAGACGACATCCAAAAAGCTAGTGGAGCGTTGGTGATACAGTGGTTTCCAGGCTGGGCACTCTCTTCGCGTTGAATTGTTGATAGTCAAATCTGGAGCGAGTAGGTGTTATACTCACGAGAAGTGTACCACCAGATTTTGTTAAAGCCTGCAAAAAGATATAATCGTAGCTGTGTTCCCAAGTACGTAATCATATCAGACAAACCAGAAGCCGTGCTATAGGGCTTGTAAAGATGTCTCGTTGATCTTAAGTCACCGTAGCGTCCAGCATTTCGAATTCACTCTTCGTATTTCAAGCGCGTGGTAATCACTGGATTTTGTCCCTTCTCAGTCGTAGACCTTTTCCCGCCAAATAGCCTTCATCTTCTGATCAGCTTCGTTCTCTATAGTCTTCGCTCGGATTTATCAATCGTGCTCATGCTTGATTCTTCATTGACGGTCCAAATCTGCTGAAGAGTCTGCATGGCTAGCACAGGTGTTGTCGTACTTCTTCGAGTCTGCGCCTAGTGATTTGCGTACTTTCTGATGCGTGCTTTCGACCTCCGAATCTCGGTGAGAACAAATACCAGATCAGCACTTCTACTCTCCAGAAAGACAGAGACAACTTGATCCTCGATATAGGTATGTCGCTGGCTGTAATCCTTGATGTAAGCCGGATATTTAGGGGCGCCGTTACGCAAGGCCTCATGGCACCCTTTCTGCAATTACCAGTCCGGAATCAGAATTGCCATCGTCATAACCATCTCTAGTGAGCACTTGTTCTATTTGTTCATGCGAAATGCAAGCGATACCAACATCCAAATTAGCTGAAAGTGCGCGTGGGACTTCAGTATTCGTAGTCTCGACTCTATTGTGGTGGCAGTATCTTCAGTCACCAAACATACTGCACTACTGTCGGCCAAGCCTGATCGCATATCATGTAGTCGTCCACTGCGGTCAATATGAGGCTGACTCTCCTCAATGACTATTGTTAAAACCTCATCAATAGACTTGAAGCCTTTTTTTGCATGATTCCTGACTGCTGATATCATTGCAGTGAAAAGAACAGGTGACTGATAATCCCCACAAGTTTGACGTCAGCATCGTGTTAGAGCAAAACAACATTCACTTTCGCTTCATCTGTAAGCTTAAACCCACGTCTCACAATGATTTAGGACTTGATGGATGACATCGATGGAACGATAGCTATTCAAAGCAC
Source organism: Elsinoe australis (assembly GCA_007556505.1). NCBI lineage: Eukaryota > Fungi > Ascomycota > Dothideomycetes > Myriangiales > Elsinoaceae > Elsinoe > Elsinoe australis. The sequence continues at coordinate 16,093 of SWCS01000015.1, forward strand.
TGTGACTGTCCGGTGGATCTTCACATTAGAACAACACACATAATGACAACGAAGAATTCCAAATGTGGAAGATACCAGTGGGATATCCATGAGTCAGGCACTAGTAGTTACCTGTGTTCATACTTGCTTTTCGTGCAAAATGTTGTCAAGCTATTTGTCAAGCTATTTGTGGGAGTACGCGGTGTTTTATCTCTTCTTATGCTCTGCCACAGTCGAGCAAAGATGCTGTGTGGAAAGTGGGAGCCTGGCATATGAGCGACGATCTTTGACCTGCAGATCGGGATCATCGCTGTCTATCTCGAGCGACTGATTCTTGCACAGTGTAAACCTGTGTAGTTGCTATTTGCACAAGCAACAACGTAAGTGCAGAGATTGACCAGCTCATAGAGTTCTTTGGTGGCAATCTAAGTATCATTTATCGCATTGATCCACATAGTGATCACTTGATCGTCGATAGTCCCAGACCTTCATCACATTTTCGTCCAAATGCTTGCATGAAGACACTTGTAGTGGTCGTGTTTCAAAGAGCTCCAAGCTCGTTCTAGAGTACAGAAACCCTTCGAGGTTCGCATTAGCTATAGTGCGTGATGTCACACCACACGGCGTTATATTTTCATATTGTAGCTAGCGATCGAGTAAGGTGGGAAAATTCGCTTTTTACATGATCAGTACCACATTACGATGTGGAAGTGTGTCGCGCCTGTTATGTGATACTGGTCACGAATGTTGCTTCCTATAAGAAAGTATAATGACAGAATGTGAGATCGAATACTAATCTCTCAATTTCCATGACTATAATATGGCAAATATCGGGGAAGAACAATTCAGTGAGGAGACAATACGCGATGTTCTGAATGCGTGGAAGGGTGTTCAAGACTGGCAAAGTGCAATCCTGCTTACGAGTCAATTCCTGCTCGGAAATGGTCCAGCAGCAACTCCCTGGTATCGCGGATCGCTTTATGAGGAGACAAGGTCATCGATTGACTCACTGCTCACACTCCAAGAATATGGCGTGCTGGTCACTTTCCCACAGGCAAAGGCCTCCTGGACGGAAGAGCCGTACAGACAAGGAGGTCGACGGAAAGAAACGCAGCTGCGTGCATACATCGAGTTTCTGCTTCCTATGGGACATCCCGCTATATCTGAAGAAAAGATAGAGGGATTATGGAAGGTACTGAAGAGGAGTACCACCGTTGGGCTGATAGTAGGCAAGTTCTGCGGCAACGAATCGAAGATTCTAACCATGTCGGAAGCATCAGTAGCGACTGTGCGCAATCGATATGCGTCCAGTGAGGCCAGATTGGCTTCACGGGAATTCTCTGTTGCAGAAAGGACGGCCCCGAATCTGGTCATGAACGGAGAAAGTATCGCTGTCCTTGAGGATTGGACACGGCTGAGTGAAATTGGTTATTATTCTGTCTTTGCATACTCAATCGAATGGACCGGAAAAAAGGACCTCTTTGATGAGATACTGCGTGCGCTGGACGAATGTGGTTTTACAAGACAATTCAAGACGGTTGTAGAAGCAAGTGACAACTCTGCTACGAGCCGTTCCGATGAATCTGTCGACAGTGACAAAGCAAGTATCTGTCTAGATGTACACGACGGGCATAGTATTACGTTTTCGGGTCCTGCCAGCAGAGATGCTGCGAATGAGCTTTCACTACTCCGACCTGTGTGTCAGCTCAATCAGAGTGGATTCTCCCAGAAAGATACGGGCGACAGAGGATTCATGGATTCAACAAACTTCGGTACAACGCTAACGGACATCATACACAGATGGCACGATGATATTAAGAACAACAGCCGACCCGGACAGCACTTCTTTGTGCTTATTTCTGACAACGAGGATGATTTACAGGCAGTTTTGAACAACATGGAAGTGCTGACTAGAATGAAAATGAGGCCCGACGGAGGGACCGCATTCCTGCTTATCCAGAACTTCAGATATGAAGGAGTCCGGTCTAGTCTCTATGACATGCATAGAAGACTGCAAGAAGGTGAAAAGTTCGACCGCAATAGTATCTTTCTATTTGACGGTGAGATGGTCACACCGTGGAATAGCTTTGAGGCTCACGTCAGTGGCTGTGAAATCGTACGCTGGTTGAAGGAAATACGGGCCGGCTTATACGAGGCCAAAGATGACTTGGAAGCTGATGAAGATGTGATCTACTTAGATCCAGAGTTACGACGTGCGTGTGGGATTGGAAAACGATGTGAACTCTTGATAACTCCAACCTGATCGAATGATTGGCCAGCATGCGTCCAGATCCTGTTGAGAATTTCAATCCCGAGTGGCGTTACTACGAATCGGCTAGTAGGTCAATAGAAATAACAAAGGACCGTCAAATCTAGATGATATTTCACCTCCAAGTCGTACAGTCCATCGTATCTCGTGCGTATCAACTTACACAATGGAATAAATGGTCCTGATGTGCCGAGTCGCTGTATCTTACGAGCATTGGCAATCCGATTGAATGACCATACTTTCTAATAGCAGAAATCAAGATACTATACGTCGGCTAGATCGCAGCTTGACGTGGCTTTAGGAGTCTTCGAGCGAGCTGCTCACAGTCAACAAGCAAGGTCTCCCTTTGTACCCACAGTCTCGACCGTACTTTTGGAACTGTTCGCAAGCGTATCGACCGTCAACAGTTGTCATTGTCTGCACCTACTACTTTATCACCTCTACGTGTTTTCTCAAACGATGCTTCCTTTGGTGCAATTGCACAGCTGAACAAAACGTGGCTTGCCAATCACCTCAGCGCCACCCTTCTGCAGGTTCCGATGTCTTGGCGGCATACTGCCTCAAATTACACATTTAATCAGTGTCATACGGAAGCAGGTGGAAGAAAAGATCTTGGATAAAATCGATGAGGTAGGGCTGCAATGCACAAAGCATACACCAAGGGGTCGTGAGAGAAGGCTAGAGGTTAACTATGGCCTGTTCATTGAAATTCTTCCAGACGCTTAATGACTCCAGGATATCTCATTCACGAGCTTCTCCGCGTACGTCGGGCACTGGACCGGGTAGTCGACATCCATGCCGTCTCCAACGGCAATATATCCTCCTCAAGATCAGCTCTTACAGGACCGCATGTTCACTGGGATCGCACGTTGATGTCAGGATTAGTACAGCGTGTTAGTCATCATTGATATCCGAGCGTCAGGTAGTTCTTGCTGCGAGCTCTTCATCTGGACTATTGGACTTGGGTGTTTTCACCATGTGACTAATATTGCGACTTCGAATAGGCATATATTGGTGAGCATGTCATGGAAAATATTCTTGATCTTCTTGCAGGCCCTTTCACAGTCAAAGCTATGAACCAATGGGATGACACAGCTCCAAAGGATATATGACAGTGCCACGTATTATATACTCGCGAGACACTATACATTATACATGCGTTAGACAGTATGCGTTATGAATGCACAGTGATTGCACTCCTTCAATCAGTCACAATTCTAGATACTGTCGTAACGTATGGTGTATGAGGGTCTACAAGAAACTTCTGAAACATGTCAGCCTACTTTTTATTTTTCCGTCCTAGATTGGGTTTCATCAAGGTCTTTCGAACCGTCAAGACTCGGCCGCGTACGTCGTCAGAAAGCCGAAAGAAGTTGTCGCTCTACTTTGGGGGAGTAAGGCTTGGATGCAGATCTTGCGGCGTACAATAACAACAAATTGGATTGGACTCAGTCAACTGGCCCTCTAACTAGATTGACATGAACTTGCTTTCACTGAGAACAAATGTACTCTTTATAGTACCGTGTTTGGAGTGATCTTCGCTGTGAGTATTGATTTGATGCGGCTTCACTCACGGGTATTGAATGTCACTCACTGGTAATCAATGTTAGGGAAAGTTGTGTCTAACTTTGCGATTAGGAACTATTATTGCAAGTCGTGCGTCAGTGTTCCTTCCTGCAGATTCTAGACGTCCCTCGTTTGTGTGATGGGCCGTTCGTGTATTTGTCGGCCATACCGTCATGAAATAAGGCTGTAACGACCGAAATCACGATATTTCGTGTGGGTTTCGATCAAGCACGCAGGATTGTGTGTCCGTTGCTACTGATTCATGTGGTGTAAGGCTCAACCACTCACATACTTCAGGTGTTCGAGAGCTCAATCTACTATTGACTCGATCAATACATGTAGATACGTGCTGTAAGAAGGTGGGTAAGGATCACAACTTCCATGACGATCGTTCTTTACTAGCACTATCATCGGGGGTTCCTTCGAGATGAAGGTTTCATGGTAGCTTTTGCCTTGGTCGCACCTTTTGCCTTTGCCCTGGCTTTCGTTCCGGCAGTGGAACTTACTTTGGTTGCAGCTCTAGCTTTTGCCGTAATCTGTGCCTTTACCGCAGCCTGTGCCTTTGCCATAGTCTGTGCCTTTGGGGTAATTTGTGCTTTTGCCGTAGTCTGTACCTTGGACTTAGTCTTTGTCTTTGTGTCAGTCTTGGCCTTGGCTTTGACCTTCGTAACTATCTTGACTTTTGCGACAGTTCTGGCTTTTGTGATAGTTTTGGCCTGCTCTTGAGCATTGCACGTAAGTTTTGTCTCGGTCTTTGCCTTCTTCATGATTACGGTCTCAATCTTGAGTTTTGCCATCTTTGGTGGCCCCGTCGCCCTCGATAGTTTCGCAGTCTTTGTTGCCTTTCTCGTACTACTTGCGTGTGCTGAGCACTCCTCATTCGGAGGCCTCATTACAATGCTTTCTTCCTTGAAGTCCATCTCACTAGCGTTTTCCTTGACAGCATTCTTGTGCGCAGCTTGCCCATGGGCTCTATTCATGCTTGAATCCTTCTTGACAGTTTTTGTACCGGCTGTGCCGTTCACAAGAGCTCTTTCCTGCGCAACAAGTCTGTCAATTTATGACAAGCGTAGTTTGATCGTCGGTTCTTGGCATGAATTGCATATACAAAGAATAGGCCTGATGCCGGAACGCAACGTACCTCCTGTTTGTGCTCCAAGAGCTCACACTGCACCACCAGGATTCGGTTCGTTAGGGTTTCAAAGGAAAGCTGAGCATTTGAAACATCCTCTTCAGCATTTTTGGTGATCGAAATGATGTGTTTCATCTCTAGATGAACTTTTACTGCTCTCCAAGAGGGGATCACCGGTCTCAGATGCGTGAACATCCTATTCCAGTCCTCTGTTTGATCTACAGGCCAGCTTTGATAGAGGAAGTCTTCCGCTCCAACGACGGTGGGATGAACCATCTGGACACATCCAACAGAGACTCCCTCGATCAAACCGTGCAATATTGGCTCTTCGAGCAACTGATAGTTGGTATGTCCGTTGGGATTGACCCTTACTGGTGGGGGTTGTGTAATCACCACGACCGTACAACCTCTACTTATGTGATGAGCGAATAGGGCCGAAGCACCTTTGACATAAATACTCCATTTGCGTGGTGACTTCCTGGACTTCAGGCAGGATGGATGTCGTATGTCCATCAGTGGACCCATGGCGATGGTGAGCGTTTGTAGATTCCGACTCTTCGCCCATGTTTGAGCAAAACTGCAATCTACCCCAGTCCACAACACTTGTGAGTTTAGTCGACATTCACGGTCAAATTGCTGCTGGATCTGTTTCTGTTCCTCCCACGACAAAAGGTGGTCCAAGACCTCGGAAAGTGAGAGCTGCGCTTTGCCATCACGGTCCATATCATCTAGATTATCTTGAAGAGCAGTACTCAAAGCGAGTCCATGCTGAGCATATGCTCGGACAAATCGAGTGAACGCGCTCGAGGTGCGGGATGAAGAAAGACTATATACGTTCCGTGACACCGGAGCGGAGAAACACAACTACTAGAAATTGCGGGGTAGGCTTGGGAAAAGACGTCAAGGGCTTGAATGCATAACTTTCGGTTGGCTACCAATGAAATCCTGAGGCGGCCGAGAGATATGTTGCGATGTAACTGTAGCTCGATCCTTACGTCACCTCGACCCCTCTCACTACCTTGGTGGAAGATAAACCATATCGAGATTCGAGGTCGGCAGGAGCCACAGCCACTGACACTTTGACCTCAATTCTGCACAGACTTTTCTAGACCATTGTGTCTGGTTGATCAAACAAGCGTGTCACCACACAATCACCAAATTTGAGTTTGAAATACTGTCATCAATTTCGGCAAGGAGTGAGTAAGATAGTGCTCTACGTCTGATATTATCTTGCCGATCATGTAATATATGCCTGCTAAGATGAGAGAAATCCTCATAGCATCCTCTACTTATTGCTCATCGGAAGCCTCACCAATGATTGAGAAAATGGGGGTCCAGATATTTTGGTTCCTGTGCTATGTTGTGTAAGACTCTCGATGCATTTCAGGTAGGAATATCACCATACAACTCTCTGATAGTAAGCTCGTCAGCTTGATCGCAATCCAGCTCTTCTTCTGTGATTGGTCGGGTGTGACAAGGTCGCAAAATTTTGCAACACAAGGAAATAGATCTGCATATTGAGTAGCTGATAGCAAGCCAGAACATACTAGTGAGTAGATTTGCTGAAATCTCCATCACGTCCATGATTGTAGTAGAACGTTTCACCCAATCGAGGAATCCGATGCATCTCGACTGCGCAGCAATCGTCTTACATACAAAGCGATCATAAAAATCCTTAACATTACATGGAATGGGTATGTTTCGATACGACTTTTAGTTTCAAGAGCACCATAATTTGTTGTCAAAATCCATTGCTATATCATTCTCTCGACTTTGTGCCCAATCGACGTACTTTTAGTTCAGCAAAAATGGTATCGTAGAGGGAGCAGCTCGAATGTGCAGTCATTCCCGTCGAAGGAACTTGACAGTACTCTATAGCAAATCCGTAAGTCGACAAGTGGTCAGAGCTCTTTAAGTACTTACATAAGTGCGGAAGCGTCAGCTTGGACAGGCTTGCGGCTAAAGATTTTAGTAATACGTCCTCCTTGCCCATGATGATACATGCTTACTTCACGTGTTGTAATATACGTCGTGCACCTTTACTTTGCAAGACAAAATCATTATGAGACCACACGGACTTTCCAATAGACCTTGGTATAGGTCCGATATAGAGCATTGATGAAAGTACTTTGTACTGATCGTTCACGATGACGCAGCCTTCTCTTCTGACCGCAGCTGAATTGGAAACCTGCTCTTCGCGTAGCGCAGGATGGATGTATACTGAGTGCAATGATTGCATGGTGGTTTGTATCGGAATAGTTGATGTTCGAAGGATGGATCTGTTAGAAGTAGCGTGATTGTAGTGGGGCGGTAAATAGTATTAGTTAACGATAACTTGACGCACTCGAGCATCACAATGTCTTACGTAATGATGCCTCAAGTTCTGTCTTGTCAGACGACTTAGGCTTGAGGCGCTATCTGGTATTCGTGGTCGGAACAACGTACTACATATATGCTATACACATCGATAAGGTTAAGAGCAAAGGACATACTGCTATATGCTGCAAGACTGACAGTAGGCATCATCACTTAGATGATGCATGTATAAGCTCTATGAAGCGTCATGTATACTAGTTCTCATCTGCATCGCCTTCTACTCTGTCTTCTTGGATGCTCTCATGAGGCTTGGGTGTTGACCGTACGGCTTAAGTCTGATGAAAACATATATCCAGAAGCCAGTATAATTCACGTCTTGAATGCGACTGGTTATGCTAGTGGATATGACTCCTCGTAATGTTTGCTGTATCATGGTCAACTAAACTCCTTTTTCATTCGAGTGCTTAAGGGTATAGGATACCTTTGACTAATCAGGTATCCGCGCTGTAAAGGATCAAGGCCGAGATAAGCTAAGATAGAAGTATGTAATGGCACGAAATTTCCGAACAATACAAGCAAGAGAAGCTTGACCGCACAATGCCTCATACATAAAGGATCATCATCTCCAAAAGGGACTAGCGCATTCACAGGTCAGCCTGAAGACTCATTCGGATCTTCCCCCACTTTCGCCAGAGATCTCAGGACTAACAATAAAGATTTTCGTGAAGGAACCGAGTAGGAAGTGTGTCTAGAAGAGGGTGAAAGGGAGTCGGATCGAGGCAAGAGAGGACGTAAAATTAGGACATCTGCTATAAACTTGCTGTTCATCTGGTATCAAGAGATCATAACGCTTTATCTCGACTACTCGACATCGACGAGGTATGCTCTTGCATGTGACCCTCAGTCCGGGCTCTGCAAGCCCTGCTCAGCATATTTGAACTACGCGTCGGCATGTCTTGCTTGTCTTACCACTTTGTATCATCTCAGAAAGTTCATGTCGGTCCATGCTCTCTATTGACCGACCGTCCGGCCAGCAATATACCAAAAGATAGGATCCTTCTTCAGATGCTGTAGTTGTGATCTCAAATTGCGTGCATGGACTTCGGTCTGGCATTGCATTGAATGCCATATTGGGTTCTGCAGGAAGGCAAACAAGTAGGGTCCTCCGTAAGTCAGACTTATCTACAGGCTACTGTACGCATCCGTGGATTCCTTCCAGACCTTATGTAAGATTGTACACCATTTCGAGATTGACAATTGTTCACGGAGGACGATGCCTTCCTTTATGCTTACGTGCGTAAGAGTACGCATATTGTGTGCATTTCTGCTCCTTGTTTGGGCTTCATAGAACCTCTATGGCTCCTAGGAAAGAGTTGAAAGTTGTCGCACGGACTGTGAGTTGAATGAAAGCATCAATGCGGATGAGACAAACCGAAAGTTGGCACGTGAAACATGAATGTCATAATTGCAGATAGTTGCGCATCATGAGGCTGTAAGATGCTGCTGATGCTGCTGATGCTTATTTCTGGTCAGCAGCCCGTTATCCGCCTCCTCCACTTGAGCCCGCACATATCCTTTCTTTCATGTCCGCGCGCGACCACGCAACCCCGCGCTACCTCGGATGCGACGACCGTGCACTCTAGATTCGGACGGAACCATGAATCACGTTATGTAATGAGTGCGGGTCATATTGGCCTCCCATCACCCTCGTGGGCAGAATCGCTTGCATCTATGTAAGAGATGTTGGTCAGCATGTCAGATGGATGAAATGTTATTCGTCGATTCCGAGGCGTCCTGGCCATTGACAGCCGAGATTCGATCACAGGACTTTCGGGGCGCGTTAGACGGCGATCCTTGTCGTCAAGACTTTCGGACGATCTCTCGTTGCAGCATATTCTATACATAGCCATTACACATATTCACCAGAATATTCACCAGAACATTGCGGTACTCTGATTGGAATACAGGGCATTGGGAAGCGATATTGGCTCCAGTCGTCGCTAAATGATGCCCCGCTCACTTGTCGGAGATCAATTCTAGCTTGTGATCGCGCTGATTGACACGCGGGCGGCGCAGCATCTCAACTCCACAACTCCGCTCGCTCGTCTCTATTCATCGTGTACCCAACTAGGTATAGATATCTTTGGAAATAATCAGCAAGAACTCTGCAAGCAAGTCGGAGCAAGAAAGGTGACGACTGGCACGCATCTTGCCCGTGCCCGCGTAAATATATCTGTCAGCAGTCCTGACTTTTTGCGCATCCCGTCTGTTCTTCGATGATACAGTACATGTTTTCTTCTCAAATCCTGAGATTGCACCTTCCGCTAGCCTTTCTTCTTCGAACACCCTCATGAGAAGTTACCCAACAAGCATTCCAACAATTATCTCCAAGGCGCAGCAAGTAGCCATGTGCAAGAGGAGCTACTCAGACATGAATGAGTCATCAATGCCTAGAACATGGCTCTATGAGGATACACGAAGCACAAATGGAGTCGAAGGAATTGTCCCTTATCGACGAGATTACTGCGACAGCTCCTTCGTCTACCACTTCGGTGACACGCCGCAAGCCGAAATCCTTTGTGATTGGAATACTGCACCAACAAACACTTTCTGGGTACAAGACCAATATGCATGGATCGGAATTGCCAATGAGCAGCAAGGGTCAGATACGACTACAGCCAGAGACAACGAACATGCCATTTTTTCTCGCGCAGACAGTATGGATGTCCAGGACCGGACCACGGCTCACCAGGGCCAACATGTAAAATTGGTCCCGTTACTGGCTCCGAGCCCGCAGCGTCCCCAGAAAATGCAGCAATTGGGCAACGTGGCAGCGAGTCTCATCGCATCGAAGAGGAAGCACTCTCGGGGACATTTCGAGATCCAGCTTGATAATCTAGATGAACTTGAACGGAAATTGGTGGAGTGGAAAAGAGAAAAGATTTCCTGGAAGGAAATCCAACAGAGAGCTTTGCGTGAGCTCGGGAAGGAGGTTAAAGTTGCGGCTTTACAAATGCGCTTCAAACGTCTGCGAGATCGTCATGCCATCTGGTCAGAGGATGATCAGTAAACTCTGTGCAAGGCCTCAGAGAATGAGCTGGGGAAAGGGGCGATAGATTGTACCGTCGGCAGCAGGAAGGTCAGTCTCGTGTCAATTTGGGAGACTACTGGAGAAATGATGCCGATGTTTGCAGTCACACCAATGCAGTACAGGGAAGGACCAAATGGAGTGCTGCTGCTGGTGCTCGTGAATAGGTGGAAATTTCTCAACGTCAGTGGTACTGCACATTGCAGGAATCGTAGCTGCGCTTCCCCATTTTCTGCGAAGCATGCGGCTTTAGAGAGCGCCGATAAGAAGGAAAAAGTCTTGAGAGTCTTCACTCTGTAGATCGCCGTTCTGCGTTATTCCGCACATTTGCCGCCAGCTCAAATTCCCTATCGAATTTACATGCATTTCATGAGACGCAAGAACCAAATTTCTCAATAGATCACGCGCAAAGTCACCGAACATGATGAAGCTGTCCGTTGCAAGATTGCCAAGACATCGGACGCGCGGTATCAACCAAGACTTTTCTCCAAGGCTACGGACAGGTCTTCTCGAATTTATCAGGATATTCTTTGGCATTGACCAGGTTTCAAAATTGGCTAGTGATTATACCGAGTATACTCTGCGTAGAGTGTGGGAGTATCTTTTGCCTAGTCCGGTAGAGGACAACGACTACGGGAGTAGTATTCGTGCCTTCTGCTACGACATTGACGCTCAACGAGTGTCTGTTCTATGCACTGATGGCCTGATATCGCCGCCTCCGCTCAAGTTCGCCCAAGTCCGCTCGACTGCGCCCAACTCCGCCCAAATCCTTTGGAATTCATTTCCCGCAGAACTTCAGATTCATGACTTGTTTAACCTTCCGCATTGCACATATAGCATGTAGTGGGTGGACAACTATTCTGGCATCTAGACATGTTGAAGTCATTGAGCTTGTGCTCGTAAATAATAAGACATGGCGACAGATAGCAGTGTGATACACTGCAAGAATTACATCCATGAGTGAGTATCATAGAGAAAACATGCGGGTACACCGAGCCCAACGTTTCTATTCCGTGGGACACTTGATCTAATGTTCGACGTGAATGCTGGAAAGCCATACGTAGTACTCCCCTCCTAGATCGCTGCTTGACAGCATGTATCACCTGCGAGCCGCGTTTCGATGCTTATTTTCCTAATTGACAATGTTCTGATTGACAGTGAAAGGAAACATTACGTCCAACTGATGTGCCGTGGAAGTGAATAACGTTGCTCGTTATGACCCATTGTATGAAGAGGTCCGTTAACAAGTCTGTTCACTCTTATGATCCTAGTTGGTCAGGCCAACCTGTTGTGGATACTAGTATGAATGTATATACGGTTCGATCATAGATGGAAAAACAATCCGGTTGATGGTAATGAAAGAGGTGAGGGTATCTCCACGCAATAGTGCGGCTCTATCTGCCTTAGAATTAGTATCCTCTTTCACGACCAGCATCTCGCTTTGAGAGGTGTTGTACCTCCTCGTAGGGTCGATTGAAGTATTACCATGACTTCTATGGATGAGATGAGGATCTCCCCCTTTACATTCGCCAGCGTTCCGGTACGAACCGAAGAAGTCGAAACCATATCTTTTTGATGTGTTTGAGGTATCTCGGTCAGATTCATTACTCATGAGGGATCGTACCAAATCTAAGATAGAGTTAAGCACTGATATATGCAAGGCGACATCTTGTGGGTACATTGAGTATTTGCATAAGAATCACGAATGAGCAGAGTGTTGAACGAAGTGTATGTATAGACTACAAGATACGTACGATAAGACAAATATATACCTTTCCAGTTGCAGATGACGAAACTAAGTCAACAGAAGTCTTCTTCTGAGTTCCTCGTGTATTAGCATCGTCTACGAGTTGGAGTCGCTACAAGAGAGTGTGGTATAGAGCCGGAGGAACCGAAATTTCGATCAAGATGGATTCTTACTTGCAGACCAAGAGACAACAACAGCGTCTTCATGAGTCATGACAGGCTAAAGAAATAATAATAGTCTCTAGTAGTCTACGCTATCGCTTGTTACTATAGGGATGTATGGAAGGGTAGCTTGGCTCTACCGAAGCTCATCTGGTTATGCATGGACGTTCTGAAGTTGGTCAAACTCGCACTGATCATGCCGTTGTACCATTTCAGATCACTTCACCCATGAACGGTAGCGAGACCACAGCTGGGCTACCGCACACTCGAACACGACCGGCCAGGGTCAGCGGGGCAGTCAACTGAATCAAAATGGGGCAGCTCTGAAAGTCGGAACTTATAAAAGACGTCTGTTCGACTTGAGCTAGATTTCCATCCAGCCGATCGCGATAAAATATGTCCTAAAGATGCGCAATTTGTTGTTATAATAGGGACCTAGCAGAGAAGCCCAGCAGATTTGGGAAATGAAAATGAGATGATTGTTGCCAGCCTGGCATGAGAAATGCAGGTAGTCGGACTAAAAGTGTGCTTCCGCGTTCTTGTGATGTACGAGCGGGACGTGCGATGAGCGGAGCATTTGAAGACCGCTAATGCAGCAATCTCCACACACACACACTTACACACACACACACACACACATCGACCTGCAGCAATAATTAATGGCATCTGCTTGCCCCGCCCTTGGCTCCAGTAGATAATCTCGTCGATAAGCATGACCCAGAACGACTCCAACACGATACAAAAGCAAGTGGTGCAACAAGACCACTGTTTTTGTTCTTTTCTTTGGACCTCTCGCGCTGATCCTTCCTGGAACCCCTCGCACACCTAAGGACGCTTACGCTGCACGATCTCCGAGAAAAGGACGATAAACGAGCCAGGTGTCCGGGCAGGAAACGGATCTGTCTAGCCCAAGCTTGAGAAAAATTTGAGCCAGACAGCCGTCCACTCCGGTACGATTATCGTCCACCGAATGATCTTACCATGAGCCAGTATGAAAAGCTCGCGGTGAGCCATGAGCAGGTAGCATTCACAAAAGTATCTCGGGATTCGGGTCCGTACACGGTCTACGATCGGGACACCATGATCGCATTCGCCAATCTTCCAGAAGACGAAACTATCTTGCTGCTCACACCACCCATGCGTCAATTCGTTGGCGAGAAGCCATTCGACACTTTCCAAGAACATCTCAGTAATCTCCACACTGGAGAAATCCAACATGTGACCTACACTTCAACTATTGATGTATCTGAGGATATAAAAAAGTGGCTTGACGAGACAGCCACAGTGCTTGTGGTTGTGTGCGAGCCGTCCGAAGGTGATATGGAGGTCTCCATGATGAGAACGAAGGAACAGCTCGATGCCGCGGAGGAGATTAGACGATGGTACGATGATATTCACGAAGGGACTGAGCCGCCGGCTCTGGTGTTAATATACTGTGGACAAGCGCCATATGAAGTTCCAGGAAATATAGGAACAAGCTTGCGATGCTTGGAGAATTCTGAAAAGCATTGGAAAGAGACAGCAGAGAGACTTTTGACCGACAAACAGGACTGAAGCGGCACTTTTGCGGGGTTGAAAGTCTTGACCAATTAGTACCGAGCATTATGTATCAAGCATCAAATCCACAGCATCACATGCCCAATATCACTTACCAATCATCATATCCTAAATATTGCATCCTATTCTTTGCTTTCACGATCTAGGTTCTCTAATAGCTTCCTGGGAACGAGAAAAATCGTAGCGAATGAGGAACAGCCTTGAAATCGAGCACAGTGACTCTGTAAGTAAGTCATAGACGGAGTTTGAGCGGATCGCAGATTGAATGTCGGCAAACATCCGTGAGTACGAAGCGATTGTGTTCGATACATGACGATATCGTTCCAACGGCCAAATGCTGTCGGTAGTGGAAGATGGTATGTGCTTACAACTGAGTCCATGTCTTGTGAAGTGAGATGCTTTTGACATGTGATCTTCTCTGTCGGTGAGCGTAGTGACGCTCTGTGCTTTATGCCATGGCACGAGAGGTATCAGCCCATGCATTCATGAAGAAAGCTTAGCAGATGCTGGCTACGCTTGTAATCACGGGCTATCTAGGCAAATGTCTTATGTATGTCACATCGACTAATGGATACATGGCCGTAGACCTTTATGGCCTCTGTTGAGGATCATCAATACCACACCATGGATCCCTGTGGATGGGCTATAGCTGTAGATGCCACATATAAGTCAGTACGGCTTTGACCATCATTATGTGAAATGCCACGAGTGATGTAGACCATAAAGAAAATAGGCTACTGTGGATGCTCTTGTATGAGCATTCCCTTTCGCGGATGTTACAAGTGTCAGAAGCTTGATGTGGGACTTTGAGCTGTCTTTGAGAAGTCGGCTATCGGTTGAGCGTATAAAAGACTCTTATACCTGTATATGTCCTTGTTCGTTGACATCGTATACTCAATCATGGTGTACGAGAATGTTGACTTCGTACGAATTTACTTCCACTTCTGATGAAAGCAAGATTTCCACTGTCAATGTTGATTTACAGGGCTCGTGTGAATCACGAACAAAGACGTTTGCCCTCATGAGATGAATCGGGATCTTCCACCTTATGCAAGAGAACATCGAAGATGTAGTCAAATTGTGCATATCAACCGCCAGACTGATCAGTGACGGGTCAGGGAGTGGAAAAGAAACCTCAACACAAACTCTGCTCGAAATCGGACAGTGAGCCCAGCGCTGGTGGGTTCACTTAGAAATTCCTCGTCGATGACTTGCCGTGTCACCATCACTGCTGTTGTAGACCTATGAATCGTCCTTGCTTGAGTGAGCAATGAATGCAAGAAAATATGGACGACCTGTAGTGGAACTAGACCTTAGCATACACAGCTCGATCGCTGCAACATATCGCATGAAGTCTCTCTTTTGATTCGTAGTCGCACGATTAGGAAGAGATTGATAGATCACTTTATTTTAGGCATGTCCACATTTTCCAGAAAGATATCGCGATTGCATATGACTATCTAAAGTAGAGCATAATGTCGTCAACTGGAGTCCACAGATTGGCGATAGTCGTAGCGAAGACACAAAAGCTGGTCGCAAAGGCAGGCTCTGTACCTACGCCTACGACGTGCGGCTTTAACATAGCACAGGTGCAAGTGGACATTCACTCACGAAGGCAGTCATCCAGAAGAGAGATAGGATGAACGGACGAGAATACTAAACCTTGCCCCGCAACTTGGAATCCCCGGACCAGACGGTTCTTTCGGCTTTTGCTGCTCGAGAGGATCCCGAGCGCCAAAATCGACAACATTCCGTGGTCAAATCATGCACCCTCTCCACAAGCAGACTCAGCGTTAAGACAGAATAACAGATGGTGAATAGAATGATATAGACAACAGCTTTACCGCAGCCTAATCTGATTGCTTGATACCAACGCAGCAGACGGAACCGTACAGGTAGATATCGGATGGTACATCTACATTGCGGGCAGCGCAGGTCGTCGAACCGGTCCTCTAAACTTTTGATCCATGATAAAAAACAGCCACGATGTAGGTATAGTCTACAAGAGCAGTCGGACCAGAATGACTGTATAGGCTGGGAACCGTGAGAGTAGCATATCCAACATGTTTCATTTTCTGCTCGTATCCTTTTTGTGTGCGGATCGCGACTCGTTGCAGACTGGGAGGGTAGAAGGTGTCTTGATATTCTTCGAACTTGCGCCTGAAACATTGTGATTTGGCAGTGAACACAATTTAGGTTGTTGGGTAGTGATTCACTGTTGCGGCTCGAACGACGCTTGAACCGAGAGAGTCCTACAAAAGTGCTTCACGTTCCGTATCACACTATCGTCGATAGCATTACATGATGGATGTACTACGTGTAGCATTACACGACAAATGTATCGGGATCTGTCCGCAAAACAGGTTGCGGCCACATTCATGCGACGGAGCAAAACGAGATGAGTGCCTCGTGCTCCGCCTCATTCCCAATAAGAAACGCTTGCTGATGGTGATAACGCTGTTGTGTCAATATGAAGAGAGTGGTTGCTCAGGCTGTACTGCTTACGGCCTAGATACAGGGTAGACGCTATGCTCCTGCCTGTGTTACGGAAGCTACGATGTGATCCTCAAGTGTAGCAATAGCATCTTGTACTGAGATCGGTATGAAGAGGTCCCCTTGACTCAGCTTGACCGCGACTGTTCACGAGCTTTGGGACGATTTCATTCTTCCAGCACGAATCCTTGATCTTCTTAAAACCACGACGAAGCCTAGCCCGTCAACATGAGAATCGCTTCACGATATATCACTGGAAAAGCAAGGGATACAAAGTGAGCGTGAGACTGCACATGAATAGAGTCTTGCCACGTAAGGCAAAGGATGGCGCGTATGTTCGGCACATCAAGGTGGGGTCATGACCTGTTGACGACCCTCGCTGCTCCCATCGGGTCCTTTTACAAGCAGTTCAAGTCTTGCAACGCGCAATCTGGCCTTTTCCCATAGCTCATTCGCTGACGCCCTCGCTTCCTCCATTTCCGACTTAGCGACCTCGACTTCTTCAAGGCGCTTCAATGTCTCATTCACCTTGCTTTCGGCGTCTCGCTGCTCACCATGGCACGCCTCTACTCCGGTCCTAGCCTGTTCTGTGTCTCTACGAGCTTGTTCTTCTCTTTCTTGACACTCGGCGAGTTGGCTCTCAAGTAGACTCGCTCGTGAGCGCGCCTTTGTTACCGCTTCTTGGTGTTCATCTTGTTGACGCTTGAGTCCCTGTTCCTTTTGGTGCATTGCGTCGTACTCTTTGCACTTCTCCTCGCGACTGACTTCTACTGTTCCAAGGTATTCTCGCTGCTGGCAAAGGTAGGATTGGAGTTGCTCGGGCGTGCTGTCTAGTAGGACGTCGAGCTGAGTGCGACTGCCTTTGGAAAGGGTTGCGGATGCATCTGTCGAGTTCTCTGCCTCAGGGTCGTTCCGCGTGTCATCGTTTTCTATGGCATCTGTGAGTCCCAGGACCGGGGAAAAGAAGGGCAAAGTCAACCTACTAGAAGATGTTTCGTGACCACCGTTCTCTTGACCGCTTGCACGGCTCAGTGCGCATGATGTGCCTACATGGACTCTTTTACCTTTGCGCGGTGTGATTTCCGTCAAGGCATGTCTGCGTTTTCCCACTTTTGGAAGTTTCCCTGGTCTGGCGCAAGCGGATTGACCAGACGTGGGCGGAGCGTCATCACGGGCTACCTGCGCGACCACTACTTCGTCCTGCAAACTCCCATCATCCTCTTGCTCCATCTCGTCGTTGGTGTAGCTTGCTGCTATGTATTTTGTGCCTCGACTGCACTGGCGTTAGAGTCAGAACGTCGGCCGTAGTCAAGGTTGACGCGTACTTCGTGCGTCGCGTGCACACAAGCACTTCCATCGGCGCGTGAGCCCGCCCACGCGTTGCTGCGCCCGGACCGGTTACGCCATCTTCTGGTCACTAAAGAGTGATACACGAAATAGCTGTGAATGTATATAATTTAGAAGTCATGAAAATTGCTAACTCGAAAGAGGAAGTGTGGAACATGAAGTTGCCAACGGCCTTGTTGGCATGACTACTGTCACATTCTACCTGCTTATAACAATCAGTGCACGCATCTCTGTATGTTCACAGGAGTGGATTCTATTCTGCCACAATGGGCGCAAATGTAATGCACGTTCGGCTTTCGTAAGAACCTGGAAGTGGTCTCGCTTCCATTGCCTAGCCCCTTCGACCTCTCGACTCCGATGATCTCAATTGACCGCATCTGATGATGTTCATCGATCATCGCGTGCCATACACTGAGCCCGGATTGGCGACGCCGCCTTTGTCAAAGCTTTCCCAGCGTGCTCTTTCAATCTGAGTGACATTTGACATGCGCAAGTGTCACCGGCTTTCCGATCATTGGTGAACTATGACTTGCAATGCTGTCCGGCTTGTCAAGTTCATCGGGGATCTTGTCCATGTGGAAAAACTTCATCGCGCCCTATCGCTTCGATACGTTATAGAGGCCTGCCTCGATTATTCTAGCACTTACAGAAGGCAGCTCCTGAAATTATTCCGGAACGAAATGTGTTAGGACAAGACATAATGAAAGATCTATGACATTGCATACCTACGTATACGGTTCTACGACGATTGTCTCCATCTGAGACAAAACCTCGTTTGCTGGCGCAATAGAACAAGCCTCACATTTTGAAGTCTCTAATGCTGTACAACCCTGTAACGTTATCTTTGTCGATCGAATGTCCTTCCAGTCGGATAGCGTTCGTAGCAAGGGCAAAGCCGAGATTTCGTGAATCATGCTGATGACTTGCCTGTCGCTGTGTCACATGGACTCATTTCTTGTGCACGAATTTCGTAATTCGTGCTTGTCCACCGCTACGGCAACCAGGATGCACTTACCGCCAATGCATGCAATGCTCACATTGCTGAGCCTGAGATACATTCTCCTCCATCAGAATAAATCTTTCGCTGGGCAATGCCCACTGGATCATGAACGACAACCTGGTAGATGGCTATGGCAAAGCGCAAGAGAATTTTGGCGACAGCGCTCTTACTCTTGCTTCAACGGCCCAAGTGGCAGGAGCCGCCCTGCTGGTGCAGTTCCTCGTCGCTATAGTCCAATTGAGGTCGAGAGGGCAGCCCGCTGGACTGAAAGCGTACACTTACTCCACAACTTCGCAATCTGAATATGCTTTGCTGACGAACTTGCAGGACAATCCAGATGATTACCGTGCTCACCGCGGATAATGCGCAGAACGAGCGAGGACAGATGCACCGAGATTTCTTGAAATTGCTTAGACTTTTGTGCTACTTGTTCCTCATATTGACATTCTTTGGGGCTTCTGTGTTGCTGCCCGTCAACAGTTTGCAGTATTCAGACCATCACGAGATCCGCGGTTTGGACCGGCTCAGCTATATGAACATACCCGAGGAGAAACATTCACTTCTATGGATTCATACTGCGGTACTGCTTCTTATGGTCCTATTTTGTTGCGCTACGATCAAGTCGGAGCTTTGTCGTGTTGTGAAAAGTCAAAGGTACCCAAGTGTCGATCAACCGGCTAGATTCGTGGCTGCAAGCCTGACGGGAACGGCCACCATGCGCGATATGAGGGACGTCATCGACCAAAATTGTCCAGAAGGCATAGTGGTCAAACCCATCCTGTATGATCCCATTGTCAGGGTTGACGAAGATGACATATCGAGAGTGATAGAAACTATCGAAAAGATGGCAGTTTGGCGAAGACGTGGCTCACCTTGTACACATTCACCTTTAGTACACCTGTACTCATTGACACACGTCTGCTTACCTTGTACCAATCTCCTGGGTCAAATCGACAAAAATATGGTCAAATTGAGGTCACTCGTGAGGAACGCTGTCGCATCGACACCACCTTCGCCATCTGCGGTACTCGAGGTCGTGAATGCTCGGGACTACCAGATTATGACGAGGGTGAAAACGAAGGATATCTCCATCCGTGAAGCCAGCCGAGACTTGGAAGACGTCATATGGCAGCACGTGGCATATCCGCATGCGACGAGGAAGGTACGGTATTACTTGCCTGCACACAGGCTTTGCGTCCAGACATTGACATCCGTGGCTGCAGTTGCACTAGCCTTACCTGTGTCCTTTCAAGGACTTTTCGCATACCTAAACGAGTTGGTCAGAGTTATTCGGAAGGATGAATCTACCGAAATCTGGCCCTCAAAATGGGCCACTGCCTACTTTTCGGGTGTATTGCCTCAAGCTCTGGGGTTGTGCTTCGTCTACTGTTCACCTATCATCATCAGACGTCTAGTCAGGGCACAAAGGCTTACGACATTGACAGACGAGAACACAATCTTCTCCCAGTATCTGTTCGTCTATCTGTTCTTGCAAGTCTTCGTCTTCGTGTCTCTATCTGCTAGCATCACTGCTATTCTTACGCTAGTTGTCCGGAGCCCGAGCGAGGTTCCGGAGCTGTTGAGCGCCAACTTGCCCAAGGCAGGCAACTATTTCCTATCCTACGTGATGATGCAGGGACTTACACTAGCTGTAAGTGGATTGGTCGACTGGAGAAGAATCTGGAATGGCCTGCCACTGGTGAAGCGGCAGCGTAGATCAGCACGACAAACCATATTGACCAGGTGTCCTTCTTCGTGCAACTGGCCAGTCCTTTTCCCCACCGCGACTCTCCTGGGAGTGATAGGTTTGTAATCTACTTGTGGGTTATAGAATTGACTGACATCGGCTCAGGACTGGTGTATTCTGTCATTACGCCGTTGGTGCTTCCATGTCTTTCGATCATTCTACTGGTTCTCCTGTGGGCCTTTGTGCACCGCACCTCATCTGTCGTTCAGGAAGATCTGTTTTGCTCCCGCTTACTATACACCAGATCACTCCTCAATCTCCATTTTGGGCTATATGCCTTGGAGCTTTGCATGCTTGGTACTTTCTTTTCCTTGAGAGATAGCAATGGACAGCGTACTTGTATCGGTCAGGCTGTTTGCACTGGTGCCATCATTATTTTCTCAGCTGCATCGCATAGAAGTAGCGAGAACATAGTGGGTAGTGGTGTTGCGGCGACAACAAAGTCTTTTAAACATCTATCTTGGTCATGGCCCATGAAAATGGCATCACTGTTGGATCTTTGGAAGAGCTCATTACCAAAACAAGGCAGCAGTACTGATACTCCAACCTACAGGGGGGCCGATATCGTGCCGTTTCGTAAGGTCGTGCATTTAGACCGTGCCAACTGCCATGTGAAGGGCTTGGGAACAATCCATATCCCGGCATATGATCTTGGACCCGTAGGGCAGCTCGTGGAGCTGCATCAAGTCATATATGAGCATCTGATTGCAGAAGTAAGAGTGCAGCTCTCCACTTATCTTCGTGTTACTACAGCTGGATATCTAATCGACAGGGAGGAGGAACTATGTATTTATGAGACGGAGGCTTTAGAGAATCTAAAGCTGGACTTCTTTTCATTCACGAATCGGATCTGAAAGTCGCGAGACATTCGTAGTCAAGATTAGAAATGCTGCGACCATCGAATGCTTGCTATTTCCGATCTTCCAGTCGTGCCCAGATATTACCGTACAGCAAAAGTCTAAGATTATCTCCGGAGGCGCACAACTTCGTGAGAACGTTTTTCACCCTTTAAACTTTTGATTCTTTCGGCTTCTCTACCCGACATTTGGACAATGTCGACGAATAATTTGCGTCCAAGCAGCCATATAGTACGGGATCCTGATCGAGATGCGCTCAATCTTTGAGGTGATATGTCGAATCTCAGCATGTATTGGGCAGATAGATTTCATTCATTTTTAAGACCTTTTACATGAGGAAACTGCCCTCTTTCGAGTGTACTGAGAGAAGGATATATATCTTTCGTTCTTTGAGTTCGCCAAGATTGTACTGCCGCCTATAGTTCCATATTTTTGAGAACAACAATTACTCAAAGATTGCGTCGAACATTCACATATCTCGTCCCCTTAACACTCTATCAGGACGAGACTCCACCGCGGGCCAGATCCTTACAAACGCTGTATTCGCGACGAGGTTCTGTCATCATCTTTTCGTGCACGCTTTCGCTCTCGAAGTAGGTGGGCAGCCCGATGAGGCACGATGATGATAAGATGAAGAGCTATTAGTACTAGTCGGTCAATAAGAAGATCTTTATCGTGTTTCCCACAGATTATCCGAAAGACAGGGCTGTCGATCGGACCATCAGAAGACGTCCGAGCATTTGCGCTGAACATCTTTATCTACAGCCACATATTTCTCGGCATATCATTTTCATCGCATTCTTGTCATTTACCTTATATTTCTTGTGTTACCGCGCGAAAGAATCGTCTAGGATCATTTGCTCTTGATGGAAAGCGGAACAGATAACCTCCATGGAAAGTTGTTTCTTTCTTGATTGTTGATATCATCTAAGGAGAACAATCCTGAATGCCAAAGCAGTACGTTACATCAGCTCCGTACACGCTATTAGTTTGAGAGCATGAGAACATGTTATTAGGTGATAAATCATCTGATATTGATCGAACAGGACAATGGGATAGTGTTTCTTACACCGATTTCCTTCACAAGGGGTCCCTTCCGCCGCTCATACCGGTATGTAGTAGCTCTCTACAGAATTGGCCACTTCATTCGATGATACTATCCACTCCTTTCCATGTATACAAGATACATACCCTCAATGAGACCTTTTTCACCGTGGCCTGTACCTCCGAAGCTGCCTATCAAACTGCTACCAGCTTTTTTCGGGAGGAACAAAATGTTATCTATATTCGTAGCATCTGTAAACACATCGTTACGAATGCTCAATCCCTTTTTCTGACAGTACTTTCGTTGAACGCGCCAATACGAGACGACGATGGTCTGTTGATCAGCGTTGGAATCTTCCAGGATGCTCTACAGAGTCCCATTAGAGAATGCGAGAAGCGATTCGCAAATGACTCTCACTTCCGTCAGTTCATCTTGAATGCATCATACGCACAAGAAAGCGAGAATCCCTCCCGGTCGATCACGCTTCAACTCCAATGGATCAGGATGCATCATCTGAGCGGCCTTGTTTGGTCGAGAAAGCAGATGATCAGCAACTCTACTTATTTTAGACGATTAAGCGGACGATTTGCACCTCATGCTGTGGTTCTCCGACTTACGCTTAGGGCAGATGCGTCACTATTGCGCATGGTAGATTCGTCCAAACAAGGCAAGAAATCTGTCAATTTTGCTAGCGATATAGAAGAGATAGCATGATACCACCAACGTGTATGAATAGACATATAATCCGTACAATCAGTCGTTAATCTCAGATGCGCCGTCATGTGCAGACTTGCGGCCCTATGTGATTACTGCTTCTCATGCTGACACCGATCGATTTTGTTCGCCCTAGATTTGGCCTACTGCTTTGTCATTGCGATCATCATTGATACTGGACGTGAGATCATTTCTACGACATTGCACGCCACCGAGTTCGATTGCAAGCAGGTTTTCTCTTCCATCGGACCAGCTGCAAGGAAAGAGGCTCGTGGGTGCAGAGTAGAATCATTAGATCATCGTCATGAATTTGTCGCCTTGGCCATGCGAATGATCCTTCACAGTTTATTCAAATTCAGCATCGGAGTGTCGAGAATTGCCATGATTAGACCAAATGCTGTTGGCTCGAGGTTGGCACAATTGAGACGGTCTCATGATCGGAATCAGCTTGCTGTCCGAACTTCGCTCCCAGACCAGGATTGCCGCATCACGAAATAACTAGGATCAGGTAATCGAATACATGATACGATGCTACTATCATACTGGACTACATCCCATGGATGAATTTCTGCTTCTTCATCATAGAAAGCTATACTGATGCAGCGACCGTCCCTAGTAACAGCGGTAGTCGCCGCAGATGTCAATCTTCCTGATGGTTTCTGGACGAGCTGTTCATACCCCAAAAAGAACATCATCGTCGCACAGGTTGGCTTCGCACAGCAACAATGGCGAACCAAAACTGGGGGAGAATTGCATCAGAACATCACTCCTGCCGCACTCAACCGCTTCAGCGATGTGATATGTTTTTTCGCGACCTCGTCAGAGATGCACTTATTGATGGCCAAGAAATGGATTGAGGATAACTATCACCACAATGTTCCGACAAAAGGCGTAGCCTATCTGTTAAGAGTCTTCGACAAAGCGGCGCGAAAAGGAGCGCATAAGCACGACAATCGATTTAGCTCGCCACCGACTAACCTGGACGTCTGCTTTGCAAAGACTATCTTTGGGGAGATTCATCTTCGAACGGTCTCAAGCGAACGTTTATTCATCAAGACGATGACCTCTTTGAGCTCTGAAATGCTACAGAATAGACTGCGACATGGTAGGGCTTGGGATGCAGAAAGCCTCAAGACACTTCTTACACATTGGTCAAATTTGACGCATGATCACTCAGATGAGCTCTACCTTGAAGAGCACCATCATGAAGCAAATGAAGAAGTGAGATCGTTGACGCAAGATCCTACCGAGAGCGACGTAATGCATTTAATCGAAGACAAAGACCTTTTCAGGACTTGGCAAAATCAGGACATTTTACACTTCGTCGGTCTTCTCTTGGCGCGTCATGCGATGACTTCTCAGCATTGGTCTGCAGAAGGCGCCATCGATGTCAGGAACGACTCACATACATTCCCCTTCTCATTCTTCCACTGGAGACTGAGATATCATCATTTCTCTCAGAAGCTAATCCGTGATCGTCTGCCTGACTTCCATATTAACAATATCAAAACGGTCTGGGCAAAAGAGCTCTGTCGATTTGAGAGTGCAACTTCAAGCCAAGTCGCTGGATCACAATATATCAGTAGAGTGATGAGTCGACCCGATTATGCTGCAATTCTCCAATCGCGTACGCAGAACGAATATTGTGACTTTTGTTTGAGCGAACGATGGCACACGCGCCTTCCGTGCTTACATCTAATGTGCCTATCCTGTCTACAAGGACTGGCAAGTCCGCAATCTCGGTCGCCGCATCAACTAGTCATCGATGGCTGTCCTTTCTGCATTTCGAAAGCATCCCATACCCGTGTACTTCCAGTATCTGTTCAACCAAGATGGGCACCGTTGCGAGTCCTTGATCTTGATGGGGGTGGCGTCAAGGGTATCGTCCAAATTGAAGTTCTCCGTGCACTCTCCAGCGCCATTGGCCTTGAATTATCAATATCGTCCTTTTTTGATCTGATTGTGGGCACAAGTATCGGTAATTACCATTCTGACATACGTGTCAGGCCTTCAAGCTGACAAGCTCAGGTGGAATCTGTGCCATTGGAATCGGTCTGAAAGGTTGGTCATTGGAAGAATGTGCTGACAAGATGAAATGCCTGATTGGTCTTGCATTTCGAGGCAGGATAAGTGTCAACGGTAGGATGCCATATTGGTTGGCTCATCTTTTACGCGCCGCGAAATTGTTTCGTCACGGTTCATTCTACAATGAAGCTCAAGTCGCATCGAGCCTCCAGTCAGCCTTCGATAGCGCACTTCTAGTAAGCCCCAGTCATAGAGACCGCAGTTGTCATGTGGCAGTTCTAGTTGATAATATATCGAAAAGATGCTGCCAGATATTGCCATCCTACAACCAACCCAACACAACATATGCTACTTCAAAATTCTATCGGCGAGCCGCAATGGACTCTCGACATCTATCTCTAGAGCAAACTACCGCGTAAGTCATTTTCATTGCATGGATGTGACGATACAGCTTCTTTCTAACCTTCCACTCTCAGAGCTCGAGCAACGTCTGCTGCCCCCATGTATGCGATCCTCATATCATTTGACTTTGATCTCTTACTGATTGCAGCAGGTACTGCGATACTGTGAGTATCTGTAACGATGTTTTCCAAGATGGTGGGACAAGATTCAATAATCCCACCGCAATTGCGTTTGAAGAAGCGAAGATGCTCTCCCTGTATTCCGCTAGAGCTATTTACAGTCTTTCTGTTGGTTGCGGTCTGTTCGACCCATCTCAGAGGCGCGACAATTTGTTTGGAAGATTGACCGACTACGTATACGATCAAAGTGATGCTCAGAGACAGTATGAAAGATTCCATCTCCAGGCACCAGTCTCTGAGCGGAATTTGTTCCGACGTCTGAACCCGCGACTGTCAATGTCAGACCCGTCTTTGGACGATGTCAACCAGGTCGATACACTACAGCATGAATCGGCCCGAGCGCTAGAGTCCGGTCATTGTCAATCGATGATTGCCGAAGTCGCACGAGAGCTCATCGCTTCCATGTTCTATATCAGCGTCAAAAGAACATCGCCTTCCGCTGACAGAATTTTTGACCTCTACACCTTCGAAATACATACTCGTTTTGACAAGCGTGCACTCACTAGGCTAAGCCAAGTGCATGAGACCCTAGCGCTCGTTGTGCAATTAGGCGAGAGCATGTCTTTTCCTGCCGCCCTCAACCGTTCTCATTTCAGAATCAGCCGTGGTCTAGAAAGTACACGCTACGATCGGTTGTCCACTCGCATGCCAGTCACTTTATATCCTCAGGAACAAATCAGATCTATCAGTATTGCGCTTGAGATACGAAATGACATGGTCGCACTACCAGGATCACCGTTTGAAATAAAAGAACTGATAGCGAATTGTGACTTTACTTCGACCCATAGAGGCAAGAAGAGAAAACGCTTATTGGGTCTCCGATAGCTGGCAATGGAAGGGTCTGATACTGGTCTCTACAAACACGGACAAATACTGCTTCAAAAGTTTCTTGGCTGTCTACACAATTTCTCGTGGAGCGAAGGTTGTGTCAAATGTATGCACGTTTCCGAAAAGTTACAGTCTTTTGGATGTCATCCAGACCGGGTTGATAACTCTTAGACAAGATGATAGCTCGGCCGTGATAGAAGAGCTTCGTATCCGCCTCCTAAACATTTACCATACGCATGTACATACTCGCTGATCAGCAATTTCCAGCACTGCTCTATGTGTTCGCTTTTCAAAATAGCAGATATAGTATCGCGTCCGTTGTCTCACAATCATCTTAATATCTGCATAGTGTTGCTGATGTGGATAGATTTAAGTCTCAGAAAGCGGCAATGGAAGCTGAGAAGCTTCCCGTAATCACTGAATGACCCATGTGCTTGGATTGATACCCAAGGTGCTCAAAAGGCAAGATTCGATTTATTCCTATTTCAATCTTGTTCTGTTGCACTGTACATGAGAAAATGTTATTGAACCCAAAGTCGTAGACTCCACTTTTCGAACTGCTTATGCGCGAATCGTGTTCCATGCTTCCTGACTGCTGAAGGACGTGCTCGTCGTCCGAGACAGCATCGGGGGGTAGTGACGTCTAGCCGACATGTAACCAGCACGTGTTGACGTCAGACACGATAGTACAAATTTCTGATATAATGACACTAAGACTTGACCCTGTGCTACGACTCTAAACAGATTGTCTTGTGATTCATTCAGGACGATATCTGATGGTAAGCATTCATGATTCCAAAGATGTGGTTTGGGACAAGCACCGCTGGAGACACCAGCGGGCCTTTGTCATATCTCGTACAGCCTCTTGTGTCTTGCAAAATCATCATTATCGAGTCAAGCTCACCACTGGTAGAGTCCATTGTTTTCAGACCTTCCATCAATTACGTCTATCCCCACGTGGAGAAATGCACCCTGTCCGAAAACACTTCCGTCCTTTTGGTCTAGTAACATTTGAGCACAGGCTGAGATAGCATTGGTCATTTCAAGCTAAGATTATGCAGCTCGCATTCTATGGTCAGTGGTTTTCACGACTTGTTATCACCAGCATGAGCGTCGCTAGCCTCGGGGTCTTTGACATCGAATTCGCTCGCTTCGATCCCGGTTGCCATTGGTAGACGTTTTATTCCAAAGAGAGGCTCTGCAAAGCGATCTCAGTAGTCGCCAAGACATCTAGAATGATAGCTATGTTTGCTTCTTACCTCAGCCATGATTGCTGCAGCAGCCGGCCAAGGCTGGCACCGAGGTCGCTCAGGGTTGCCTATTTCATGCTTGTGATTGGTTCTGACAGGGACGGTCATTTTGTATATCAATTAACGACGTCTTCGCGGTTCATGAAACGCACGAAGTAGTAAGACTTTGCTATAAAAACAGAATGGTACTGCGTCAACTGCCTTCGCACACGTCTCATAAGCTACAATCTTGTGATGTTGCCGTCTTGGGACCACTGGAGACCGCTGATCGCGACAATGTAGAGATGTTGCTAAGGGATGAAGTCGAAGCGCTAGGGAGACACCGTTTCACTCAGCTATATATTCGAGCCAGAGATGATGCCATGACCAAACGCAATATCTGTGCGGAGTGCTCAAAAGCGGGATCATTCCCCTCCCACCCGGATAAAGTTCTAAAATTCCTGAATCGACCGCCGGCTCACCTTTGTCCACTAGCGTGAGAGCGGACTCGGGCCCTTTAGAGGCCCGAACGCTGTGTGATATGCCTTCGGTGACACCAACCAATGACCAGGGTTTGCGAAAGATGCGCGAGGCTTTTGCAATGCGGAAGTGAATCTAAATAGAAGTTCCTGGGTATTACTCCACCAAGTGTTCAACGCTGCAGAACAGTAGTTTGCAGACTGTGCCCTCCTGCTTGATGAGAACCTATCCTTGATACAACAGAATAGCAAGAAGGCTGTGCGGAAGGCAGTGAAGGTGGTGTGGTAGGTCACACCAAGATGATGAGCTACGAAGACATTGTGATCGCGCGAAGAATGCACGAGGGGAATGCACGAGGGAAAACGTGCGAGCACGAGTTGGGGTAGGTTGCGTGGTAAGGTTGCGGGCGCACAAGCCAGACGGGCAAAAGCCAAAGACAAGCCTGGATTCGAAACGGTAAAGGTGGAGATCGCGGCTTCCGGCCTGTCTGAGTAAGTTACCTCTCCCTCTACCACTAGTATGTAGCATGACCCGGTATCACTAGTTTTGGCATTCCGCACCAAACAATTGTCGACGCCTACTTTCCTTACTCTAAGTGCCGGAGATGCTTGCAGATCATCTGCTTTTGCAGTGCGCTCAATTATCTTTCCGAAATATGAGTGAATTCCTGCAGAGTCGTATCTATATCGTTCTCTATATCATGTGCGCTATGCGTTGACATTCGTAAGCTTTTGTTTGCTAAGTCTGGAAGCCAAGCGGACCTTCGTCCGTGATCTTCGCTCGCCGGAGCAGTTTGCGAGATCGGTCGACGTGGCACGCTCCCGACTTCTCATACGCCCGGACAAGGCCATTGCCCATGACCAACGAAAAGTTTTCATTCACCATCGGTGCTCTGATATGCAGGGTCTGGTATACTCAAAAAGCAAATTAGGACCTTCTTTACAGAGACATGCACTCTATCTTAGCATATCGACACGCCATCTTACGAGAATGCACTCTACTAAGATTATAAGATCAGAACGCCCAGTCAAATTGTCGTTTTTGGAATCGGCATCAACGTGCTCCAATTTACACGTCGATCAACGTTTTTGACTTGCTCAAAGAATTTGTCCTCAATGAACGAAGCAGTCTCTCTCTCGTGCTTGTGCCGTCCCACATCCAGGGTGACCTCTCTGTCGGGTCGACCCCTCACTCGTCTAAGGCTCTTCGTGTGCTGTGGGAGACGCACATATCAACTCGATGCTCATACTATTGGAACGGCATATCTGCACGCGCTTTTGTCACATGATCGATGGCTCTGTGCAAAGGTATGTGTACCCTGTCAGCGCTCGTAGCATCGATTAACTCATCTCGGTCCTTGTGAGGCAGACATAGATCGTCAATAGTTCTCCGTGTTGACGAGTGGTAGGTTCTGATTTATCTCTGTATTCTCGAGTGCGTCTGTAGCATCTGTTCTGGCGCGGAGAGACGTATGCTGTGACGAGGAAGCAAATCTTCCACATTTAGTGCGGCCTTCTCTTTGTATCTGGCGTCGGACTCTTCATTACGTCGTTCAGATCGTATCTGTGCCAGTCTCCGTGAGAACAGACCACTTTTCCATTGATGCAACGACCTCACCGTCCCGAACGAATTTCGCATCTGTAAGATCTGTACTCGAATACGCCAGTCCTTTTCCTTGCCACCAAGCTCATACGACACGAACGGTGCGGGACTATCCCACTTTTACGGCTGTCTCCATTCGCAGAAGAGGCAATACAGACACGCACTTGTGTGTTCTGTTGAGCAGGATTTCATATCTTGCCCGGTGTTAATCTGTCGGAGGAGCGTACTTGCTAAGAAAGCCGGCGCGGTTAAATGTGGCTGAGCGTGGCTGTCGAGGGCTTGCAATCTATATTGGTATGTATCATGACAATCTCTTCCTTCTGCATCACACTCCAGCGCACCGATAAGGCTACTGACACCATTCTGGACGGAAGGCATCGTACCCTCGGCAAGAGCAAGGGCGATTTTGATGTACTCACCCCTATAGAGAAAAGGGAGCATCATCTGGCAGTAGCCCGTCTCTCAATTGGTGAGGCGAGAACGGCGGGAGATATGCCGTACAACTTATAGACTTCCGTGCGGAAGTTGAATCAGGGCGATGTCTAGCCGTTGGTACGTTCTAGTAACATGACTTATGGCAGTGAAGCAATGGAGGTTGGGAAGACGAGGGGCAGATAGACGAAAGAGCGAGGGCTGGGGTAAGAGCCAAGCCGCTAGAGTAACAAATAGTCTCTTGCATGTGGTATCTCGGAACCGTTGCACTTATGCAGGCATAGACCAGTATCAACGACGGCAGTATTGTCAGGCAGCAGAAGCAGCCATCAAAAGCATGCAGTCCGCACGAGACTTTCCATGCGCGGGAATTGCAGATTATCTGACCACAGGTCCGAGGATCCAAACATTGGTGCACCTTGCAGAGAAAATAATTTTCGATTGACATCGTCTTGTCTGACACGACTGTGGAACCTGCATTTCATTGCCTATTTCAGGCTTGAGCCTGCCCGTCGTCACGCCCAGTGACAGTTACGAACACTTGCAATCACCGGTCTCGTCATTGAATGAGCATATATTACCGATTGCAGTACACTCCATGGCAGTCAGTCCATCATGTCCGCATGGTAGAAGGTTTCGGAAGCTTACGATCAAATTGTTCGGTCCGGGGCCAGCTCCACAAATGCAACTGTCTTCTGGGATCGTATCATCATTGGTGCTATAGGTACATGCTCCAGGTCCGCCTGGAGCTGGACCGCAAGTCTTGACGGGACAATTAGAAGTCATTAGCAAGACAACTTGTAGAACGACATACCCCGACGAAGACCGCTCGTTTGACTAGAGTGGTAAGCGGCTGCTTCACTGGAGTCGCGCCAACGCATTCATTCATGAATGACAGCATGGCGCAGCACAGCGGTAGTGCGATGGCTAATCTCATCCTTACTCGAGCTTTGGTGAAATGGCAGGATACGTTGACACAAGTCTTAGGCTGCGCTGAGGGGCGGGAGCTGTCTTGACGCAGGAAATACCGGATCAGTGTCAAGATTATATATCCTGCGTCGGGCACACCGTGGCGGCATCACTGACGAGGATCATCAGACTAGGTCGCGTCGCAATCCGTGCTGCCACCTTCCACAAACGAGTGCAGTACATATCATGAGCGAACGCCAAAATGCGCAGATTAGGAAGAAAATGCCAGTGGATCTTACGTAAGTTGATGCAGTCAGGGCTGGGTAATGTTGGGCAGACATTATCTTGGCTCCGTACCGTGCCACGTTAGGACCATGAGCTGCTCATAACATTTGAGAAGGTTTCTGGTACTTCTGCAACGGTCTTTACCGAACTCGTTCTTAGCGGCAAGCGTTGTGCCGGTGATCTTATGCTACCAAGGATAAAATCGCGATGCATCCGAACAGAAAGCAACGCCTGACCTGCACACATCGTAGTCCGCCAAGGCCAGAAAGTCTGGGGACCTGCCATTAGCTTGGTAAAAGCGGGGATGAACGAATCAAGCCCCCTACCTGCCCCTTGCCTTACTACCACATGACCAATCGTCCGTTCGGCGTCAGCATGATATGTCGATGATGACTTAGCGTGGTCTTACTGCTTCAGCCGCAAGTTGATATGGAATACGTGCAAGAGAATCGAGATGACTATATTTGACCACCTTCAAGCTTCACACTTAGCTCATCAGCGCTTCAATGTACCGCATGCGTGAGAGTACAGCCTTCGCTGCCTGTGCTTCAGGGCCGATCTGACTGTGACCAACAAGATCTTCTAAAGCCATTTTCCAAGACGACCAGCTCTGTATTCCACTATCTCCAGCCCGCCCTTCTTTTGCTGCAGTCATATATATTGCCTTGCCAGCGTATCGAAGCCATACCAGCGCTGCTTCAACACACGGGTCAACATGTCCGCTAGCTTGGCTCTTCTGCATCTCCAGCAGAGGCTGGAAAGTTGTCTTGACGCAAGCCATGACTCGATCTGTACAAATGCCAACAGCAATAAGTCTGGCCAGAAAGCCAATCAGACCACTTCTCTCTCGCGGATCGCTGGTGGTAGCCCAAGTCTGCTGTATGACAGATCCCAAGAACGGTAGATCTTGCCATATGATGCCATCAGAAGTCTGCACCTGATTGGAAAGACCGGTGCCATCGTCCTTCTGACGTTGAAGAGCCCCGATCGCTTTGGATGACAGTAACATTACGATCCCTTGGTCCATTACTGGGCTATCTGAGTCCGTTTGCTTGGCGAAGTGTAGATAAGTATACCAGAGGTCCTGACAGTCAATCTCCAACGAAGGCACTGCCTGCGTCGCAGAACCACAACGTTGACAGATGGTGTCGACAAAGCTGCTTGCTGATTTAAGTAAACTTTGTGGATCCTTCTCTTTCTCAATATCTTGCCGGAGCTCAGCGCTAAATGCAAGACGTTTCTCAAGTTGTTCATGAAGAGACGTCATATTTCGATGCCAGGTTCGGGAATATATGGCAAATAAAAACAGTCGAACTTCTGGCATGTATACTATATATCGACTTTAGACACAAGCTAGGCTCCAATGAGACTACGCTTAGTCATGATCACCATATCATGCTGACGCCGAACGGACGATTGGTCATGTGGTAGTAAGGCGAGGGGCAGGTAGGGGGCTTGACTCGTTCATCCCCGCTTTTACCAAGCTAATGGCAGGTCCCCAGACTTTCTGGCCTTGGCGGACACAATGATGTGCACACGGATTAAGCCCGAGCTTAAGCCACGAATGAACAACAGCGTCTGTTACGTTGGCCTTGCTTTTTGGCCTTGCTTATGTACCTCTCTGTCAACCAAGTATCCCAGCAACCTATGCCCAAAATCGTGTACGATTGCCACGGCCATATCAGCACCTTTTCTCTAGTCGACTCCGGTAATCTTGCGACTTAAAGGCGATTTTGACCAGTCGGATTCAAGTAGCAGTCAGAGAATTAGTTGGCCTTCTGTCTTTGATTGTGGCGTCACTTTGTCTCATACCAAGGCGGCACCAAGTATCGCCGAAACTTCAAGAATAGGTCAGACTCTTCGTGAAGATTATGGACATTAGGCACGCCAATATTTGTTACGTTGCGACTTATTCCGGTAAAGAAAAAGAATGCAGAAAACAATGTAGCATTTCCAAATTCGA
Organism: Elsinoe australis; assembly: GCA_007556505.1. NCBI lineage: Eukaryota > Fungi > Ascomycota > Dothideomycetes > Myriangiales > Elsinoaceae > Elsinoe > Elsinoe australis. The sequence continues at coordinate 49,445 of SWCS01000015.1, forward strand.
CGGGTCGGCAATTTCGTTAGCTGAAGATAGAGGCTACGTATCATCGAATAGCTCGCAAGTTGCTCTTTGTAGGAGTTAACCAGTACATCTCCGCGACAGGTGCTCGCCCATTCACGCGTGGCACGGCCTGCACCTGGGGTGTCAGAGGCGGTTCCTCGCCCCACACAGCCTTGGCAAACAGCTGAGACAAAGACAATGCGGCCTTACGTTTCCGAGTCTGCCTTTTCTCGGCCGTATAGTCAGCTAACATCCCTGCCGTTCGTTTTGCTCGTGCGTATTCTAGAACTTTGAACCTCATTACATTCGGCCTTCCCAGAATGACAGACTGCGTTGAACGTCTCGCCTTCGCTTCGTTGTTGATCTCGAGTAAGGTGTTAATCCGATCTTCCTGCAGCGCATTTCGAGCGAATGAGGTTGATGCGGCTTTTGCAAGCTTTTCTATATGCTTTTGAAGACTACCTTCTTTACTTTCTATCCCTGTGGCATTGAGATCTCAATTGAGGATGACAACGTGCAATGACAGGAGAGCCTCTACCGATCTCGGGGTCACATGAGTAACAGGTGTCGCGGGTGTCAGTAGTATATGCTGTATCGAACGAGACTGACAAATCTCCTCGAGAACTCTAGGCGAATTAATCGGGAACAGTCCGGCTTTGCTCCAGTCTGCGAGGATGTTTTCCCTGGAAAGTGCAGTCTGTCTTGCCGGGCTGTATAGAGAGCTGAAATGTTGCTTACTAATCGTGCCAACACCTCCCCTTTCCATTCTCTCCACGTTGCCGCGGTACGCTGCCTTGAGTGGTGCAAAGATAGAGATAACGCAAGGCTGTAGCCTATGAGAAGTGTGCGAAGTCAGACGACACAAGAGGATGTTGTTAGCGAAGCAGAACTCTAAGATCTTGAGCGTCTCAGGCGTTCCAAAATCATCACAAATGAGCACACGAGACCGTTTCTTCGTTGTTTCGGGTCTGAGGATGAAACACACGAACAAGCCGGTCAAGACTGATTTTTGAGTCAGTATGTCCGGACTCGGAATATGCGTAGTGCCAGCCGGGAGTAGGAAAGCTTGTCCAGTTGCTTCTATGCGTGGTAGCTGGCCAAATGACCAAAAGAGCCAGGTACCGTCCATCTGCACTGATGCACTCGATAGCCGTCACCGTCGTACGCATTACACGTGCGCCTCTACAATCACGCTCACCGTTCTCACTGACGAGTACCTTCACTGCACCAAGCTTGAAGAGCATGACGCCCGTCTCATCCATGTTCCGCACGTTCTCAGCTAGTACTGTCGGGTCCTTCAACACCGTGACGATCACTTCAAACCAGTGTGCCGTCTTCTCATAGTTGTTCTTGTCATGACTGTTCCAATATATCGCTTAATTCTTCGTGCTCTTAGCTCTGAATGGCGCTTCTTAAATGCCTCGACCCAGTCCTTACCTGGTGGACTACGTAGTCGGTCTGTCTTTGGCCTGATCCTGACGACGATGGATGCCACGCGAGGTATGTACTTCATCCTGATCGGTGTCCCTAGGCTGGACATATGAAGCAGGTAGTCTACTATGGCTCGCTCCTCTGCAGGCCTGAGGTACTGTCGTCGTTCAGCTTTGGCCAGAATCGATTGTCGTCCGTGTGTGCAAGGGAAGAGGGCGGGGTACGGCACCCCAAAATGGTCATCAACAGCGCGATAGGGTCTAGGGACATCAGTAGGAAGATCTTGCGCTAAAAATGCCTGGCTTTGTCCATGTCCACAACGTGCCATCCACAGACAGTGAGATAGCAATGTCGAGAGACGGTCGATGGACAGCATTGGGAGACTTCGACACGTGTTAGAAGAGGGTTCAAGAACCCACGTGACATGCGCCACAATCTGCGCAACTTATGCATTGATGCACCTACACTCTCTGCTTACTGTTTGATTGGCCGTGCTGTGCGGCTCTGTCCAAACCAATCACAAGCATGAAATAGGCATCCCTGAGCGACCTCGGTGCCAGCCTTGGCCGGCGAGATCGAAAACCAGCTGTCTGGATCTTGGCTGCCGCAACCAAATGGTACCAGAGATCGCTTCAAATCACGGATTGGGAAGGAAGCAGACATAGTCATCATTCTAGATTTCTTTACGACCACTGTGATTGCTTTCAGGACCTCCCCTCAAAGCAACATGCCACTAACGGCAGCAGAAAATTGAAGTGGGCGTTTTTGATGTTAACGACCTTAAGGCTAGTGACGCCAATGCTGGTAAGAACGGATGGTGAAAGCCACTAAGTATAGATTGCAAGCTGCACAACCTTGTAGTAAAGGTATTAGTGCTATTCTAGCTTATGCTCAAATGCTATACGAACAAAAGAACGAAAGTGTTTTGGGACAGGGTGCGTTCCTGCAGGCGAGGACGCACCTTATACAAATTTCGAAATGTCGTAAGAATTTTGGCCTTTCAGCGTCCTCATATCAGTGGCTTTGTTAGTACATATAGATATCTCATAACATTTTCCGTTCGCTACTGCGCCATTTCTGGTGATTTGATGGTGACACGAGCACGAATTGAAGAATTTGCTTATAGAAGATACACTGAAATCGATGAATAGCCTAGTGAAGGAGCACAAATATTGCAAGCGTATAAAATTACCAAGCGTACGCAAGTGAAATGAGTGTTATTCCGACTCTATAGATGACATCGAGAGGCCTGATCGCTTGCTACGAGTCCGAAAACTATATGTAGTGACTTTGATCGATTATATATCTGTGCGATGCTGACTTTCATCTTATTGTGGATCGCTCAGCACTAGGGCTCCAGCCCGACGATCCACGACTCATTTGTCGCGCTTGAGACGCGCTCTGATCTCTGTCTTATATTTCTTTGTCTCGGCCAGTGCTACTTGTAGTGATGTTTGTACTGACGTTTCCCAAAGTGTAAGTCGGGCTGAGAAAGCAGTTCGTAAGTCCGGGTCTAATGGAGTAATTTGAGCTGCGGGAGCGAGATTGCCATGGTTTTCTGGCGTGGTATGGAGAGCTGGCCGCTGTTCCGAAAATCCTCTTGGCCTTTCTGCTCCGCGCGAGAGGCTTTGGAACGCAGCTCTTGCATTATTCAACCAATCATCATACCGGAATAGGGTATCGAATTTATCGTTACCTCCCTCCATCGGCGTCTCGTCCTTCGATTTGGGGTTCGACTCCTCTCGCGGCGATGGCAGTTGACTACAGAGATGGTATAGCGGTTCTACCCAGGAGATACTTGCGCTATCTAACGTATGTACAAACTTGCCGGTAAGGAAGAAGTATATTATTCTGCCAAATCGGTCAAAATTGATAGATCCGACTGTACGACTCTGGAAGTTTTTTTTAGTAAGAAAAGTAAGCAAAATCTGTCGCTGCTTTACTTACATTAAGCGATGTCGACGGGGTGACAGATTCTTTTTGTACCCAAGCTGTCGTCAAGTTTGACCACGAGGGGCCATCCGCTTCAAATGATTCAGAGGAGCCTTCGCTCTGACATCGTAGCAGCAGCGTCACAATTTCGTCCTCGGATTCCTTCAGGTGAAAGATCCTGGCGCAGCCCAATTGAAATGTCATTTGAGTTGTAATGACCTCCTGCAGCTCGCAAGTCGAATTGGAAAAAGTCATCTTCATCTGCGACTCATTTGCCCTTCGGAGATGACTATCTAATGTCACGAATGCTTTCAACGTTTTCACTTCTTCAGCGGTCGGCCACATGGATTGCCACGATGGCTTAACCACATGACTTGTCGCACGAATGTTGTTAGCTACTCCTTGGGTAGGCTCTACTGACAGCAGAGGGTCACCTCTCAATGGTCTTGCTTTGTGTAGAGACGGACGTTCGGGTGCTTGTCCGCCATGGTAGTCATCGAAGTCTGTAGCTTTCTTTCGCTGTCCGAAGTCCCATTTAAGCCTTTGGCTGTTGGGCTTGAAACGTTTTCTGAGTCCATGATGTTCTGACGGAGATTGCGGTCGCTTACGTTTCTGAGCTTTAGCTTCGTCGCGGCTATCGAATTTGTTTTGGACTGATTTTCTTTTGCCTTTGAGTAAGTCGACGCCTCCATCGCGCTCATAGTCTGTATCGTCATTTGCGTTTTGATTAGGTAGATGCGGTGTTCGTTGTCCAACTCGAGAATCGTCACTAGTCCCGCCATCATCCACTCCGCCGTTTGCACCAAATCGATGATCGTCGCCAAATTCCTCATCACTACCTTCGAGGCTATGCTTCCCTTCTCGACTGGCATACTTATTGTAGTCATCTCCGTCACTTTCATCACGTTCATCACCGACTTCTGATTGACTGACACCTCTCTCTCTCAGAGGCTCATGCTGCTCATCTTCGCCTTCGCTTCTTGCATAATCGAGACTCTCATGGCCACTGAGATCGGTTTCCGGAACTTCTTCCTCATCTTCCGTGCTATCAAACTATATAGATCAGCTTGCATGCAACATACGGAGTGGAGAAACGTACCGAAGCAGCATAAGCACGTTTGGCGCCTTTATCAGCTATTGTCAACACCTGTGATCGGTCAGGATGAATTTCCATCTTGTTTTTTATTCTTTATCGCTTGAAAGCAGCGCACGCAGGAGCTCTCTAGACACAAATGATTCCGATTGGGAATATTTCAAGGCACTACTGAGTACGTTTAAAATTGACGCACTAGACAATCACATAGTCACGTGTTGCAAAAGTACCTCAGAGTGCCTTTTCAAGCTTTCATCATCTCACGTGTCATTCCGGCATGAAGTTCACCATGTATGGATCGAGTTGCGGCACCCCTACTATTTTCCGTAGAGCATGACATCACATACGTGTTATGAGTTGGTGAGTAGTGTACAACAAGCTTCGCGAGATAGTTTCAATCATGCACTTGATACAACATTGCGGTCTGGTACAAGAAATCGACTCGCATTGCGTATCAAAAATCGATGATGAATTTTCAAGTCAACACTTTGGGTGTACACATGTTAACTCTTCGCGCAATCTCGTCTCGCGAATGATGTATCAATCTGACTTTCAATATCGTCAACGTTGATTCGTATTGCTGCCATATACTATGAAAAAGCTTGTTCTCGTTTTGTTTAGCTTCTGTGGAGGCATGAGAGCGGTAGATCTACGGTTGGGGTCGTCATGACCAAGTTGCAATCGACCATTCAGCGCATGCTCGAACAGGTGATCCAATTCAGGTATGGTATTCCCGAAATATTCTAGATTCTAAAAAAGTGTCCGCGACTCAAGCAAGTATTTGTATTCCGTTTCTTCCAGTGGAAAGCAATACAGGCTTGAAGGCATCCCATGTACGAACCCTTAGCGGAGCGATCAAATTCTGAAGTTGAAACAGAATGGTGCTTACGAGGATCTCAGCTCTCCAGAGAGATCACTAAAGCCTGTATGTCACCTTCCATTGATGGTTTCTCGAAAGCCATCTTCCACATCCACAGTCCACTTCTCCTTCATTATTCAAGGATTCACAAATTTTTGATTGCCTAGCGTCCAACTATCAGCGGTCTTCAAAGTACGAATAGCACGATACGGATCCCGATTGACATTGAGAGGCATGAATGCTTCAAGTCAAGAGTAGTCGTCTTTTGGGCTAATTTATTTTGCCAGATTTAGCTTCCCCCTCCATTCTGCTCTCGACTTGTGCCAATCATCTTAGAGCGCGATCGCATGAACCAGAAGCGTTCGATCCAAGCTGAAGATAAATATTGCTAGTAAATCATTCTCAAGCACGTAAAGAGCAGACGACTTGACTCTCGCTTTGAATACTGTTAAGTCACATTGACAGAGTATGCGGCATTTTCTCGAAGATAATCACACGATTTGATCTATCATATCACCTATATCGTCGACTTGGAGAGTCTCGACAGGGGGATCTTCGGTCAGCAGTTTTTCTTGGTAATACTGCGCACCAGGACTTGAGGCTATAGTAGAATCGCGCTCATGATCGGAAGATTCGAGATTAGCATCCTTCTCTGTCACCGCATGTTCTTTACGCTTCAGGGACTGCCTTGCTACTTCGTTTCTACTGCAGTCAGGAATGAACCTAGTTTTAAGGATGATTCTCTTACAAATCGCCAACGTTCACGTACGAAGGTTTCCAGTGTGCTAGAAGACGGCCATTCGCCGTCCACTTGACCATGTCAGCCTAATCAAACCCCTATGAGATAATTTGATCATTTACCTCAAAGTCGTCAACATCGAAGTACGCTGACAGTCTCGCCTTGGCCGCGGCTTTACGACTTAGCTGGGATGTGGCTCTCTTTGATTCTACCATGCTGTTCAGTTGTCAAGTATGTTCTTGCGTCGACGACTGGTTACAATCTCAGCTCTTGATTGCAAGTCTAGGATTTGTGCAGCGCTATATATAGTAGAGAAGTCACAGCCATGTCCATACATGTCTGAATTAGATCTCCAATATCCTGATAATATCAATCTACCATACTTTCCGTCATATCGCATGAAGAACGTGGTCTACATCTTCGATATCCATGTGATGCTCATTTCCATAAGAAAGATGCCATGTAGGGGTTTGGTATAAGCTGATAGTACGATACGTGACATATGTACTAGGTTGATACATAGTTCCAGAGTGGTTGCCTATAAACAGCGACTTCGAAATCAAGCATTGCTGCCCGATACGTGAGATGAATGAGGCGTCTCTGTCTAACGCTTTAGTATGTGCAACATGGGCTGAAATTTGCCTATTCCGTCCTGCCCTGGCAAGTTCTCTGCACAATAGATGTATGTTATTACCTGCTAGACGCCGTTTGAAACGGTCTTTCTCCTGCATTTCCAAGTTTCCGCACATCGTACTCATCTAATGCTCGTCACGTACTGTCTAGAAAGGGGTACGTGATGTCTAGGTGGCACTGCTCAAAGGAATCGTCCTTTCCTTCTTTGCCGAGGGCTGATGGGTCCGTGAAATTCGCCGTTGTATATTTCGCCATCGCTGCTCAGCTCCATCCAACTGTCATCCGTGAATTCGATTATGCCATTATTCACACTTTCTCACAGGACTTTGTGATGGTTTCTGGCCCGCCTGAAGTCATGAATATATTCCTCAATGCATTCCAGTGATTCTCGTATCTTGACAGCGGACATGCGGCGATCGCTCATGAGCAGCCAAAATGTGATGAGCGTACACAAACTACGACTGGCCCCATGTCGCGAGATTTAGGGATCGATCCAATGTCGCCAAGATTATGGGGAAACCACAGACATACCACACGTGTAGAGATCCAGATACTTCTCCAAGCACTGACAGAATCTCTCCACATAGTGTACCACAATTTGATAGTAACGGCATTGATGGATGAGAATGAAGGCGGCTCGAGAAACATCTACATGTTTCATTATCACAATTCTAGAGGGGCCTAAGCTCTAGTGACCTTCTTCACTGTCGTGCACGCTCTAGTGGAAGGAGTAATTCAGTCGAAGGTATAATGTGCCTCTGATTAAGCTAAGCCTGACATTTTGACTCATCTTTTCTGATATAGCAGACCATCGAGTTCACTAGCATATATTGGAGGGACACAATTGGCAGACTAGTCCTAGAATGTAACACGAACTTTGACTCGGAGAAAAGCTCTCTATGACCGGCAAATCGGTTCTTGCTGTCATGTTCGTATAACATGTGATAAGCTGCACGTCAATGCTCCGAAGCATGACGGCGATTCAGACAACATGCAAGAGCATACGTGCATCAAGTTGATTGAACTTGCCAGATGCTACGAGGTACAAAAGCTTAAATTTAGCAATAAGTGCTACTAGACGTCACGCACAGCATCGGGAACTTTTCTGCTTTACAGGTTTATGAAATGATGAGTATAGAGAAATATGCAGTGAGATCATAGGAACGAAGGACTGATTGACTTGTTGCTGATGCCAAAGTTATGCCTCCACAACTTCATCTCGTTATTCTTGGTGGACGAAAGATCGTGTAGGATAATCGTTCTGATCTTCTGTTGGAGCGCATTCCACGTCGCCAGAGGCTGCTCGTCTTACTACCAACAAAATCTATCACCAGGGAATTCTGGCACTTTCAAGCAGGCCACGAAAGTTGAGGAGGGCTGATTCATACTACAAGATATGGCAGATCCAAGGATGTATCAGAGTGGGTGCCGCAAACCAATTTAAATCGAATCTAAACTCGCGATGCCCTAAGAAGGCTATTGAAGTTCGTCAAAGTGCCGCACGCTCTTCCGAAGTACTGCTACAACATCAACTTGCGTTGGCATGTGATCATCTTCGACGACAAATAAACCTTAGTCCATGATGCTAAAGCAAGAGATGATAAAAAGAGTACGATTATTCTGGATGAGGATTAGGTGCTGATTGAATGATACATGTCCGGTACAAGCATGTGATCTCGTGTTTGATCTTACGAAGTGTTTAGCGAAGACTTTCACAAGTTTTCGTTCGTAGCCCAATCGGCTGAATGCTTTCGAGGATACTCGTCTCCTATTTATAGTTCTTCTCCAATCGCCTCAAGCGGCGCTTCAATTTCACCTTTTCCGTTCGATGTCGCAACAATTGTATTGCCAGCCAGTTCCGATTTGCCTCGAAAATCTGTTCTCGTTTGCATCTGGTCTTGGTATGACGAATTGGCAGATCAAATTCCTGCCTTTTGGGAATCTTCTGCTCTCCAATGACTCTCGCGATGAGAAACTGGAGCAAACGACGTCCACGTGACCTTTTATGCGACGGCTTGGAGTCTTGATGGAGACATCTCCGCAAGTGAGCTTCCATCTTCGGCAGGGCTAGCTCAGCTGAGTATCATTAGTCTCCTGTTTCGCGAAGATCGGACATTCCGGTCTTACCACAAGAACGAACAACCTGTTCCATGATACCTCTTGCCAAATAAGTCCGCAGATTGACTAGGGAGACGACATGCTTAAGGACAGTGAGATACGTAACAGAGTTTATTCATAAACCACATCATCCCTTACGTTACGCATCGATAGGCCCGAACGCGAATTCCAAAGTCGTGTATGGTAGTTCATAGGGCTGTGTCTATGAGGTTACCACGACTCCACTTAGTTCGTACCGATAGCGTAAAGCTGCAAAACTTTTTCTCGGCAATGCTGACTGTACTAGTATATGAACACCACAGCGCCGGCTCCGTAATCGGCCAATATTGACAAAGAGCAATTCGGCTTGTCATGTCTTCGGAAAACTAGAGTCTTCCAGCATACATCATGAATGGCCAATGCGACAAGAACAGCGTGTATGCAAGTATAAGAGCGACGTGTATTATGGTGGTACAAACGCTGAAAACATAAGGTCCCCCAAGCGAGGTGGCAGAGCACGTGGCAGTACTGTACATCCAAGCCGTTCACGTGAAGTACTCTAGAAAGGTAAACATAGTGTGGAGGAGCTGGAGAAGGAACTTTAACTTATGCAACATATACACGACGCGTCAAAGCTCATTATTATCCGTCATCCTTCCAATAGTATGTCGTTCGCAGAAACCATTACAGCAGCGTCGCAAATCGCAGACTCAACGGAGACTCATCTAAACATGGAGATATTTAGCAAAGGATTGCCCAGGAGTATTATTAGTTCTACACCCATGACTTTGCGTACCTTGACAGTTCACGTCTGGGATAGTTTCTTGGAGGAAGAGTCCGCCATAAAGGAGACAAACTATACCGAGTACGAGGCATGGGTAGGAAGTTTGAACGCTATCGCACAGTACGATGTGATTGATGCGGAAAGCATTTCTGAAAGGCGACAACAACGCAGTATGGTAGATTCGGTATTTTCAAATGCGATAGATGCATAGAAAGCGATACGCTATGACTTTACACGTGATATCCTTGATCGCCCGTCCCGGAAGAGAACAGCTACCTTCCAGACGCAGTGAAATAGCATCGAGGAGCATCGATACTCACTTCTTGTATGACTGCTGAACTAAATCGGTCTCAGCGATTAGGTAGAACCTCACACAAGGTAAACCAGGACATGTAAAGTTCAACCTCGACACAGATAGCTTGGAGAAGAGGCTGAAATGGACTTGATCTTATGTACACTTCTTCTCAAATCTTTCAACTCATGCACCCAACGTGATGATGACCATCTACTATTTATATTAGACTCGTGAGAGAGATGGCAGCAAGACCTCACTATTGACTCCTTTCCTGTCTGAAGGACTGCTGGAAAATGAAGAACAGCATTGAGTAGCTATACGCAGTTGATACACCCTATGTGGTGTGAGTTCTTCAGTCACATGACCTAGCCGTCTTATTTTCCGTGAAAGACATGATATGATAGAATACTTAGAGTGTAAGGACGACTTCATGCCGAGCAAGAATGATTTTGAATGACAAAAGTGTCTTCAGCCACATAACAGCATACTGAAGATCCTGGACCCAACTTGCTCGATCAATGTGTCCAGTAAATTTGTCGTATAGCTCCTAGCCAGCATGTGTAAAACACTTCCAACCTTGACTCTTCGATAGGTCATGCTATCGTGTATCGTGCCATGATAGCAGGCTCACTGATAGTATCTCAAGGCACATAGAAGAATCTGTGAGAGGCTCAATGACATGATGAATGTTTGTCAGCCTGTGATCGCTCTGGTCGCGGCGGTGTGGCTGTATATTATATACCCTGAACTAGTAAGCATGCTTTTCATGCTTGATGGCGTACGTCCGTGGTGTGCTCATGTCTTACCACGCCCTGGAACTTCCGCAGTAATGCTGCCGAACCGTACGAAACAAGCTCAATGTCGCATTTCGATACTTCGCCAGCCGTGGCAGAATAATTCTTGACTGAAGAACTATGCTGACACGCGGTATAAATGTTAATTGGAGCATATCACTTGACCAAGAATGATTCGAGCCTTTCAGCGTATTTGGTAAGTCAATTTCTGGATGAGAATCGGTTCGCCGATCCGGCATGAGCTCTGATACGAATTGGCTTAAGCCGTACTACAACGGGCTTGGCTCTTTACGGGCTTATCGTCAGCGCCGATCGCGATTGCTAATAGGCTATTCGTCGCAAACCATCGGCAAAGCAGTGGCGCCATGGTCTGCGCTCGAGAAATTGAAGAGCTCGTGGTTGAGATTTGTCCAAAATTTGACCGTGCCACGACGATGCAGACTTGGGAATTGCAGAACTTAGCTGCATTATAACCGGACCAGCGGCACGAGCACGGAACCCTACCGAAACCTGGTAGGCTTATCCAGAGCTAGGAGGTCGCGCGTTCTACCGGAATGGTCTTGGCGAGAACGAGACGCAACAAATCTTGTGGCATACGTTTGCGATCGACACGGCGCTAATGAAGTCTCCTCGCTCCGATCGCCCGTTTTGCTATTCGTCAATGAGAAGTCACGAAAAGGGCGTGGGTGCTCTTCCATAATTCCTGACATTGTTCAGGGCATCCATGCAAGCCACTACCGAAGACCCTACATAATTCCACACGTGGCTGTGAGTCGTGATTGCTACACGCACTGCCTGTTTCCCGGCCTTGCCAGGCGGCGCGTGTGCCATTGTTGATCAAGAGTACGCGGACAGTCGTCCATAACATCTTCATGCATTCGCTACTTGTCGGCTTTGAGTCAGTGTACTACATATTGACATTGTGTGAGAGGTGAACCGAGTCACGTCATCTTAATCTAGCAAACACTTGCAGTAATTGGTAAAAGCCGCTCAAAGCATCTCACCCGTCCAGTTTCACGTCGCTCCATCGTCAACATACCATTCTTGACCGGTAGACCCGGACTTCTCTGCACACTAGTGCTGTCGTAACGAGCTGTATGATGTAGCTGTAATGATGCAGACCTACAGCAAATTCACGCAGTTTCCGGGCCTTGTTGCCAGCTCCGCAATCAAGTCAGCACTGCGCCGAGCTTTCGTGCAGCCGAGACCATTCGACGTTCATCTCTTTTGAAATACTAGTCAGTCTTAGACACCAAACAAGTCAAGTGCATGTCGGTTCGCAAGTTCTGACCAGTGATATTCAGGCAAAGTAAGATTTGGTCATTACGTGTATCTATGTTATCCACTTCCGAAGCATTCACACATTCGACTCTAGGCGCTAGCTTCTCTTGCTATATTGGCTTCCCAACGATGATGTATCGAATCATGAGAAGCCTGTTAGATCAGTAGTACGATAACGCTTTCTGTGACTGTGTCAATCAATTACGCGACATGAAAAGCCAGACTTTGATCTATATCGCAATTACACCCTCTGATATGCGACCTCATCCCGTGCGGAGTATCGTCGACGCACCAACCACGTGTAGGCCACGTTCGGTTCGACTCGTAAGACCATGATAATGACTGGCTAATCGAAGACCAACTGAAATGTCAATGGATCTGTTCATCAAGCTATGGACAGGCTGACCGCTCGTATAAACTATGCCACTGCCTTGACGTGATACTAGCGTTCAGCCTGAAATCATTGCTACTCATGCAATCCCTGGTGAATACTTGGCTTGCTCGAGGTTGGTTGGCCTATAGGCCACGCAAAATGACACTTTCATTGGTCATATCTGTCTGAAAGACTCTTGGCCCTGGCACATAATTTGTTCCGTCTTGCTAGCCCGCTGACCCTAGCATATGGGTGGTTTGTTGAGAACATTCGATGCTCGCCATGACCCTCATATTCGCGGTTCGTTTCACTCTAGAGTCGATCGAGCCTCTCCCATTGCGTGACTTTGTCCTTCTGCTCCAATCACTGGAAAGATATGACAGGTCTCCAGATCTGTTCCGAACCACATCTTTGGTGGACCTTCTCTGCCCTGATCCGCGTCGGCAGGTAATTGCGACGTGCTTGATATCTTGCCACAAGATACCACATGCAAAAGCTGCACATGTTAATCGGTTGATCACAACGATATATGAAGGAACAAAAGCATAGCTCGTCCTCGCCTAATTCGAAGTGCGGCGTGCTTTCAGCCAAGTCGCTGTATATTTTGACTGTGAGCTTGCCTAATAATCCTTCATCAGGCTGATATATGTATGAACCGTACGTAATCCGCCATGTCTCCCGCTACATTTTCCGAGTATCCTCGTTGATGCCCCTTATATACATGAGAAACGACATATAGGCCAATAGATCCTGTACTCCTCACTCCTGCCATAAATTGGCAAGCGCAGACTGCGAGGCTTGGCGACTGCAGCGGCATCCGGTGCACACACTCCTCTCATGTTTTGTACAGCAATGCCATTGTTATAGCCATTGTCAGACCGGACATACCATGAAGACACATACAATGTGGAAGTTTTCCCACGGGAAAACAATGGGAATGCTGAATGACAGAAGTCAACGGCATAATGAGCAGGTTCGACACATTGGTCGGCCTTCGGTGTATGACCGCATTCGTTCCGATGTGATTGTTGCAAGCAGGTGCGCTATTGTACAATCCACGTCCAGTCTCCGACTGCCCATGGATGATCTTGTTCGTACAAACTCCACTTCCTACTCTTCATCTAAAGGACCCCGTTGCGCTCAGTGAGCCTGCTTTCTCTTTCCGGCAACGGGTTCTGGCAATGAGAGGCATCTCTAGTCGTCCCGTCAGTCACGAGAGACCTCAGAGACCTTGGGCCGCTCAATAGTCAGCGTCCACCCATATGTCTCTCTGTCGCCATGGACATCGTGGATGATCGTCAAGTGCGAGGAGACATTTTCTTGCTCCACGAATTTCAGAGCGTCGTCGAAGCCTTCATACAGAAACAATCTTGCTGTTTGAGTCGCCGGTGACCTATTGCTAGAGTTCGAAGTCTGCTTATGTGATAGCTGAGGAGATCGATTCGCGGAATCGTCTTTTGTCTGGACGTGCGGACCGGCCTTGGTGGTGCCGAAGGCGGAATCGCTGGTATCGTTGTGATCGCTGGACCGATAGGTATTTGAGGTACCAGAAGGCAAAGTCGAGAAATAGGGGAAGGACGTCTGCTGTGCGTCATAGTAGTGCTGCTTGTAACCGTCGACTCCACCGACTCCATCGAATGTGGAGGGATCAAATCGTATGTCATAGAAAGGTGCACATGGTCCGTGTGGAAACGTGTCAAAAAAGGCGGGGTGAACCTGAGCTCCGAGCATATCAGCGCCATTGGTCATGTCTGACATGCTTGTTTGCGATCTCTGATGTGGGGCCTGCATGGTTTTTCTTCGTCAAAATCGTGTTATCAGAGATGCGATGTAGACTTCGTCGTTGCAGGACTCGAGGTTACCATTTCTTTGTCGTACAGTCCAGAGCTCAAATCAGCGGGCCTCTTTCCCTTTTGTGGCATTGGGAATGAATTTGTGGCATGGTCAGCCTCGTCCAGGATGTTGATCGATGGCATGCGGCGATCACCCGTGCCGTGCGGCATAGCGCAAAACAGCTTCTTGTTGAATCCGAAGAGCCACTCCTACTTCTAAAATCATGACCAGTAAAGGCCGTCCACGAGTCATGCCTCCAGTCCTGGCGTGTTTTAAATTGAGCTAGATTCTGCTTGCGGTGGTAAACTAGAGAGACAAGTACATCGTGCGGCGCGTAGGTCAGGAGTGATTGGCAAGTAGCTGCGGAAAGACTTTTCCGATCTTCTGTCCGACCGGTGGACCTGAGGATACGTAGCCGAGGAACCCGAGGAATGACCGGGCGGTTTTCTTTACAACCACAGCACGGGTCTGATCCCCTATAATGCCTTCTGGCCCATCGTGGCTAAGCGATCTACCATAGTCCTAAGCAGGCGCCGTCAAAGTCCTAAACAGAAGCCATCGAAGGAATCTTTCCTATAGAGCTGTGTCCCACGTCGACCCTTCAAGAAGTAACGTTTGAAGATACAGACTGGAATGCGGCGTAGCAAACAGCTCGTGCGAGTCATTGCGATGGACCACGACTGCTCGACACATGGCTTGACTCATGCTTGCATATGCTCCTACTTGATCATTGTTCCTGCAGTAGTGTGACGCCGTCGATGGCGGAACTGAACCTTCATCGATGTGATGATTCATTGACTGCCGAGACAATTGCATGCTAGAGTTCTCGAATCCAAATTTCATGTTTCTCCGCCGCATACGATTCGTAGCATTCAAGCTTTGTCAAGGAAAGCGGAGACAAGTTGTGTGCGGGCTACTTTTCTGCTCGGTAAGTATCGTCGCGTTGCATTCAAGGCATGACCCGAGGCGTAGCCCCGGCCGACACCGTGCAAGTGTCAGACCTTGTGGGACCTGGTCTTTGCTCGTGCGGATCGACAAATCACGTAGAGAGAAATCTCAGTCAAAGGCTTGGAGGAGACTTTCCAAAGGTATGGCGTCCGGAATAAGAACGTGTTCATACGTGATACTAGCGAATTACTGCTCGACTGTGTGTAATCAAGCATTGCAAAGTCAGCAATTTCTGGGCGTTGTAGGTGAGTCGTGACCAGGGGCCCATTGTCACCTGCTTCAAGGCTCGCTGCTCTTCTTGGGGCACTTTTTCGCAACATTACACTGCAAGCGCAACGCCCGCAAAATCCATCAATGCTTGCGCTCGGCCGCGTATTCGGTATATCGTGGGTACTTTGGTTTCAAGACGCATATACCCTGTTCGGACGATTCTAAATCCTCCATCTTGACGGCGCACCGTCGCCAACCAAATGGCAACCCATCATCGATGTATCCAAGGATGAAAATCTCCACCTCCACATGATCTACGACAGTTGGCCTAGACCTCACGTTACCACGTGTTACCACGTGGCTTCCGCAGGAAGCAGATCGGGACCCTACAAATACAATCGTCTAAAAACGTCCAAAAACGTTCGAAAGTACGTATCGCAATCTTGTACTCGAACAACGACAATGACCATGGACGACGACTGGGCATCAAATGTACGAGTCCGTCGAAGTCCGCTCGAAAGCGCTCATGTCCGCAAAGTGGCTCCATGAAGCTTGTACTCTAAAATTAGAAGCGCGGTCGGTTGGAAGAGATCGTCCAGCCGGCGGCTCATGCTTTGAAACCTCTCTTACAAATCTATCAATGCATATTGCAAGCACTAATGCCACTCAAGGCTGTAGCTTTTGTGGTACGTTGATCATGGTTCAAAGACAGGGGAACTCGAGCAACTCAGAAAGTCCTTATCACGACTGATGATATTGGCAGATGATGGATGTGCAGGTGCTTCTAACGAGTTGACATGTTGCTTGGGAGCCAACGATCAGCTTGAATATGAACTTGAAGGCGATTATGTGCTCATATTCGCAATTTCTGTGATCCAATGGTGCCAGCTGCACGACTTCGTCACACAGTGATTCACGTGACATTAGGTAGAGTCCTGGTATCTTCGCACAAGTTTGATACATGCATTGCTGTCAGGAAAACCTGATGGACTGCCTGACGACTCTCAGATATATTTATCAAGCCAAGTGCAAAAAAGTGGCTCAAGCATAGTCGCGCATGAATATACTCTCTTCCTCACACAGAACATGATTGCGAGCGTGTTTGGAGATGCGTACCACGAAAGCCGTGCTAATCTTAGACTACACAAAAGCACCGACCTTGACGCATGATTACTTCATTACCCTAGAGCACTACACATTCAACCGGAAAACTCAAAACAAGTGACAACGAAACCATCTTGGTCTGAGCGGCTACCCCGCAAACCCCTGATGCCACATCAGATATATCGTTTCACCTCACTATATCTGTTCTATAGCATCTGTGCTCAACAAATCCGCATACTCGGCACCTACGTAGCTCCAAAGAACGCCAACGGGCACCGGACGACAATTGGACAGTCCGTGATTACAACATTCATGTTCATTACCACACCGTTGTGCCATCATCGCCTCTAAAATCAAAGCGCTCGAGACTTTTGTGATCGTCCACGTCTTTTCAAATCCAGATACGGAACCGAAGCGATTTCTTGGTCGATTATGGTGATAACATGCTCTGTGTCTGACGTACCGTTGACTTCATATCGACTATTGACGTGATGACACTCTGCTTCTTCGATATATACCACGAGTGCGCACAGCAGAACCAAAATGACAGGTACAATCGCTCGGCACTATTCAGGTCCCTGTCAGCGGATCCGGTATTGCGCCCCATCTGAGAAAGTGGTATGCACTCATATAACAACACCTTGTTGCTGAAGAAGGCGAAGAATGTGATAGATGACGACAACGGACTTAGTCAATACGGCCATGTATGACTGCTGTATTTTTCGATCGCTTTCTGATGACGGAATGCCACAGCTGCATGTCCAACATGACTCTTCCTAGCGAACGCTCTTCAACGAAGTAGACAAATTTGTTCTTCTTTGGAAAAAATCTGATCAGAGTGTTTCCAAACCATACAAATGAACGCTATTATCACTGTACTTGCTATTATAGGCTTGAAAGCTTTCCTAATAGATGAAAAATTGGTCTAGCCAGTATATGAGTGTATCTACGTCATCTCGTTGCTAGACCGACCTGCAAGATGCTTGCATAGAGTTCGATTTCCAAAATATCGTCTCTGAATCAGTCACATTGACTGTCCAGCAAAAGATCTCCTTGTTGCAGTCCAAAAAAACCACACTTTGTCCCGTCGGGGTGTTCTGTCCAAATCGTACAGCAATATCCTGAATGATGTTTTTTTCGGTAGAGTTTGAAGCGCAGCCTCCATGGCTGTATGGATAGAGAACACTCAGTTGCGCATTGCTATCGACCATGTACCCCACCATGCATTGATACCGATATGGTACATTGAGACTAATACCAGATCCAGCTCTTACCGTGTATGCATTGTAAGTACAATTCCAAGCCCTTGCAAAACCCGTCACTAGAGAAAGTACTAGAAATCTTTGCATGCTCGCGGGTCGCAACATTTGGTATGTATTAGGGTGAAGGATCCTGTAAAAATGGAGGAAAACAATGTATCTCTCAATAAGCTTGACTGTTCACAGATGACATAATGCGATCTCTTTCATGATCGGCTATACGCTCAGAACCAAGCTACAAGACTACAGTATTTACCTCATCGCGTGTGACATCTGAATCAGCTTGGACACTGTATATGAGAATGACAGCAAGACGCTATCATGCTACTACTTTCGACAGGGCATATGTCGATGACAGGTAAGCTGACTATTACCTTCACATCATCAAATGCTTGGCTGAACATTCAAAATTCGTAACGTACGTATCCAGACGATGTGGGATGAATGACCTGAAACAACCATACAAATAGTTGTAACGAGGTGCTAAGTGCAAGAATATGGAGTAAGTCGACTGTCCGGTGGGTTCTAACCCTATGTGGTGGATTACCGAAAATTTGACCTAGAGTACTCCTTGCACCGTATCTTGATGCCCTGACGGCAGGGGAGAAGATGAGCTAATTTCTGGTAGCTAACTACAGCCATCAGACGAAGCCTCCACAAGATAGATGTCTCCAAGATCGACACAAAAACGTGCTGACATGGATTATGATTCTCACAACTTGAATTTCAAGAGACTTCAACGAGGTAACCCACTAAAGAGTGCCCTTGGGGCAAGTAGATATCGGAAGTGCGACCTAATTACGACGATAAACAGTCTCCCACGGTAGACGTAGGGATGGTCATTGTGCGTCAATGCCAATGCGAGCTGCTGCTTGCGTGAAGTTATGTGATTGGACTGACATCTTTCAAGAGCTCCAATCCTATCTGTTTTCAAATTCTAGATCACAACGTAGTCGCTAGTTTGGGCGCGAAAGGGTTCCAAGATGCATCAGAATCTATATGTTGCACGCTCATTCATAAACTCAAATATGTATTCTACATACTTAAAGAGCTTCTGGACATCTATCTAGCTAGTTCGGGTCGTCTAGAAGTGAAGAAGCTCTTACTTCGTCCAAGTTGAAGGATATGTCGGCCTATAGGTTTCGAGTTTATGCAGATTGATATCTGTTTTGAGCTAATGATTCATTCACATCCAACTTAGCACAGAATAATGGGTTTCTTCACGAGTATGGGCCCGCTGTACGCTACCCTCTGGGAATTTTCTGCTATTCCGTGGTCTTCAGACAGCTAAGTGAACTGCTGTTTCCAAATCGCTTCGATACCGCCCTCCAGCAGCTTGTCTAGATTCTTGCTGCAAGCGGTCTTCAGTGGTCCAAACACGACAACGTCACAATGCTGTAACTTTCGAAATGTGTGTTTCAAGACAGTCGGTATATGACAATATTGTTTTTGTAGCACAGTCCACTACTTTGTACGTTTTTTGAGAGCCGAAGCCAGCGCAAATCAGTACACGAGGAATGAACGTTGACGCATGCTCTGATCTGCGGGGCAAAGACGTGCTGTACCTAATGAAGAATCATGCCACCGTTGATGTAGCCGGAGTCAATGAAGGCATAGTACTAGCCGCTTGTGAGCTATGCTGTCCGTGTACTGCGATGCACAATTGCTGGCCAAATAATGGGCGGCATTAGAGACCTACCATGCGCGGAGAGGCATTCAATGGCAGTGACCGGGGTAATCCGCGACGCCGCACCACGGTATCTACACCGCTCGTCTTTCCCCACAAGCACGTTTAATGACGTTTCGGCAAGTCGAGGTTTGCGTTACGTCGAGAGGTCAACCATTGACGTTCATGGTGAATAAATCGATGACTCGAACCACGTTACACGATACATCGATTTTCGTCGATTGAATTGATGTCTCATGCGTTGTTTAGCTCTACATCTTCGTCCACAGCTTTGTCGAATGTCAATGATGGCAAATTCCGACAAAAGTCTACCAATACTTCATACGATTCGACCGGGGAATTCATGCAGCTGCATCATTGGCTGGATCAGCGAGAACGGCCCAAGTATACGCGTAACAAACATGACTCCAACCACACTGAGGGTCTCGTATGACCGCAATCGTCTTCAAACTATAGATCTTGTGGATGTGACCAGAAGATGTCTGCTCGTTTCCAGGCTTCGTCAGAACGAATTACCTCACTGAAGAATCGAATCGCTCAGCAAGAAGATCTTTGACTTTATTAGGCATCTTGAATACACACTTCCACAAGTGGTACGGGTGAATAGCATGATGGTGGTAATTTAGGCATTTAGTATGCTGACTAACTCAGCATACTAGAATGCCACCCTTCCAGCAAAAACCTCCGCAGTACATTGCCTCACGAAGGCGTCCTAATATACCAGCAAGAATAGAGGTTGTATGATAGAAAGTTGCTTTAGTCTTTGACGTTCATTAAAAATGCAAACTACAGATCATATCGTTCACCATCGCGAATTGTCCAAACCGGCTTGTCAGGTTCTTGTATCCTCACGCTCACTCTTGCCCGATCGTAGAATCTGCGCTTTGAACGTATATGAAAGTCCTTGAAGGATTGATGGCTTGATCAAGCTCTAAGCGGACATGACATCTTATAGCGTGTAAGATTGTCCTCAGAGCATGTGATATATCTGGTTCGTGTGGATCTCCACGTGCCAACAACGGCTCCTTGTGTCTAGTAACTTCTATTGTCTGCCCATAGGATGTTAAATCCGAGCCCGATAGATATGCATGCTCCCTCAGCGAAAGAACATCGTCGTCGTGATGTGATGGTCTTCCAATCAGGTTCTTGCCATTAGAACGATCAATCATGCCGTCAACCTGAATCGTCCATTCGAACGTCTCGATCAAGAAAGAACGATGAATGGCACGTTGTGGCTCGTCTAGGACTAAGTGCGGATTGGAAGACAGCATGTCGTTGATCTTGATGCGGAATTGGCTCATTACTTGAGATTCTAGAGATCCGCAAACACGTTGGTAAAGTACCAAATCCTCCTTCTCTAGTGAACGCGGAATCTGCAAATCCACCAGTGCGTACAAGGCGGCTATTCCAAGAGCCAGGTCCTTTCGAGCATAGAAACAATCGTGGTACTGGGATATGATAAACAAATTATCCTATGATAGTTGTGATGCCTTGGTAACCACTTACAGTTGTTTCTACCGATATAACTTGGTCTATCCCGTCCGATAGATCGGCTATCGGACTTTGTTCTAATTCAACGAAATAATGCCGTGATATCAGCTCTGCCTCTTTCCATAATTCAATGCTGGGATCCGTGCTAAGCTTGACGACGACGCACGATGTCTTACGGATGAGTGAAAAGTACGACTCTCCCTGCTCGGTGTGGTTCATCTCTCGATTGAACCCGACAATCAGTAATTGGGGTATAGTCTTACCCGCGGCTTGAGCGCACTGTTCCCAAAGAGTCCAGAAGCTCTCAAGCGACATGACACTCAGCCCTTCCGGATCATAGACTTCTATCTTGTCAATGTTTTCCAGATCGGTATCTAAGAGGCGACCAGGAGAGAGACCGATGCCATCAAGATCGACTATCATCGTACCGTTGGATGACGGGATTGGCCTCCGCAAAAGGTTTTCTATCGTTGGACCGAATATGAGTGCAATAAAGGTTCATTACCAAAGAGATACGGTGAGTTCAAGTGCACGGGGACATGACGAAATCGCTGATTCGGGCATTTATTATATGACTTTGCATACGGCATACGTATATCATGTCTTGGGAATGAAACTTATAGTATTACATGATCAGCGAAGACCTCTCTGGCATTGCTTGACATGAAGAGTTCAAATGCTCACTGCGCGTCGAGAGTATATAAGTATATGCAACGAGCGATCAATATCAGGATATGCCGTCGAAATGCTAGGACTGCTAGGATCATTCCTGACGTGACCCGCTATGAGTAAACGGAAAAACGTGCTGTAGGGACCTGGTTAAAGTTGAGATAGAACAACCACAATTCCACAAATCCCGATCTGAATGCTTCAATGGGACAAAACGGTCTCATTGGGAGCAGGAGGAGTATATCCGCGATAGGTTTAAGACGCTACGATAAAACATAGTCGGCGGACTTTGACTCATCAACGACGTATTGGTCGTGCTAACCATGTGGTTCGAGTCCTCCACACTACTTCTACCCCAGAACATCCTTATCTGAATGCTGCATGACATGAAGTACATCCCGGCGGAAAAGTCACTGTGTGATAAATAGGCCTCTTGAGCGA
Organism: Elsinoe australis; assembly: GCA_007556505.1. Taxonomy (NCBI): domain Eukaryota; kingdom Fungi; phylum Ascomycota; class Dothideomycetes; order Myriangiales; family Elsinoaceae; genus Elsinoe; species Elsinoe australis. Next base: position 71,395 of record SWCS01000015.1, read on the forward strand.
GAGATATTGACTAACTTAGATCTGAATCAAAAAATAGAAAAGGGATCCACCGGAATTCCAGCTCGTCATCCACCAGCATCGTGAAGACAAAAACAGATAACGAAAATTGTTAGTACTGATACCTCTTTTGAGACCGTCGATACTTCTGGAGTAGTAACAATCCACTGACCTTTTCTTGTGATTTGGAGTGTTCCATACGTGCATTGCATGAGCCGCCTTTGGTAGCGCCCCCGACTGAATCGCTAGCCAAAAAGGCGCTCACCGCCAGCATCATGAACGTCCGCTTCAGCCTCGAGGCGCATTGAAGTACTTCTTACATTTTGAATTAGTGATTTCAGGGATTTCTACCCATATCTATCGCTTCATTACGCGTTCTGCTGGATATTCACGAATCTGTTGTCGTTACTACAACGCTGGTTTACAAGTTGCGACAGACCTCGAGAGGGGACGCCAAGTCTGAAAACCGCGGCAATGTGCACGGTTCGAGAGGCTCTACGGAACGGATATTGTGTCACCGAGGCAACGCACTAGCGCCAAATCTTCGTGGCCCTCAACTCTTGTTCATTTCCCGGCGTTCTAAACCTACTAGACACGGACGGTGGGACGATAGGACGGCTTGGGACAAGTCTCACACATGCCCGTATCCGAATATCCGATATTCGTCAAGAAATCGACGGTCGCAAACGCAGGCAAGGGTGTTTTCGCATTGAGTAATTTGGGGATCGGGGAACGCCTTGGCTTTTTAGACGGCTGCAATCGCGCTTCCGCAGAGTCCGCCAACGAGATACCATGGAGTGTCGTGGAGTTGGGCAAAGGCAGAGGTCGCTTGTGCATTAGATCTGTATACCCGATACGTGCTGACAAGTCTACAGTTCTGGACACATCTACCGGCAATAGTCCTCTGCGATGGCTCAATCATGCTTCGAAACCCAATGCCAGGATGCAATTTTGTTACTTAGGAGATACGACAAATATAGAAGTGATAACGATCAAGAAAATCAGAGCTGGAGACGAGATCTTCATTCGTTACGTGTACGCTGTCCACTTCCATTCGCGGGACATAGACTTACAAATGTAAAGCCGAGGAGACCCATTCTCTCGCCGGACTGGACGTAAGCTTGTACGGAAAGCAACCAGACCTACGCTCTCTCGACTTTGGGAAGTCGGAGACGATATTGTAGTCAGAGGAAGATCAGGGGCCAAGTCTGATGTGCGCTGGATTGCGAAGATTGCCAATGTCCCAAAGCGCTATTCACGGAGTCTGGAATGCCTTTGGTACTATGGTGTCGAAGATAGGAACAATATAGACCCCATGAGAGTAATGAGCGTAGGGGGACAGAATGATGGCATCGGCTTGATAGACCCACGCTCAATCTTGCTGAGGTCGGGTGAATTTCTTCTTTCCAATCACGTCGATGAGATCCCGATCGAAAGCATCATGGAGAAATTCGAGATAGGAAAAGGCGATTCGCATGGCGGCAGAAAGACACAATGTGTGGGGTACTATCTCATCCGTGAAGAGTAGCTCCCAGCCAATTCATCAACCACGAACTCTAACGTGGACTGCTTTGCCGGCGCTCTTGTGCATAATGAGGATTGTTTTAACAAGCGAGAGGATCAGGAGACAACAGCACGAAATCGTCTTCGAGGGATCAGGCATACAAGCATCAAAACTTCTATAAATATATCCGACTACTTTCATGCTTCAACTGCTTGATTTCGAATGGGTATAAACGACGCACTGACATTATTACTTCAGGTCGTCACATGCCCACAGAGGCAATTTCAAGATACAACATGTACTTAATTGTTCATGAAATTTGTAATACCTGATAGAAAGCTACAAATTCCTTTCAAATACATTAAGTGGTTTTGGAGCACTACATATGTCTGTGTTTATGATATGAGAGAAAAATTCAGGTAAAGTCTTCTAACGTTATTACACCATTGTAGTCTTCCCTTGTGTTCATCTCTTTTCCGGCTAGCCAATTGTAAGCTATGGAAGTTCCCAAACCATAGTGATCATATCTGCTTTATTGCCGCTTGGTTGTCAAGACCATACTCAACGTCCTCCCTGTACCTGTGCTTGGGGAATAAGTTGTTGTCCTGCCCATCTCCTTGACGACGAGCTCTGGGGAGGATCTGATCCTTGCTAACATATCGACAAAATAGTCATTGTTGACAGTACTGGACGTTCCGTTCTTGGTGTCTAGCCCATCAGTATCGTTGTCTTGGGCATCGACCGGAGTTGTGCAGCCAGCCTCACTAGACATGCCTGATGCACTGCATTATTCATTAGTCTACAGCTGTGGACATAAAATTAAACTTTTCCGTGGGCGTTACTGACGTCTCTCAATACAGGTTCTGCGGAGAATCCGATGACCAGTGTTTGCCTCTACTTGGTTGAAGAGAACGAGGTCAAATGGGGCGCGATCGAAGGGGGCTTGCATCTCCAACCAAAAGACGGCCGAGAACTTCAAATTATGTCAAACAACGAAAACTGTGCCGTAAGCAATCTCTTCGTGTGTGGCATATACAGCTGCGCCGTTTGACGCCGTATGAAGCTGTGCCGTATGACTCCAGCAATGAATATTTCCGGCCCTTTGCGCCAGTGGTACTACTGCTGCAAGAACAGATAACCAGTCGTTCCGTGATAGGGTTTTGAGCTAAATTAGCAGCCGGGCGCTTAGCACAGGCAACACCTCCGGCCGGCGGAGATCAGCGGGGCGTCGGCGGGATTGACACCCTCTGACCCCGCAATAAACTATAAGCTGTGTCGCCCGAGACGAAACGGCCCGTGTCAAGAAAAAGCTGGGATCTATCAGCATTCGACAAGCGATGTGATTGTATCGACGCGACGGTTCCGGAAACGCTATACGTCACGATTGAAATTCGAACATTCGACATGCAAACAGACTTCATGTCGTCAAGGTGAGTGTCATGGCTGGAATTTCTCGAACGAATCAAGCGCACAGCACTGTAGTATGCATCACAATTCCATAGTCTTGTTTGAAAGCGGTGATGATCAGGGTAGTTTGGAGCAAAAGTCAACGATGAAGAAGTTTAGTGAGACTTACTACGTCTGTGAACTTGATCAAAGAAAGGGAGAAGTCTATCTTGACACGAAAGCCTGTAGTGTCTGTCGCTTTCGGCCGATATCAAACCTTGGGATAGATTAATGCTAGTTCATGAATACCATTCACGTATACTCATACTGACGCAAGATTCTCTGGCTCATCGCTCCGCACTTTCATGCAAACGTTTACCGGTCCTTATTCACTCCTAGATACGACATGGGCCATCTTTGACCTCCCTGCCTGATACATTTCACCTTACGTCTTCATAGCTCTTCCGAGCGCTGTAGGAATAACGTCGTATGATGGATGAGGTCGGAGTGGATTCCGAGTGCTTTGAACATATATCTTCCATTTTTTTCAGAAAGGCGATGCTCGTATAGAGTGACCCGAAGACACAAGTACAACGTCGAAATTGGATTAAAGATCATCGTCTCAATCCGACAGAAGATCAGTGTTCAAACTCATGACATTTATGAATTGTCTAACCTTAGCTCACTACGTTTGCACGGAACTAGAAGTCTATGATTCTGCTGATTCTACGTGCAATATAGAGGATAAGATGATGGAACAATTGGGCCAATCTTAGCTTCACTCGTTTGGACAAGTAAGTCGCTGTCATGAACCGTCTGAACCGAGTTACGTGTAAGATTAAATGGCAAGCCGAGAACAAGACATTCTGCTTCATGAAGATAGGAATCAGAGTATAGTATTGAGATGTGTGATTACAATTGATCCATTTGAATCTAGCCTGCTGGACCCCTGACGAGGTTGACTACGAACTTACGACGCTATGCTAAAAACGGTGCTTACATTTTATGTTTGATCAATTGGTTCACGAGTGATCAAGGTGTGAGAGCGAGGGTTCACTCCTCTCATGAGTGATCAGAGTGATCATGAACGAGTGGCTGTCGTTCGTTCCCGAATATCTGCCCCATGCAGGGCCTTCAGTGGTTTCTTATTGCGCTTTGCAAGCCTCGCTCGGCGTTTATCCAAAGCAGTGTCTGTAACAGACGCACACACAAAGATCCGAGCGACTGCAATAGCAGTGACAATTTCAATTTGGTCAAGCAGAGCAGATGATACTAAACAGCGACGATAACCGAGAATGTCCCGACGCGAAGGCCGGAAAACGTAGAGTACTGTAGCTTCGACTTCGAACAAATTTCTACGTGGCTAATTTTATCTATTGCAGATACAGGACAACATACTAGATATATGCCTATTTCTAAACCAAAACATGAAAGCAGCTTTGCCAGCCGAATCAATGATACTTTCGTCGGGAGCCACAAAGCTACATAGTCTGCAGTGAGTCTCTCCATCTAAGATTATATATGGATGCATAAATGGGTCTGGCGGAACCTGATTTCTTCCGTGCTTCCCTACTATTTTGGAATACCAGCAGCTCATGAATTTGGAAACAGGAAGAAGATCTTCGGAAATTATGTAAATGTCCTCAGGAGCTGACATGGAGCATGTAAAATGACTCTCTTCCAGTGCATCAGCAAGCCAGAGGGTGACGCGCTTGAGCGAAGCATGGCTTAATGTCAGGATCGCAACAAAGTATGGAATTGAAATTGCGCTCCGACTGCCAAGAAGATGTTTCTAACCGAGCGGTCGAGAGCTAGACCACACTGTGAAACGAAATGGAGCGGAGCGGGATGGAGCGGAGATGGTCATGATTATTGCTCCGACGTTCATCAGAATGAAAGAAGCATAGTGATACCCCTTGGCCCTTTTAATGATAGAAATCAGACCTTAGACATCTAACACTTATTGATTCCATGGTCAGACGCTTGTTTAAATGTTTTGCACTCAAAATTTCAGAATGAATGCGAACAATCTTGTTTGCCCTCCGACATGGAAACAGCAGATCTACAAACCTAATTTTGACATGGGGAATTCGTGGGGGAAGACTGACCCAGGCGAAGATAATTGGAGGAAGACGTCAGATCCAAGTGTGAGACGTAGAATTCAGAATCGGCTTGCCCAACGAAAACACAGTATGTCGAGAAAGAATCACGTAAGCCTTTTGCTGACGACGGCAAGGAAGAAGATTGCAAGATTGTGCTGGGCAGCGCAGCAACCAAAATGAGTTTACTGTTGCGAAGAAGTTACTTGGCAAAAATCTGGATTCTTCTATATGTGGGGAGAATGTGTCCGCCCAAGAACAAGGATATGTTGCTATCCCTCCGACTGACGAAGGAAGTCTGAGCCTAAGAACACAAGCACTTCGCACAGAGGACATGCGTCCAAGAGATCTGCAAGCTGTAGATTTGTTTGGTATCATGTCCATGACGATCCACGCTTCCCCACCTCTCCTTAACGAGTTTGTGACTCCAAACCCTTGTGGTGATGGGTCTATCACTGATGAGGAGGGCTGTCGTCACACTCAGTACAATATCGAGCAATCTGCAGACAGAAATCTGCATGATGGAAAGAATTCTGCCGAGCGGGAGCGAAAGTGGTCACTTTGCGTCACAATTTCTTTGCATTTCGCTCCTTCTTGAAAGTCGTTGCTGATTGGAAGGCAACGGGATGTCCCGAAATTCCGGGTCGCAGATTCTGTTTGCCTCATTCTCTGTGGGCAGGAGATGGTATGGAAAGTTCTGAACGCTTTCGGAATATCGAAAGGTTACTACGAAATATTCCTGACAGTATTTCCAGAGACGCGATAGTCGCCTGAAGTGCGTTCCTTACTCCATTGATAGTCCTTTCGCGGTTATCCAAAGTGTCATCAGATCTATTTTCGCGCTCCACCATCTTGACTTGATTCCTTCCAAATGGCCGACCACCTCAGCACGTATGCATATATCTTCCATTTTCTCCTTCTTATTTTACACAATATAGCGCTAGTGATTACGATCTTCTGAAGACATATCTCAGAAGTTTTCATATTCGAGAGCGAAGAATATCTCGCGATTGAGGAAGCTCTTGTCAAACTATTGCATGTACGTAATCGTACCCATCACTAGTATTACATGATAGCCTATACGATGCATCGAAGAGTCCACCACATCTTGAGAACCAAGACAACCCCTGATGAAGCTTGAGATTTTCTACAGGACCGAAGCGAAAGAATTGATAGCCTTGACGGCATGCTCATCATCGGTACTGTCTTCTCACAGTCTGACCGATGAAATGCTTACCCAGGAGGTATCTTTCGTTCCAGTCCGTCCTGAAACGCTAGAATGAATAGCAGTGAGCTCGTAGTTGAACTAGTGAAGTGTCGTTTTCTGGTACGAAGTGACGTAGAGATACCCTAGGATAGATCTCTACTATACATGCGGTCGTCATAACTCGTTCTGCATTGTGGACACAGCGCTCCAGTAGGACATCTGTCAAACCACGTGGCAATACATTCCAGATGGAAAACATGATCGCAGGGGAGTCTGCCTAGACTCTTATTCTCGTCGTCAAGGCATATTGAACAAATCTCGGAGGTACAGTCATCCCAAATGAATAAACCTATTTCGGAAAGAATTTTGCACGGATCTCGTAGGCGATAATTGATACCAGGCTCGAAAATGGCCACTATGGCACTCTGATCCGTAATGACAGGGACGAAAGTCTGGCCCCGTTGGTATGCGATCAGGGAGGTAATCATGGAATCTGTTGACTCTCTGAAGCTGAAGATGTTTGGCATGACAGCATCGCGTCTCAACACCGAAGACAATGAAAAGTTATCATCTGTGAGACCGTCCATACGAGCCGTCGTCTCGAATGAAGATTGAACAGGTGCAGATGGAAATACAGTTGTACAGTGATGCGTTTGCTAGAAGAGTCTCAGTGAAGACAATATTGAGGTCTACTGAGATGACAGTACACCGAACATGTAGCCCTCAATAGCGTTCACTGTAAAAGTATACGTGTCTTCGACATGTGTCCAGAACGTGGAAGCGAATGGTGATAGATGCCATTTCACGTGAGCATTACTTGAACTCCAAAACCGTGTCCTTGAGTGCACCACGCAGCGTGAACTTAATGTAAAGAGTATAATTTTGCTCCGGCAATTCAAATTCGAGGTAGAGTTCTACACATTTCGAACGGCCTTGTGTTAGCACAGAGCATCGTCGAGCTCATTCTGTTACTAGCAAAGATTCTGTTGATAAACAGTGTGCCAATTGCAAAACACAAAAAAGAAGACGAGGTTGACAAACGTGGTCAGAAGCCGCGGTCTGTGGACACGGATTTCCGCGGAGCAGGTGATTTAACGACTGAAATTGTTCGTCAGCCTCAAGTATTCGTCCGGCTGACGCGGGGTTACATAGCCACAAGAATGGGACACGCATGTCCGCTGTCAAGCAAAGCGGCACCAACTTGGCCGATGTTGGCAACCAACAGGCTCCTCCGCGAAGAATTACGTTAATTGAATTTAGAAGTACCAAACCCTTCATGTAATTTTCCGGTGGTCTACGAATTCGACTTACTTGGAACGAGTCCGACGATTTACCACCACATTCTTGATTCGATTAGATGGCACGCAGCGACATGCATGAAGGTCATGCCTCTCAGACTCCTGCTATAGCGAACACAAGTAGACAATGGACGGAATATTCTCTGGAGCACTGGCAAAACCAATGCCTGATCACTCTTGTCAATACTATCAACGGAGTCGCTAGTGATGTGAGAGAACTTCAGCAAAAGATCTTGGAGACTCGCCGAATGCTCAATGCGGTAATGCAACACGTCTCGCAGCACGCGAACGAGCAGCGCAAGTTCCATAAGACTTATTGTGAAGATCGAATGAAGTTAGACAGAGCTATGTCGATACAGCAGGACACTCAGCGAAGCAATCTAGACGCGAGCAAAAGCATACTCGATATGATGAACTTCCAAGAGCAGATAGTCCAGACGCGACAGCAGGAGTCTGATGCAATGTTCGCAACAAGGGATACCTCACAGACGATATCCAGCTCCACCCATGAGACGCCTAATACAACTGGTAGATCGAGCCAACGTAACGTGGACTTGGCCTACCCGGAACAGACGTCAATGAGAGAGCAAGCGTTGAAACAATGCGATAGTGCGGGAACCATCCCAGAAGCCATCAAAGGCACGGTTCAAGTCGAGAAAAATGGCTGCAAGAAGGAAAAGAAACGTAAGGGTCTGCGAAGATCGCTTCGGTTACGTCGAGCACCACGGATCTCCGATGGTTTCTGTAATGCTGGAAATTGAGCATATGTCACGTATCTTTCGAATTTGTCGTTCGAACTCCCTTTATATTGCCGCTCACGTTGGGGAAGATATTGAGACCTAGAGATCAACGGATTCTGCTAATTAGCTTTGAATGCATTGATTAGAGCTTGAGAATGGCCACGGCATATATGACAAGATGCTTATGCCTGCTTGACGTGGATCGTATCTCCGCTCCAGAAACATCAATCTACATCCATGCCGACTCTCACCATACATCTGACGTACCTCCCTGATGGCTATTCATATGGCTTCAAGAACTTGTAATTAGCTACATATTCGAGCTTTTTGGTGCGATTATCCATTATCGCTGTACAAAGCATCCATTCCATTTGTGACGCCTACACCCTTTGTCGTCGAAGGGTTACTGCAGATCAGACTGTTCCTGTTGGCATGGATGATCAAGCTGTAACGATAGCACAAGTGCGCCTCACAATGTTCAGTATGAGGTACCCAACTATGAACCCCTTGATCATCTGTAAAACTGGCGTATCTGTTGATTAAGCGATGTGTTAGGAAGAATGCTACGAGTTCTTGCCCTATAGATCACACAAGCTGTTCTCTCTGCACTTGGAATATCTCATTGCTGTTGTCTATGGTTCATAACGTTGATGGGTCTTACAAAAGGTATTTGAGTCTGAGCATGATATTATACTCAGCCCGCGGTGTATAGAGTACACCAATACGTAACATGATACCAGACTTTAAAATGACCCCTCGACAAGAGGACTTTCCCTCCATCAAGTATGTCCTAGTGGCCCAACACGTTGCGTCATCATGAGGATCATTCATTATCTCGGCCTTCTTTTCTCTGCCGGCATACGACCAAGCTTTTCTTCAGAAGAAGCATGCATAGAAGGCTCCTGTCGTCCGCATGAGAATGGGTACGCTATCTGTGGAGGAACAAAGTGGCACTTCGTGTCCACGACCCATTTTGAGTGCGTTCAAAGCAACATAGTACCAAAAGCTTCCCATCTTTCAGAGATAACAGCAGCGGATGTCTTGTTGAAACCATCGAATGAGGCGTGTACTGGTAGCTCCCTCTCGAATCATACCGCAATGAAGTCTGGAACACGAACCACGTCCATTCATGGAGGCGTTACATCGTTCTCCTCTTCTGAAATGAAAGCATCGAGATCGTCGGCCCCGGATTTGCAGTCTACCAAGTCAGACAATCTGTCGGAAGGCATAGGCGAGACGGGCTACTCATTTTGCAACTCTAGACAGAATGTTCAACAAAAGCAAGGCGTTGGGGTTGCTAATTTTCGGTCATCAGGACGAATGGCATCTATGTACATCGCGGATCGCGCCTCCACCTTCCGATGCAGTGACGTTCCTTATCCAGATGATGACTACTTTGTCGCATTCTGGACTCAGTACCAGACTAATTTAGAAGGGAAAAGTCAACCAGCGCCCATCAATTGTGGCCAGAGGGTGCAATTCAGAAACCCAGTGAACGGTCGAGAAGCTGAAGCAGTTGTTTTGGACAGATGCGCAAGCTGCGTAGGCGTGGATCATTCCACCAGAGACTCAACTTTTGATCTTCAATTAGTAAATGGCGCTACGGTAGATCTGAGCAGGAAATTGTGGCAATTCCTGTACGAAGGCGAAGAAGGAGCCGTGTTCGATATAGATTATGAGGGTAGCGTATGGGCAGGCTCCCAGCAGGAACCTGAAAAGCTGGGGGAATCAGATAGATCTTATTGCTTCAAGCCATAATAATTTCAGATACTACCATGAGTGTCACAAAGGCTTGTCATACAATAGTCACGCGGCATATTTGTGATACCACAACCCTCATTACTACTACCTTTTGTCTACCTGGGACTTTCGATTGCTCACTTGCAAACCAATAGCGGCACAAAGTGAGGCACCCGCGATCATAGAATTGGTTCAAGAACCATGAGCTATCGCTTCGTATGACAATAGAAATCCAATCTAGAAAAGGACCAGGTAGTCGCGCCAGGCGATGACCATCATGGACCATGACGTACGTTCTCTTGTGATCATCTGTGTGTTATGTAATGTGTACAAGAGGAGCGCAGATTTCGTATCGTTACATATCTACATGACTGCCTCGGTATGACCGGCGAATTATAAGCTATAATAACCAAACCATCCACAGTATCAGCAATAGCAATGCAGTGCTCCGATTCAAAACCTATGAGAGTGTTTTCGCTTGTCTTCTTGTTACTTCAGGGCATTATCGGGTCGAGTCATGCAGATCTACAGCCAAACTATTCACTAGCATCGGTTGTGCAGGGCAGTAGCACGAACTTTACTATTACCGATCGCCCTCTATGCAAGAAAGCCTTAGTGGTGAATGAGAACTTCACCTCGTTCGTTAGAAACCCCTATCACGACAGTAGCTGTGACTACAGTGGGCTTGAGGCAACTCCGTTGCAACGCTTTTTCTTTAACAGCGGTCGAGATACCATCCCCGGTTCTCACTTTATCCTCATGCAATGCGGCCAGAGCTTTTTCTCAGCGCAGATACAAGTCATCGACGGGCATGAAGGACTTTACAATACCACTGATGTGAGAGTACGATGTGTGACAGATGGCTAGACCATGTCATTGCCCTAAGGAAAGCATGCGTAAGATGCACGAGAATCGAAGAGAACCGTTTGAAAACATTGTACAGCGACATACCAAACATGTAATAAACATTGGAAAGGTAGTCAATATGTAATCTTCCCCAAAATGACTAGTATTCTTCCAACCTCCACTCCTCAACTAACGTTACTTGATTTTCCTGTGAGATGACGCATATGAGACTTAATCAACATAGAGTGTTACAATCTTGATATCATACCATAGACACATAGATGAAGGTACTAAGACAGGCAAAGTACGATGTTATTGATCAATAACAATGATCTGTTCCACGCAAGGCCGAATATAGTACCGCATATCCGATATTGGAGAACAGGAATCATATCCGGCTTTCCTAGCTTACCCTCATTCCCGCATTAGTTATGTATATCTAGAAATCCAAAGATCTTCATTCTACCACGAGTTTGGTAAGTGTACTTGCCAATGTTGATTTGGATGAGACCATATTGGCATTGTGGTACCGACATATTTGCCTCCTCCATATACTCATAACATAGTAACTGGGTCTCTACACGTACCAGTTCCATTGATTTTGGCCTGAAATGTCAGAGAGTCAATTGTGATAGCTTTCAATACTCCTCAAACATAACATGTTTCTGAACTGATCACAGTCCTCCATATTGCTTCAATAGCAATACCGAATACCAGAGCTCTAGAGTGGTCGGCCATAATCCCTGCGCATCTCCCGGGATTTGTGGATATCTGGTCCATACATGCAGACCTAATCATTTGTAGTCAGCCATTGTGACTCGTCGGACATCGGGAAACAAATTCTTACCAGTCAACATATTGGATAATATATCGTACAGCACTTGTACTGCGGGTCTCAGTTGGACGTCTAAGCCGGAGACTTTATGGATCTCCTCTAGGACATTCATTACTTCCTGTATATCCAACTGCTCACGTGCGGAAATGTCTGGCCAAAAGTCTTCTTGCACCCTCCTCGTCAGTCGTAAACAGTCCTGCAACAATGACATGCTTGTCAGTGCAGGATAGTATCTCGGACTGATACGCCTATACCAGATGCAGCACTGCTGGATGAGGCATTTTATGGATCATTGCTTCACCAACAAGATAATCGATTCAAACATGTGGTTAAGACAAAGAGTTGCTCTTAAAAGTGTATTACGTTATGGTGTACCTATGAATGCTCACATTTCGCAAGCATACGTACAGATCACATGAACGTAACAAGATGTTTGACATATCAAACGTGTAAGGAGGTACGACAGTGACTTGGATATCATGGCTACTGTCTCGTGCACTCCAGGGACATCATTCATATTGCCTCGCCGGTGATGGTAGGGACCGCGTATGTCGGCATGAAGGGAGTCCTGTCAATCTTTTAGAGAGCATACTATAACAAGCTATAGTGAATTGTAAGGACACGGGAGTCCAGTGTACCAGGTAAGTACGTATGAATGGCGCTCTGGTTCATATGCCTGGAGATATCTTGAGATCTGTGTCAAAGACTGTGACCATTGTGCACTGTCAAAAGATTATAGCTTTGCATTCTGAATTTGCTTATCATCCAGCTGGATGCCGTGAGCACGGGCGGCACTGCTGATGAGCTTGAGTCGTATTTCAGGAACATCTACGGCGACTTGGTAGCTAGGGAGTCAATTTTGTTCGGTGCTTGAAAGCGATGTCAATAGGCTAGTTTGGGCGCCGGGTGGTATCCTCAAATCAATCATAAAGCTACTCGAAATTGTTGCAGCCGGGAAACGCTAAGCGCGTAAGTCTGGTTACTCATAGTGGTTGAGATTACAGAATTGGTTCTACACAGAGTATGATGTTATACAGTACTCCGGGTATCCCCAACACGCCGGCGGTGGTTGACGAAAATTCAATCCATATAACTCTTGATTGATGGTCACTGACAATTCTCATCATCTCATTCCTCTCTGAACTCTTCATTGTACTGACAATGGGTGTAGATCAATCACACGCTTAGACAGCTTCGCAAAACCTTTGTGTCGCAGTGACAACGTCGGGCAGAATCATGATAATATTGCTCGATGTATCGTTCTTGATTTCGTGGCAGCAGTACCTTGGCTGCTCTTCATCGCAATCATCCTGCTGACGATCCGGTAACGCGATCCCTTGTCGCACGAGTCATGTGGTCTCGCTAGTGCCGCGATCACAATAGGGTCTAGCTTGGCGAAGCCTTCTTCTTGTCCGCGTCAACTCCGCCGCACTAATCGGCCCGGCTTGCATGTCCGCCGCATTCGTCCGCACATTTGGTAGGCTGACAATTGCCCACTCGTGACCTGCAGAGACAAGGGTCGTGCCTCAACCGTGCCGTCGCTTAGACAGTGCTCCGATGATCCATTGCCATCTAATCTATTTGCAGTCGCATAGAGAGGCAACTACTTTATGTTAGAGGAGGTCTTGCGTAGCAAACGTGTGTTCTAAATGTCTATCGCTGTGACGATTCCCACATGACCATGTCGAGTTGGCTAGACCAACCGCTCGATTCAAGCTGTGCATGGTTCGATACCCCAAGTAGTGTTACAAAAAGTAGCACTTCTAACAACGGATCCGTTGCTTCGCAGGCGACCACCACGCTGGACAAAGGGGCGTCCAGAGAGCCGTCACGGAAGGCAAGAAGATACAAAAGACCACGAAAAGCCACCAGCTGCAAGCCTTGTCAGGAGCGGAAAAAGAGGGTAGATACGTGCCGGTCGATCGTTAAGAAAGGGTTGACTGACAGAAAATGTCGCAGTGTGACTTGAAGGACGGGAACGACCCTTGCTCTAGTAAGTCGGCTCGAAAGGGACTAGTGAGCCTCGCTGACATGCTGACTCAGTGTGTAAACAAGCCGATGAGCAGTGCGAACGCCCGGAAAAGAAAAAGAGAGAAAAATCCTAGAATGATGTGGCATAGCAATAGAGATTGCGATGGCGGTCCTGAACGTTCTACTTGATTTTATGCTGCTTTTTCATTGCGAAGTACTTAGATGCTGAGATTTTACTGGATTTGTTTGTGCATGAAATCTAGTCTTACGACTCAGTCGCATCAAGTTTCTGCTGCACGTAGATGAATGACGGTCCGTCGCTGATGACGGTAAGTCTCGTTCCAGCGGAGGCAGCATGAAGAGCATCTCTGCACACTGCGCCGCATTCAAGGACTGCTACTACAGATCTGACTGTGTACCCTGGCTGCCGCCGGACTTTCCAACGCCGGAGGCATATCCGCGGAAGCGATCAGAAGCAGAGGAGAACTCAGCGGAGTATGCAATTATTGTAGAAGTCTAACGATGTTCAGCCAAGGTAAAGCGGGCACAGTCCCAGGAAACTAACAATGCACCTATGTCGCCTCGCTACCACGAAACGGTTTGTCAAAATCTTGCGAATTTTATGACACAACACTCCATCAAAAGCCTGTGAATGATCGTTGATTTGCCAAACGATCACGTCGTAATTGCTGTTGAACCATGTCAAGCATATATCGTACTGCGAAAAGGCCGGCCTCGGGATTGGAAGATGCTTCGAATGGCTGGCTCCAAGAAGGTAAAGGCGGATGCAGCGACATGGGCGGTGGCGGAAAAGGTTGTGGAGAAGTTAACGAGGGTACGAGAGTCCCAATCGATGGAGTTACAAAGTCCTGAGCGTCTGCGTCAGGCATGTCGAAAGACCACGGCTGATCGACCTGCGCAATGTCCGATGCCACTAGCGGAACCCCAAAGCCTTGATCTGCCTGATGTATCGATCCGGTCTTCGTCCTGCTTGCGCACATGCTGGTCGAAAGATCCTGGGCATGAATCGGTTCATCAGTACGCACATCCTCCAAATCGAAGTAATCTGAAGGCAAGTCCTCGCTGTGATGCTTAGCTTCCCACGTTTGCGCGGGGTAGTTCGAGTCGCTATGCGCAATGTCATCCATTCCGTATTGGTCCTTCCTTCCACTTTCGTCATCTGCCGACTCGACTACAGCTGGATATGGCGTCTCGATACTGGGCACCACGATATTGTTAGACCAAGCTTGTGTCTCTGGATTGATGGGTGCGCCCGTATTGGGACCCTTGGATGCCGGCGGAGGGGGTGACATCTGGGTCTCTGCGTACCGTGGGCTGTTCGTCTTCCTGTCTTGGGAATGCTTTTCCGGAGACACGGCAATGGTGATGTTATCCCCAGGTACGTCAGTGAGCTCTCTTTGTTCTTTGATCAGTCTCGCTAGTAACTTGTTATTTTCTCGCAGTGCCTCGAGTTCCATGGTTTTGTGTGCTTCTTCACGTTGCTTCTTCTCTCTGAAGCGTGCTTGGGCGAGAGCGGCTTTCGAACGTTGTTTCGGCATCCTTATGCAGTATTGATGATCATATACAATATGCTCAGGGTCATCACTGAAATGTCTTATATCACATTGCTCAAGATCAGAATACGCAGCCCTGTATAGTAACGTTGTCCTGTTTTGACAGGATTGAGACACGTATCGTAGGCCGGGGGTAGGCTACGATACTGTGCCTGCCAGATGACGTTCAACGCCAAAATGGGGACGGATGACTACGTCGACCACTGCTGAAGTATCTGTAATGATGATTGGGTAGGCGTGAATACAGACGGTCACAAATCTGGTTAGTCTCGCTCAGGGGTATCGCACTCGTACAGTCACTCTCCAAAGCTATGGAATATTGGTCGGGTCCCTGATTGAGAGCAGTCATATGTAACATGTGTATCGACGAAACGGTACTTGCTAGAAGCCACCCGAATCCTTTTTCGTCCACATAAGCCCGTGAGTATTTGTAGTCCGCACAAGTCCGCAAGAGTCCGCGAATGTCCGCACAAGTCCGCAAAAATCGACGAGAATTTCAATGTCTCAATGTAACGTGAAGATCGCACTCGGCTACACGAGAATTTGTCAACACGCTCGATCCAATGTGAGACAATCCGAACAACCGGAAGGTATCATGCATGTCAGCAGTGTCAGACAGTCCGCGACTACTCTCCGGGATCCCACTCCTTATTGTCTCTAGGACCGTGTCTAATTACCTGATGCAACCAAGCTCACTATTATCTTCAATGCTGGAATTGTATCTATAGGGAAGCCATGGTATCAAGTGTCTCACACTGTCAGTACTGGAGAGTATGAAATATTGGTATATGCTGACAGTGATCCGGCAAAACCACCAGAAGGAAAAGTTGGAGCAGATAGCGCTGCCTGTAGATTACCTCATGTCAACTAGATGGAGAAGAGGATTAGAGATTGGACGTGCCGAAATGAACACGAAAGACCTCCCGCATCAGCATGTTTTCAAAACTTCAACTCACCAGTAGACGAGGACAATGCTTCTACCGGACCGATTTAGCGTCAGGCATGCGGCTGCCTCTCGTCGTGAGCTAGCAGGCATATTCCGCGTGTCTGAACGTATGTCTCAAAACTCGGCAGGAGTAATGCCACTACGTATTTAACTTGATCTCAGTGTCCTGAGAATATAGCAAGCGAATAAGCAGATGTCAAAACAACGTAGAGCTTCTGGTACGGAAGAGCAGTACAATTTTCATTTTGCCTATGTGACTTGGAGACATCCAGGGCAAGCCTTGGCATACTGGCTCCCTCTCAACCGGAATCTAAAGTAGAAAGTCTGAATCTGGATACACACCCCGTATGTTGTCGCTTCAAACTTGATATTGTAGCTTTCTCAGCATTGAGAGTGCTCATAGGGCATTATCTTACTAAGATCGGAGCTGATCTTTCTTGCACCTGTGCTTAAGAAGCTATGAAATCTTGTATCGTCTAGATTGTGTATATCGAGTACGAAGTCATCGACGGCACTCATTGTCAGGCCAAATTAACTTTCTATATCGTGGTCGTTCTCTTGCAAAGTTCCGCCTATCCACAAATTCGGAACTGTCGGTGATACCAGTTTGCGAGAGGGAAGAGGGAGCCGCTGGCTGAGCGACAGTGAGATCATAGTAACATGGTGCCTGAAAGGAGTAATCCAAAGCTGTCGGGAAGAATGTCATATATTTCATGATGGCGAAATGCTATGATGCAGGCATGACGATGAAGAGTCTGGCCGAGACATAGCTCTTTCATATTCAACAATCAATACCTGTACAACGGGAGGTATCACAGATTAAACCATGCCTGTCCGTCAGCGAAAGATATGCAATGTAGTAGGAGCCAAAAATGTAATCTACGTGGAGAAGTCTAGATTGTGATAATGATTTTTTGCACGCCCAGATACGAAAATGAATTTGGAAAACCGAGTACGTGGCGGGAAATAATCATCATCCTTCTGATGCAGCTGAGATTACTATGCCAGTGTTTCATGTTGACTGAGTTTCTTGTATTATTGAGCACTTCTTTTGACTATATCTACAGCGGTCTTCCTTGTCATATCTGGCTGGCCTGCTCTTTCAACTGCACATCAACATCATACTGTTTGTTATCATGCCCCCGAGTGAGCTTGATACTGAAGACAGTGGTATGAAACCCAGCAGGCGCTTCACTGGAGTCCACAGATGGTATATTACGAGGCCAAGGAGTTACTAGTGGTTTGTCTTTCGGAGGTGGCGGTGCGTTGATGATTTGTGGTTTCAGCGGATCGTTTTGCAGAAAAACCGGTTTGTCCGGCCCAGCACGAACTAGTCAAAGTCATGCCCAGCAAGTATGTCAGTGGTTGAATCGACTTACACATGAAGGGTTCTTGAGATTGATAATCCATAGAAAGGCTGGAGATTGGATAGACAACTTTCTTACACGGTGGACCATGGATTTATAAAAGCAGAAATCGTTGACTTGACGATGTCTGAATAACGTGAGATAATGAAACATGGTGGGAGTGATGGTCAGTACAGTCGTGATTCTAGGACATGATCGAGGGAAAATATCGTAAGTGTAACTCAATATAGCGCTAGGAGCGTAACTCGCAAGTCTATTTTCTTTGTTCTGGGTATGTCCAAAAGGATTTCCTTTCATTTGATGGGATCGGAAATATCACTTCATTGAGTACAACCATCTCTAGACGAAAGAGGTCACTGTACATGTCGAACTCTCGGCAAAGCTGCGTGTTATTCTGTACGCATCTCATCCAAACACGACACACCTTCAAACGACTTTGTTCATAAAGCTTACGGCCATACAAACACGATAATTCGGACGCTACATTTGCCACGATCAAGTCATTGAAAGTGGTCTAAATCCAATGTCATCTTCATGATTTTTAGGGGACGAACTATATGGCAAGCCAAAAGTGGGCTTGTAAATGGTACAATAATTCTATGTCCTGGTTAGTGATCCTTTGCTACGCAAAATCATTCTTGGGACGGCACATTATCGCTCTGCGAATAATACACGTAGTCACTATTACGTTCCTATCATCTACATCTTATATTTATCTTCATTTGGTAGACTGGCTTCGCTTCGCTTGCTTTTCAATTCCACCCTTATGTGCTTCTAGCTGCTGATTTAGCATCACTTGAATGCGGACAACGATCGCCACGAGATTTAACATCTCTTGACCCTGCCTGCCAGTATTTATCTGGTCAATGATATGAGGACGTCGTGGTACCGATTCCTTGGCAGCGCTGACTTGATGACTACGGTATTGCGCTGTATTCGGCGTTCGTCGATTCCATTTGGATGTCATTGATCCATGTAGTCCTGGTAGCGTTCTGCGGGACGTGATGCAGATTGTTCAATCACGAGGGCATTTCAAAGAATTGTATGGTTTGAAATATTTATATGCACCATGGAACATCTCCGTGTTTCATCAAACCTTGCACAGGCTGTACGACCTAACGTAATGTCGCTTTGAGTTCGGTGTATGGATGGGAAATCTTGCAGACTAACAACATTGGTAGCTTCTGTTTCTAAGGTAGGCTTTCAATTCCTGATGAAGACTCTTTTGCGATATCATATAGGGCTGCAATGACTTTCGTGAAAGTCGGCATACTATGATTGTCAACTGCGTGATTTTCAACTGCGTGATTGTCAACTGTGTGATTGTCAACTGTGTGATGGTCAACTGCGTGATTGTCAACTGCGCGATTGTCAACTGCGTGATTGTCAACTGTGTGATGGTCAAATGCGTATTTGTCAACTGCGTGTTCGTCATTCGATCAGCTGGACTGCTAGTTCTTCGAAGAAGCATACCATGACAATTTATACATCAAGGTTTTGCTATCAAGACTTCCACGAGATGCGTCATCTATACATTGTTAGAGGTCATATTGGAGCCATGGTGAATACTACTAATCATTTCGCAGCACTTCGTGGTGTACTATTCTTTTTGTGTAATATATAGAAGAACTTTTGGGTTATATGACCATGAGGATATCAAGACGTTAAGCATACCCGAACGGATTGGCGAAGGATATGTACTATAGGCACCCGCACTAGACTAGAGACCACTTGACCAGCAAAACCACGTCCACCTCTGTCCGTCGCTAAATATACCCCTGGACCGCGCATATCCTTTGGTATCAAGCGATCGTGACATCGATCATGGGAGATGGATGGACGTAGTGAACAAATCTAAATGCAGATTCCCCTTTGTTGCGGTATTCCGGCTGGTGTAGCTCCCGTGCCTCGACATACTACACAGGAGGTGTACGTCATGCAACTTGCAGAATAGTAGCATCCTCGATGCGAGCAGTCTCGTTTTGACATAGTCGTTTTCCGCTGTGCACTTGATGCAAAATCTCGCTTGTCTAGCGCATGCAAAGGAGCTGATCTACCGTGGACTCTTGTCAACTCTTCGACAAGCGGCTCAGAAAGCAATGCAATCGGTCCTTTTTCCTGGAAAACTGCTTCGCCTCCGTCATAGGATGCGACAGTAGTGTCTGGATGATTCATTATGAAAGTTTTCAACATGTCTCGATTCGTTAACAGCGGGTACTCTGCAAGAATAGTGTTGTTGTACATTGCAAAAGTTGGTATTGCGTACCCTGCCGTAAGGATGGTGGCTATGGCAGATCTTAGCATGCTAGATACATAGTCAGCTTGAAGTGAAAGAACGGGTGTATTTTAAGTAGTCTGGAGTACATGGCTAGAAGTATCGTTGGTGTTCCTTCGATGACGTGACTTTGGACAAACCCGACAGTTACTCTCGACAGCACACTATCTCTATTCCACAACATCAGTCGTACAGATCACATCGAGAAAACGTGGTGCACAAGCGTGTGAGATGAGGTTGGATGAGGTTTCGGCGCATCTGCCTCTACATCGAAGCTTATCCACGAAGTCTTGAGTTGCAAACAGTACGAGACCTTAATCAAAATAGTGTCGAGAATTTTGTCCATAGCTACATAAATGGGTTCGAGATTCGTACAGTTGCAATGTGGCCGACGTGGGCTAAGACAGATTTTAGAAGGTAAAGCTGCTTGGAGGTAGCCACCACTCTTTGATGTCTTGTCTTTACAAGGATGGGCTATCTGTGTGCTATGGAAGACCGCAATTTGTTCTGACACCCTCCCAGCGCAAAGCTCCGAATCAACCCCAGAGACAAGTGGTTGATGAACATCTATAGATATGCAAAGCGGAAGTTCTACCATCCTTTCCGTTCAATGATATAAAACAAGACTTGTCTTCAGTACCCATCGTTGGAGAAGTCAACAGATAGCCAAGCGACAGCCTTCTCAGTGGCTTCGCCCCAAAACATCTCTATGATACCACCAATGGCGCCAGTGCCGGTGTATGACCTCGCCTTCGTAGGACGATAGTAATTGAGGTCGGCGGTACATCCAGCATCTTTTGTGGCAAGCTTGATGATCGCGCTGGAGCATAGTTGGTCCACTCCAGATGCGATCTCTTTTACTGTCTCGATGGCGGTATTCACTGGGGGAATGAACGTCAACACGTAACTCGCTGTGACGAACCTTCCATCTTTGAGTATGTTCGCTTGCTTGTCGTGGCCGCTGGTGAAGTTCTTAACGACAAAGCCAAGCCCTCCGTCTTGCTTGATACCCTTGTCGTGGATCTGCTCAGTAATTGTGTTGCACATTTCGGCCGCGCTATCTCGAATATCCGTAACCCAGAGGAAATTGTCGTTGACTTCACGACCGTTACAGATCGGCTCCGAACCGAGAAGTAGATCAGCACCGGCTGCAGCAACTCGTGTGAGGAAGTCGCCAGAAGCGAGACTACCCCGCGATTCACGTTTGATGTTTGCCGAAGAAGACGTCTCTTTCAACACTTCATTCTGGTTCATGACCCCGATTTCCTCCAGGCAACTTTTGACTTGGTTCCCAGAGGGGCTATTCCCATGGGGATAGCTAGGGACATTTCGACGTAGGCACTTTGCAAAAGGTGAGTACTGAGGGTCGATAGCAGGGTTTCCCAAAGCTGTCCCCACACCCAAACAAAACAATAAGAATGCGGTCTCTGGGATGCTACTGGCAATGATCTTCATCGTATCAATATGACCAAGGGTTTTGCGAAGCTAAAGGATCATCAGAACACTGAAAATAATAGAAAAGTGTCATACAGGTTATGTAATCATTCCGCAATAGAATCACTGTGTTTGTAGATTTGGTGAAGCATGAAATGAAAGTGATGTTATGGTTGCCGTAATGCTCATTCATGTGCTGGCCGGCAAGACCAGATCTTTTCGAAATTGTGAACGTTGCGGACCATGGTACAAACATCAGTATGCTCTCAATGAGGCAAAGGCAGATGAGACCTTGCAACGATGCTGCCATAGATCACATGTCCCTCTAGCGTTAAGAACAGGACATCTGAACAAGACGTCACAATTAATCAACAACAGTACGCGGGGGAGCGCGGGTTCGGAGGATTTTCGGGCCAAGTGTTCAGTCGCGCTCAGCTTGCTTAGTTCCGCTGAGCAAGACTGAGCATATTGATCACCCCAAACCTGCAGTACATATAAGCATAGTAATTTCGTAGTCAACCTCTTCAAGGTTCAAGCTGGCTAGATCCGACTGAATCAATTCCTATTCGCATCTCTCAAGACTATACTCTGATCCCTATCTCCCTGAAGCAGAACACCTTGTTCTCGGCTTGCCATTTCAGCTCACACGTGACCTGGTTCAGACGGTCCATGACATTTTACTTGTGGTCTGGGGCTTCCTTACTGATTAACTCGCGTTTTATTGCTATTGATCTAGCTCATATTCGCACCTGATCTTTGTGATGTCATGCAAAACGCACGCTCATTATATAGCCGTGTTGGGACGAAGCGTGACTATACGCCTAGACCATCAAGAAGAGCCGGTCATCGCAATCAAAGAACACCGTATCGTATTCGTATGTTTAAAGCTCGGTACTACACAACAATCTCATTCATAGTTTCACGACTTTCGGATTTCCAGTGCGGAAATGGTCATCAGGTGCAGTACGCTTCTTTGGATTCTCATACGTTGGGACATACGCAGTCTGGTTGTGCACATCATCAGACGTCGACTCCAGGCTGTCTAACGTGTATTCGGAAGGGCTCATACTGCCAGATCTCCGTAGATGCTCTGCAATAGACGCTAAATCTGTTGGGTGCTCTTCGACAGTCCCAAGAGGCTCTTCAGAATCACGTCCTGACGTATCGGCGAAAGTTGAAAGCTGCTTACTCTCAATGGAGTTGAGTACGGCTTTGGTCCGCCGCTCTTCTAACAAATCGAGAAGTGATTTTTGGCATTCTTCCAGCTCTTTGATCTGCTGTTTGATCTTCATTTCTTCAACACGATAGTCATGGATGGCCTGTTGGCTGCGGTGTATCTCTGCTCCCAAGTCTCTTTGGAGGCTTTTATCATGCATGATGCTCTTGCTGATTTCTCGCTTTTCGATCTCCATCGCGTCGATATCTACTGTCAATTTCAAAGCTTTGGCTTCCAACTGCTCAAGATCTCGTGTCAATCTAGACGCTGCTCCCCTCATGTGTTCAACGTCTTTTGAAAGATTCTGGCATTCTGGCTGTACCGAATGTTGTTCTTGTTGTGCATGATTCTCTACGATATCCTCTCGCTCATCCATGAGATCAGTGGTCTCTGATACATCATAATCGAATGGTTCTTTGCTGCGAGGATTCAGCTCCTCATCGATCGGATACGCGTCGTCAGGTTCACGTAGGAGAGCCGGAAATCTCTCTACAATCTCCTGCGAAAGACTGCTCTCTATGTATATAGAGGATTGGTCACTCAAAAGTGATGAGATGTAGTCGTCGATTGCTCGCAGGAACGGCTGCTGCGACCACAAACGAGTATGTATGGCCTGTCGCAGCATTCGTTGATCGCATTGACTACTATTAACACCTACATCCCACCTGCTATACCACTGCGCTATCGTGGCAGTGGAATTCTGTAACTTCTCGAGATCGAAGAAACATGTCACCGTTCCTACGGCAACACCCAGGGATGTCACCCACTCTTGAGGATCTGTCATAGCCTCGTGGCATATGGATACGAGCGAAAGATGAGAACGCCACGTGCCAAAATCGGCGGACTCAAAACTGTTCCGAAAGACGCTCTGGAATGGGGCTATCATGTCATCTGATTCTTGCTGGGCGTTGTCAAACCGTCTTCTTTTCTTCATTGAAGGACTTTTGACGAAATCAGGTGTACTCAATAGTGAAGGCGAAAAATTAACTGTTAATGGTATTCCAGAATTGTCAGAGTGATTGCTTGCCACGTCGAATTGCACTCGCGCTGCATAAGCTGCAATGCTGTTCAGACTTTCTTCCGCACTTTCCGGGAGTGCCGTGACAATGCCGAGGAATCCACGATACCGGATACACGCTAACAGTAATTCGCACCAAGAACGATAGAAATCCGTTCGACCTTTACCAGTAAACCGACGATTGTAAACCTGCTGCAACGATGAAGACGTGCTTCGAAGGCTTATGTCCTCACCAGAAGCGCTATGGACAGAAGTCGGGAATTTATGTCGCTTATTCGCTCCGGTGTTTCGTACCTTTGAACAGCTCTTCAGTGCGGTATGGCAGACCTCCATCAATTTCATGTCCTGAAAGAGTGTCCTTACCGACACGATCTTTGGTAGAGAACAGAGCTTTTGTAATAACAAGTTCTTCTCCTCCTCAGTGTTAGACACCGTATCTGCCCAACCACTGATCACTCCGCGGTCATGCTCGGAGTACTTGGGATACAGACCTTGGAGCGTAGTAACCATACCACTGTCGACCCCTCCGGCGAAGTCATCAATTAACCGCCAGACTTTGTGGATGTTTTCAAGATAAATGTTGACTTCCTTGTCCCTGTCAGTGTATGGTCCATCGATATGGGTTTCAACGAACCTCATGTGTAGTCAATGGCAACAAATGCTTCAATTGGCCTAGTCCGACTCCATCGAATAAAGAGGGATAGTCTAGCAGTTTCAAGAACGCTGTTCGAATCGCGCATTTGTCACTGAGTAACTGCTTGTATCTCTTCCTTTCGTCTTCCGTCAGCAGTGCAAACGCCCTCTTCGCACCATATTCGTCTTTCTTTTCCACGAAATCTTTCAGACGTGACAACACCTGCACAGCGGTGTCCCGGACGCTAAAATCTTGTCGAGTCTTCATATGACTAATCGCTTCGGTGTCGATGTCTGACTGATGATCAATCTATGATGTGAGATACATCATCGAGTCCACACTCACCGGTATCGTACAGATCAAAGGCCCACCAGCGATCTTGACCCGTTAACACAGCATTCGCTGCCATGACCCGATGTCGCCCTTGAAGGATTTGTAATTCAATGGTATCGCTTGCCCGTAATCCAATCTCTGATGGACAAAGCAACACAGATGACGGCTGCTGCTCTTCTGGGACGGTGTGATCGACTGCACCGCAAATCAATGCCCAGTCTTCCCTACTGATCATGGCAGAAGCCCGATTCTTCGCATCATATCTGCTGTACAGCCCCTCTCGAAACAAAGACGTTAGTTGTTTTAGGCGTTTTTGATGTACTCCCCCAATGTCATGCACTTTGTTGATCTTGATACAATCGAGTGGAAGTTTTGCCGACCCAAGAAGCGCTCGCTTCGTTTTCAACACTGATAGTTTCTCTTTCTCCTCAAAATTGCAGTCAATCGAAGACTCTTCTGTCGTCGAAGCGTGCTGCATATCATAGAGGAGAATGAAAACACCAAAGAGATGCTGAGCGATCTGTAAGACTTATGTAGTCACTCATCGAAGTCATGGTAAGATATTTACGTGTGTGGAATGAATATTGTGTGTACACGTAAGTTTTCAAGGAAAATCAAGATCCTAGGGACTTCTAGAAGTCCTTAGGGACCTTCTAAATACATATAGTACTTAGTATATATTAGTATATATCATTCTAGTTATAGTTAAATTCTAGATATGTATTTTAGTATATAAGTCTATGGCTTTAAACTCCTTTATTATTCCTAAAGAAAATATATAGTTTCTACTTTAGAAAAGTTATTACTAAATAATAGTCTAGGATATAACAATAATAATTAATTTAAGTAGATTTACTCTACTAGATCGCTTATAAAATTTGTTATACTAATAGTACTACTCTAATAATAACCTTTATATAGTTTATATAATAAAAAGGCTCCTAGGCTATATAGAAAGAAATTTATATAAATTTACTATTAGAGATAGTAGTAATAGCTTAGCCTAATATAGAAGAAGCTATATAATTAATATATAAGTATATTATATATATTACCTATAAAGTAAGCTAATTAGTAATTAGTGTTATCTTTAGCTATCTTTATATAGCTTATATATTTATTAATATAACTATCTTTTCTAAGAATAAGATATTCTACTTTAGAAAAATAATAATCAAGTTATAGTCTTAAACTATTAAAAATTAATAAGATTAGATCTAGCTAGATTCTTAATAAGGTTAAGTATATACTCTACTAATAATTGTACTTATATATACTACTAAGACTCTACTTAGCCTAAAGATTATCTATAACTATACTTCTTTATATACTATTATTAGTTAATTATAAGATCTTGTTTAGGTTTCTCTATTATCTATCTATTCTATAAGTTACTCTAGAACTTTTATAATAGCTATTTTCTTTAATATATATTCAGATAAGTAAAATATAGGACTATAGTATTATAAAGTAGATAAGGACATTAAATACTAAGTTACGTGTCATGAACTATCTAAACTAGGTCACGTATAAGGTGAAATAGCAAGCTAAGAACAAGGTGTTCTGCTTTAGAGAAATAGAGATTAGAGTATAGCCTTAAGAGATACAAATACAATTAATTGAGTTGGATCTAGCTAGCTAGATCCTTAACGAGGTTGACTACGAACTTACTATACTATACTAATAAGTGTGTTTATATAACTCTAGTAGTGTGTTTATACCCTGCCTACTCTACATGCTCTATAGAAG
Organism: Elsinoe australis; assembly: GCA_007556505.1. NCBI lineage: Eukaryota > Fungi > Ascomycota > Dothideomycetes > Myriangiales > Elsinoaceae > Elsinoe > Elsinoe australis. Next base: position 97,564 of record SWCS01000015.1, read on the forward strand.
AGACGCTAGAGGTGATAGAGCGCTTTACATACTAAGACTTCGTGTGCTCTATAGGCGCACCCACAGGTTCCGTAGGGCATGTCTAACGCGTGTAGGGTAATGATCATGTGACAGGCTTGGCACCTTGATTGGTTCTAAGCTTCTGAGTCTAGTTTGTGACATTACGTTACTTATTAATAAGAAAAGGAATCTAGAATAAAATTATAGACTAAGTTATACATAAACTATAATAGCTATAAGTCTTAATAGATTTTTATATTTAATTACTTTTAGCTATAATATTAGTACCTAATTGAGTCTAGAGAATCAATAATGTAGTAGTGTTATAGGCTGTCTAAGCTACTATACTACTGTGCTTAGAGTGATTAGAGTGACTACGAACGAGTAGGGGTCGCAACAATAAGTCCCTAGGGACTTTCAAATAGTCCCTAGGGCCTTCTTTGTTGTCCGTGGGATCTTTGTTGTGCCTGGGATCTTTGTTGTCCCTGGAATCTTTGTTGTCCCTGGAATCTTTGATAGCCCTAGGATCTTTGTTGTCCCTGGGACCTTGGTTGTCCCTGGGATCTTTGTTGTCCCTGGGATCTTTCATAGACATGTCATGTCTAGAATGTGGCACATGAAAGTGAGGGGAAAGGTGACTGTAAAGCATCTTCGAGGAGTAAGATTTTTGACAAATTCATGGGTCTCTTACGTGATAACGATGACAAAACCGCTCTGTCACTGTAATCGTTCACAACCTTTAGCTCTCATTACTGCACACATACCCTCTGAAAAACCTTTGGAAGCCAAGACACGAATTGTACCCAGATGGCTGCTCTGTATGACGTTTTACGAGCAGTACAAGCCAAGGATAATGGTCTTCTATCTGATTTGCTCGAACCCCATTCGGCGAGCACTTCACGTAAGGTGAATCAATTGAGACAGAATGAATGTCGCATTCGCGATAGTCTTTTCCTCCTATTAGAAATCAAGCCTCTCTTTGACGGTGTTACTACCGGACAGCTACATCGAATATTGCCGCTGAGAGCTTATGAGGTGGGCAGATGTGCCAGCCAGATGTGCATCACTGACATTCATCAGGAAATCAACCTATATCTGAGGAAGACCTATCATCTTTGGATATCGATTCAAAACGTCTGTCCGGTGACGAAGGGGACGGTGATTTGTCTCGAAGGTCTCTATCCAGCGTGTTCACTTCGAGATAGGCGTCAAATCGAATCATGGGCCACAACAGCGTGCAAACGCGAGTCGGAACAAATAGCAATGATTCAACGGCTTTGTAATGAGCCGAAAATATTGACTCTCAACACGTTTCTCCAAGATAGCCGATTGATGCAGGCATGTGACAAGATTCTACCAAGTATCTTTTCACTCCCGCGACGCAAGGGACGCAGTACTCGAGATGCGCCATCGAAACTTTCCTTACGACAGAGCGCCCGGGAATATTACCACGCAATGGATACAGCTACTTTGACCTCCACAGCAGAGACAGAGTTCTACCATGTATGGTGTAAGCTGTTACTGTTATGCATGTCCCACATCGACTCATGCAGTGACTTGTACCATGGTCGGACGAAAATCGCAGGAGTAACACAGAGAGTGCAGCAACATGCGGCTATTCTGGGATTTGAGGTGTGCATGGTGGAAAGCCACTTGCACGATCGATCCGGTCAGTCAGGCGACCAAGACCGCGATTCTCCTGAAGCAGAAACAGAAACATGTACAATGGTCACGACGAACAACTCTATCGAGAGCGTATATCAGACATGTAAGCCTGTTGCAATAACCAGAGTCCATGCAATCAACGATTTATCCGCCAACAAACAGCCATGGAAGAAGATGTTCAGACGTTGCGTCACTACGACTGACATCATGCAAGCAATCCGACTGGAAACAATCTATGCCTGCTACAACGATGATAACTTAGAACCTCTAGAGTACGTTACCCCAGCAGGCGTAATAGCTAGCACAACGTCTGCTTTCTTTGACATGGATAGACTGGTCAAGTACAAGCCTACACCTACAAACACAACCCGTCGAAGAGGGACCACAAAATCACGGCAGGCTGGTCAGACAGTGTTTCGTGGTAGGATCCCTCTTATCCAACCACCCTCCGGATCTGTTGATGAGCTGGAACATCTTCTCTGGCGGGCCGTGATGGAACAGAGTCCCATGCTCTATGGACTACAAGTGGTCATACGTGAATATCTCCTGAGTCATACCACGTCCGAGATAGTCAGTGTTGGAGAGAGTGTTGAACACTTCTTGAACAGGATCAAAGCTAGATGGCCTCACCTGATGACAGGAACGGGCTATCAGCAGGATATAGGTACAAATCCGTCCGTCAAGTCGAATCTGATGGATCAGACCGCTCCAAACATGTCTGAAGGTTCCTCAAGTACTTGTAGTCCGGACATACACAGTCAACCCCTACTGGCTGAAGTGAAAAGATTAGAAGGGATCGTGCGGCGGCTGCAGCAGGAAATCCAAAGTCTACTGTCGTTACGCACAGACTTTGAACGCAAAGTCAAGCATGTGCGAGACGAGGAAAGCGTCTTGATTTGGAGGAAACTCAACGTTGAAGCAGAGATTGTGAGGCTTGAAAGCCTTGTACAGGGACTCACTGAAAAGGTGAATCAAACGCAGATCAGATTTCCATCTGATTGCAGAAGACATGTCTAGAAGTTACAAACATCTGTACTGTAGTATTTCTCGAAACCGATCGCTCTCGGAGTACTTCCATTTGAGTCGTCAATTGCCCTGCGTGATAACTACGACTTGTATGCAATAGAAATTCCATTCGCTCTATGTATGGTCGGCTCATGACCGCTCCTCTATACGAAATGCAAGTGCTCAATGCATCACCGATCTCGTTGATAGGAGACATCCTAGTTTGGTGCCAAATAAATGAGTCCTGTATTGCCCAAATGGTCTTCATAGGGGAGTAGAACACTGTCACGTCAGCCTTTATGGTATAACCTGATAGCAGACTTACAGTGAATGATCATAGAAAGCTTGTCTACGGACGTCTGGACCAGACGTTGGAAATCGGCGCGAAAACCTTAAATAATGCTCGACGTGACCATCTTGGCACAAGCTGGGTATATGTGGATATGGTTCATTCTCGTGGATTGTATCCAGACAGCAATGCACGGAAACCTTTCTGGCTCTATGATGCATGTTCGCGTTATCGCGGTGAACTTCGCCGAGCCGACACTTTTCGTGATCCCAGCCATTTCTTAAAGTCATAAGCCGGTCCATAGTGATTCGCACTCAAGTAATAGACAAGGAAAGCTTAACATAGAGGAGAGCAGACAATGTCTTGATATAATGCTCTTCATCTGCGACTCAACAAAAAGTCACATGTTCTGAAATAAAGCTGTCATCACTAGGAAAACATACAGATTACATAACAAGTCTGTCCTTGGGCCTGATCAGATTACGAGAAGACATATCAAAACAACAACAAAGAAGTTATGACAGCCGCCATGTTTTGTGGTGGATAGTATCATCGTGGGAAATACAGCATGGTTCAGGAAGCTCTCGTATATCCTACAAGTACGTACTACGACTCTATCATATCAAACTGATGCGAATTACTCAGAGGCGCCGCGACCTGTCTTGTATGATCGTTCATGCGGAATACGATGATGAGATGAATATTACGGTGGCTCAAAGCAGTCCCCAACTTTCCGTGCAAGCAATTATAGTAAGGGCAAAAGGCTCCTACTCATCGTGAGAAGCATTTCAACGAAGATGACCAGCAAGGTGGACGTTGGAGAGATCGCTGAAAACGGCGTAGCCAATCAACTTCTTGAGGTCCTCTGAATGGTCGGTCAATCTTTGCGCGGCGCGAAGGGTTTCAGATCGGACAATGCCGCTGTCAGCAATTTCTCCAAAGGCACGGCATGTGCCAACGTGCTCCATGTTGTGTAAGCCTTTGAGTGGACTGATCTGGTATGAACACAGTGGAGGTATAATGGCGCAGGACGGCATGACCTAAATGCACAATATTTCGACCTATATACCGGAAATACATAATGCTGCAGTGGGATGTCCCACGTCTTGCCTCGACATCCAAATGAACTGTATGCCCATCGGTCTGTCATGCGGAGTGCTAAGTCGACAGCATCGCCACACACTGTGTACATAGTGTTAATGCTATAGTAGGATTAAAAGGTACGAAAATTAAGCTCATGGATTAAAGAAGATGCTTGAGACACATATCTATTTCCTAAACTAGTAACTCTTATAATATCGACCAAGTCCAATAGTCCGTGAACAAGCGCTGGGGAGGTTTGCTTCGGTCTTGAAGCTCTTGTTTGTATTGGCTATCCCACAACAGATCAACCTACACCACCACGTCCGTATCGGATCATACTGAGTGAGCTCAGAGAGCGCATAAATACAGGAAGGGGAAATAGCTTTGACTGTGCGCTTCGCGTGATCGCCATTCCAGGATGAAAAAGTCGTCATGGTAAGCGTGAAATTGTACACATATGCTTGAATTACAAAGTCGAAAGAAGTCGCAAAGACATTTCATTGAACTCTGTTACTAAGTTATAATAGTATGCATGCAAATGGCCCTGTCAGCATCAAACACAATATGATCGAAATTTGGTAAATTGCCCAAGGCTAATAATTTGATCGCCTTTCTCAAGACCGACTCGATGCAATTCATCTATTCAACGCTCAAATTATCTCCAATCTAGGTTTGAGAAAGACCACAAGTACAGGGCATGGTGGAGACAGGAGTAGACAGAGAGCTAGCTCCAGCATTTGACGATGTGCTGCTCTGGCTGTCGTCACTCGTCCGACCTCTACTATCCGGACTTGTCGATGAATCTACTATTTTTGTTGTTGACATCTCGTTCGAAGCTGTTGACGCATCATCACCCGTGGCGCTAGTCGCCGATGCCGTCTGTACTGTAGGAGTCATCTCTCCGTTCCTCCGTAAAGCAGGATCTGGATCGTTGGACATCGCGGCCATGCCTGCTGTGGTAGGGCGCCTCCAATTATCGGAAGAAAAGTATGGCATTGAATTTGCAGTCTGTAACGTGGTTTGTGAGTTGAAAGAAGTATTCGAGTAAGGCGGAATTGGATTCATGTTGGTTGGAGCAGTCGACTCTGCTTGTCCAAGCGATGTCTCGCAAAAAGCGTTCAGACTAGTAGTCTGTACCATGTTCGAGTCACCTTCGTCAGCCGATGTGACATTGAAGACCACACAGTACATGTCGGCTTGCTCGCACACAAATGCCACTCGTAATGTACCAGCACGAGCGCTAGTTCCGATGCGTAGGGAAAAACTCTGGTTCGTAGTAGAGGAGGGCAGGAAGGTCTCCTCGGGGCATGTAGAGTTCTCGTATGGTCGAACACGCTCAACTTGGTCGGAGCTATCGATCATGACAGCCGTTGGACAGCGCTGAGCTATCGGTATGGTGAAATTTGCGGTCTGTCCAGCTTGGACGTTTGATATCAACGTGTCATCACAAGCTTGCCCCTTGACAGAGAGGATCAATATGGCTGTTACTGCGCCGCAGAAGAGTCTTAATAGGCCTCTCATTGTCACTCAAACTCCTAGTCAATTGAGCGGATACACTTGGCAAGATCTTTTGGTTCGCTGGTTTATATATGAGGAGGAGATGAGGTAAGTCAGTAAGCTAAAGCATTTAGTCCCGCCGAGAGATTCTGATGGTCTAACGTAATAGCAGCTGACAACGTGGGCCTGACTTCTGGAGTCGTCGGCCTTGGTGAAGTACTTCGTGCATGTCATATTGCTATACATGTCAATTTCCTCGTACGAGAGGGTTTCACGTGTGTATAAAACGCCGCTTGCTAGAATATCACGCGGCCAATCGTTGTTTGTAGTGCCTCTTTTGGTACTTCCTGCGGCGACGTTCCACGTTCATATGATGGACAGTAGTAGCGACGATCAAGCGACGCATACTGACGCCACGTAGTTGTGACACCGCGATACTACAGTTCTCTGTACCCAGCGAAACAGTCATGGTAGATGGATGACAAAGAGGAATAGGACGAGATTCCTTCAATCGATAGTTGTCATCTAGTCACTATATCCTTTTATCTCATCTTGCCTCAAGGGACGAAGAACATGACTTGTTAAAAGCAGATACTGACCTCGTCCCGTTAGAGTGCTGGAAATGAGCAGTTTCGAGCACCTTTGTTCCCTTCAGGTCATCTTTCGGTCAACAATTTTGTTCTTCCAACTTCATGCAATTGCATGAAAATCAGATCTAGTATTGTGTAATTTGCTTGCGTCAAGTTCGTCTTACAGCTCGCAACGTTATTATATGCCTTTTTTAATATCTACCAATGGTCCAGAGAATTTTCAATCCTCGAAGCGTGAACACCCTTCGTCCGCTCTCGCCATGCGCAACGAATTGTGCCAATAAGCAGTTGGCCTATACGACATGTAGAAGCGATTTACTCCCATAACAACGACTCGTAGATTATCGTCTTGGACTTCAAATTCGACACATATTGACAGTCAGTATCGTTGGGCATCATCTGAGTCTGTCCAAGTCTACTCCACATCCCTTGAGATTGCTCAGGTCCGCTCAAAGCCGCCCAAGTCCGCTCAAGTCCGCTCAAGTCCTCTCAGATCCGCTCGACGCCGTTGGACTTTGCACAACATCACACAGACCCGCTGAATACCACACAAGTCCGCTCAACACCACACGATCTCGATGAGTAGCAGACATGCCTGTTGCTTTTCCGGATTTTTGAATGACTTGCCGTGTGTTGGAAAAAATCGTGGCCTACATCGTTCGTGCACTCAATCTGACTCTTGGTCCACCTACGTCGTTGGTCTGTTATGTGATTCACTATAGCGCGAACCAACAACATGAAACTATGTGTTGGCATTGCACAGTCGTCAGCCAAAGGTCAATAGCAAGCGATGAATTTGCTAGTGGCGAACAAGTTCAGTTCTTATTTTAGCATCAGAGCGCTTAGATAGCCGGAAAACCGTACTGGCTTTAATAAATACAGCTAAAATATTGTTCAAGATGGACTTTCGTAATCGCTCCTCAAGTCTCCTGAAATCACTAGCTTAGCAGGAGCACCTCTTGTCTCGTTCAATCGACCTCTGCAATCCGATCATGGCCGATAAAGGCACAATCCTGCCCGAAATCCATCGAAAGAGACTGATAACTATCGCAGAGGTCAACAACGTCATGGAACTTACCCCGCCAGTCACACCAGTGGAAAAAGGGGCAATCTCTCCTAGTTCAAACGACCACAAAAGACACCTGAAGCATCATATAGATCAGTGGAAGGGTAACGTGTCTTGGCTACGCTGGACACAGGTATTCGCATGCTCCCTGATCTTTATGAATAATTGGGGTCTCTCGTCAAGCTTCGGCATTTATCAAGCCTATTATCAACTACCGGACGCGAAGCCAAGTCTAGCAGGGCAAGGACATTCTCAATCAGCCATCTCATGGATTGGCACGACACAAGCTTCGTTCACTCTCATCTTTGGTGTCTTGTCCGGTCCTCTGTTCGATAAAGGCTGGTTCCGCGCAGTCATCATTCCAGCATCCCTCTGCATGGCCACTGCCTTTATGGTACTTTCCTTCTGCACTAAATACTGGCAAATAGTAGTGGTACAAGGCATCATGCAGGGCCTTTGCTCGGGGCTGCTTTACATTCCATCCATCTCCCTGATCCCTCGATACTTCTCCACCACGCATCGGGGTCTTGCCCTAGGACTGGTAACCGCAGGCGCTCCGCTCGGTGGAATCGTATATCCCATCACGTTTCGATTCCTGATCGGACGATATGACTTTGAATGGGCGACTAGGATCGTCGGTTTCATAGTATTGGGCACACTGGGGGTTGCTTGTTGCATTATTCGTCCAGCACCGGAGGCAGAAGCGCCACCAAAAAGGGTTTTCAATCGAGGACTGGTGAGCAGTCTACCCTACCTGTCATTCCTGGTTGCCTCTTTTCTCCTCTTCTGTGGAATGCTGGTTCCATATATGTTTAGTGCCATTTATTCGGTCACCGTAGTTGATGGCATTTCTTCAGATATATTCTTCCACGGATTCGAATCTCAAGACGGACATGCGACGAGCTCCAGACTCCAAACGGATTTAGGGAGCATCAAAGACAAAGCATTTTACACAGTGGTGATCTTGAACGGGGCTAACATATTTGGACGCCTCATCCCGGCTCTTCTATCTGATTTTGGTTGGCCACCAGAAGCGATGCTCGGTGCTAGCACAATTTTGTTGGGGCTTTTAGGTTCGTGCTGGATTGCAATGACCACGCGGACAGCATATGTTATCTTCCTGGTCTTGTATGGCTTCTTTTCAGGGACTTTACCGACCCTTCCGGCACTCGCATTACACTACCTTTGTCCGGATCGAAGCACGTTCGCAACCCGCCTCGGCCTCGTCTATCTTTTTGCTGGGCTTGGAGTACTTGTCGGAACACCCATTGCTGCCCGACTGAATGATCACTCCCCATCCACGAAGCCTTATCTGTTCAGCCAAGTTTGGGTCAGTGTCACCATGTTCCTTGGATCGATCTTTGTCGCATACAGCGGGTATCATATTTCGAGGATCAGAAAGTCACAGTCATCTTAGAGCTAGCCATTCTTTTTCGTCGTTAATCAGAAGCAGCCGTGTCTTGTAAGTAGCGGCAGCTCAGTGGCGATGATGAGAGCGAAAATGTTGGTTGGTGATGAATCAGTGAGACCCTTGGCATGGTTTCTTCCATCTGCCACCTAGGGCAAATCAGATTTTGGTCCAACCATCTAATTCATACATGTAAAGTATGCCACAATACAATGCTCACCTTGAAGTTTGATGCAGTTATTATCTGCGAAAGCTGTGATATTTCTACTTAGATGTTCCGTCTCGGTCATTTTCAATGACTATCGTAGCCATCTTATAGCGATCCCCAGGTTGATTCTCCTCTTTTGACGGACTTTTTTAGATCACTTCACTAGCATAATAACATGAATGACTTCGGATTCTTGAATGGATAAGGTACTATAAGATCTACGAGATTATCGATAGTTCTCCTACTTCACGATATATAATCCTAACCGAGGTTTTGATCTTCAAAGTAGAAACTACACGCGATACGTAGAGTACTTCATCCTTCCAGTTGGATACATAATATCTAAAGGCAGATAAGGCATCAGGTAGGCTAGCCTAGCTTATGATTTGTCTGCCTAGGATGTAGGTACTTAGAAATGCAACTGCTATTACAATCTTTTAGAGTCTAATATATACTGTAGTAATACGCTTATTGTAAGGATAACAACTGCTAAATTCAGGTCTAAGCGCCGTTCGTGTATACCTTCGTTCTCGTGGTATCTAGTCTAACCAGTTCTGAGCTATGCACGTATTCAACCTCGCTATCATCTCTTCTCACTCTCGTTCTTCACTATATCTCTCATTAACAACTTCAACACAGCTTTAGTCATTATCGATCAAAAGTTCAGTTGATTATCTGTGCAAGTAAGACAGACTAATAGAAGTATCTTCCCTCCTAGAGAAGAGATACTTTAGTATAGTTTGTAGTCCTCATGTCGTAAACAGCGGATGGGAGCAAGGAATTGTTCTGTCATGTGTCGCTGTTGACTACACAAAGAGGTCATACTAGAGATACATCAAAGTGTAACAGACTAGCATTGTACTCGATAGGAACTATATCTATAGGGTTTGAAACACTGTTGTGAGAAGTATTCATCATGCCAAATCTTCCATTCTCAGTAATAACGTCAGTGGAAGTCTCACGACTGTATCTTTGTAATACGGCAAAGTTACTGCAACAACAGTACTCTACACTCTACCTACCAGATAGCCAGCTTTCAAAAGTCACTACTGTGGCAATATACGATGTGGATACAGATCCAATAACACGATGATTGTCATGTCGTTGAAGAGCTCGACCCTTGTACTGAGTTTAGTACGCGAATGGATCGAATAATTGGACTGGAAAACTCATGATTCGTCGCTACAGCTAGGCCCGTCAAGACTAGGTGCGCTTTCCTATATCACCATGACTATTCTCGCGATCTACCTCCCACTCAAAAGACAGACAAGAATGGATGATTACTGTGTGTGGTGAATGGCCCATTCGTTGTCTCGGTCCTTCAGAAAGGTCGTTCGTATCGCTTGTAAATAGGCAAGGTCGTCTTCTGTGAATACTTGGCCACGTCGTTTCTCTTCGATTGATAGTTTAGAGCTCCTCCACCTTGCTTGTTTCTTCGTATTCGATACTCCATTGGAGGCCTTAGGCGATGTTGTACCGAGATTGTTGCTTCTTATGCCTTGTATACCCATAATGTTCCCATCTGTCACCTCTGGGATCAGGATCTTGAGCTGCGGCCTCTTGGCGCTCGCATTCTTCGCAGGTCTGTATCGCGCGTTGTCAGTTGTATCAACGGCATGGAGCTCCAAGCAGTTCGACGTCGCATATAGTTTTGTAGCGTGATGAATGGTGTTTGGAATTGGAGCCGGCGATAACATCGAGGAGAGCCCAGATGAGATGTGTCCAGCAACTCCAAGTTGATGCATGTTGATATGTCGATTGATGGGAAACAACTTGAGTAGCTATGCTTGTTTGAATCGTCCGAGTTGTAGTCAAATTGCTTAGGGTATTGACCACGGTCAATGTGATATATATTAGTATGAGAATACAAAAGGAACCAAAGGTACAAGTATACCGCATGGGTAAGGCTGTTCAAGAACGTGTACAAGTGTGTCGAGCATCTTAGCATCTGAGTCCTAGATTAGCTGAGCTGAACGTCGCCGAAAGAGGCTCGTCCACTCTCTCATCATTTGTTCGCCTCGAGGCTGAGATGTTGCCATGTAACGAATCTACTTGCGCACGGATGTAGAGGTAATGCGCCTCACCGGTAGATCTACTAGCATTCTTACCGCGCCTATATAGACTCCATATAGTTTGAACCTCTTACCGATTCTTTGATAAACACTGAGCTTCCGAATCGTGCACTACTAAGCACTTCTCTGGAATGTACGAGATACTATCAGTGTTTAGAAAGTCAACGTACCACATTGCATCAAGCTCCAGCTTCTACTCTATGTTTGAGGCTGCACTCATCGCCTGGCTCTACTCCGCTATATTCCGCAAGTCCGCTACAAGTCCGCATCATCTCCGCTGGGCTGAAAATAGACTCCTTCCTATCGTTTTATGGTTGTACTTTGTCATAGTTGAACGTAATCTGTCGTTACAAAGCCTATTAACGAATAGTTGCGGCTAATGATGACGTTGTGAGTATACAAGACATGCTGTATTGCAACTTCCGAGATTGTCCCAGGGAAGACTTCCAAAAGCCAGCCAGCAAACCCTTACTAACAGCAGTGCTTATGACTTGACATATCACCCGTGCTCAATCAAATTTACCAGAGAGATGGTAGTCTGTAGAACAAATCATAACGATCTAATGACCGTACCCAAACATCATTGCCAAGGTCATACTTGTTATAATTCTGTTCCGGAAGACTGGAGCGGGCGGAGACGAGCGATCGTGATCCTTGATCTTTTCTGATGCACTGCAACACTCGATCGTTCTTTGACTAGACTATCTGGGCCACGTCGGACCTAATGCGGAACGCATGATGCGACAAGTACACTTCTGGCAACACATCTGAACAGTCAAAGCAATGCTCTAGAGTGCCAAATGTCAGAATAAATCCAGTAGTCCGTATCCACAACTTCTTATCACTGGATCCAAGCTTGACAGAACGCATTAAGAAGGATCGATAGAGGTATGTTGTATACTGCATTAGGATGCTCATACACCTTGTTCACCAACGAAGAGGTTCCTGTTTCCCTGGGGATCGCCATCTCAGCATTCCAGTTCATGAATTTCCCGACCTGGTAGAACAATGCCCGTGGTAGAATCAGTAGCTGCAAAGTCTTCGAATACAATTCGAATCGTGTTGCTCATCATCCCATGGACTTGTACCACGCGATGCAATCCCCGGGCCTCCGATCTGACGCGGGCTGTTCCTTATGTAATCCATACCTTCTGGCACTTTGGGCGGCATTGAGTTTGCGTGATTAGATTGGATCGACGCGTCTGCCCTAAGGTGTGCGGGATCAATAGATAGGATCTTTTCTGCCTCGGATGCCGTCGGTTGTGTGGTCTTGATCTCGTTCAATTCCCACTCCTGGAATTTCTTTCCGAAGATTCTCTCGTAGAAAGGTCCTAGCTGAGGTAACAAAGATAGATGGACTAGGCACCAGAGTTCGACACTGCGACAAGCATCAATTGTTTGTATGAAGTGACAGAGAAGTCTTAGCCATACTTTTCCCAGAGCATTATCTTGGAAATGTCGTCTATCCGATACATCAGTATACTGTCCACCGATATCTGGAAGTGAATTTTCAATGAATGACGTACTGTAGGTGTGCCGAGGAGCTGAAAGAGTTGTTGCTGTCAAAATGGTCTTCGTCAACGCAGCTGTACTTGATCTACAAAACAGTTACCCGATGGTCATCTTCGGCTGAGATCAACACAGTACTCACAGTCCACCCGCTATACACACAGTGATCAAGCCTATTCGAGCTCTTTTGTTTCCCATCTTGGAAAAGTACATGTATCCAAAGCATATCATCAGTAAGCAATCAGCTAGGGTCGAAAACACTTTGACGACGCAATTAGTCTGTGAGTGTTGCTTAGGGACAATTGACGTTACCTCCAAGACAGATATAAGGAGCAAGACCGGCGACAAGAAGACCGTCTTGTTGTCGATTTCGCTCATCCACATCAGATTTTTCTCTTGCCGAATACTGTATCCAGACTATGATTGCGGTAATAAAACTTGCGATAGTAGAGACAAGTAGAATCGTTCTGAGCCACAATGCCAAAGTATAGTTGCCCATCTTTTGCGTCGCGGGCCAGAAGCCGTGTATGAACGATTCGGCGAACGATATTCGGCTCACTACGATAGAGGCCATGGCAATCATGGCATATGTCCAGCGTTGATGAATGATACCCGAAAGTTGTTCGAATAATGGTTCTTCCTCGATTCTCTTCAGACTACGCGACATCGGTCGAAGCAGAAAAGGCTGACTGGCGAGGGCAATGGCCTATCAAGTTCTGTCAGACCTCGCCATCATTAATCCAGGTGTAAACAACAAAGACTAGGCTTCGATCGATTACGCTGTTGTGAGAGTAACTTATACACGTACCGTAGATACCGTCGTCAATAAGATGCATGACAGGCGTCGATGATGTTTTTCGAATAACCAGAACACGCAATACCACAGAAAGATCATGCCTAGCGATGCAAGCGATATCGAGAAGTAGCTCCAGCCCTTTATTGCATACTCATACTGTTTGGATACATACAGAAGTGTCGACATATTTGCGCCTTTGTTCTTGACTCAAAGACGTTGCCGAGGAAGATCACTAGACAAGTGGTGCGTGAATGTATGGCGACTGGCGTTGACATTCGGAATTTATTGATGATATACTCCAAGATAGAATTCTCGTCACGTTGTCATGTCTACTTATGATTGAGAGTAGGAAGTGCCTAATGTAAAGCTTGTTCCGCCACTCCGGAATTCGTGTTACAACTCATAGCCGTTCGAGACGGGGCATACAAGAAAGTCAGATGCATTGCTGACATGCAAAGGTCAGGTAGCATCTGCTCATGCTTCTTGGACAGAGCTTGTCATCCGTGCTTTTGCTCCGCTTCGCCGCTCCCGCCATTGCTCCGACACCAATTTTGGAACGATGGTCTGGAAAAACGACCCAGTCCAAGCACGACTCGAAACAAGTTACCAATTCCCAACTCGTAAGTAGCTCTTTACGGTAGAATGACATGGTCGAGATCATTAATAGTGCAGTTGATGACGAGGGTTGACAATTGAATCCAGCGACTTGACAGCCACGCGGCTCACGTCACTTGTTCTTCTTCAATTCGCCTCTGATCGATTCTCAACTTTTCATAAATCCAGAATTGCTGGACAAATTGAGTCCTCATACTTGAGACGGTGGTAGCATGGCCGCAAGCTTTGCCTCTATATACGGAAAAATTGTGCACGATCGTTCACGACTCATTTTATGGATAGCGTAGCGATTCCAAATACCTGATTGCGTACCAGCAGCCTTGGTGGACAGTATCCGTGCTTCCTGCGGGCGCATCGAAGCCAGATTCGAGCGGGCTTGAGTAGGCGAGCGTCCGAGTCAGCCGACCGAGCGGAGCGGAGCGGACTTGAATGGCGGTCTCGCAAGCTAACTCACGCTCTATTAATTGCGGCGTAGAAGACTTGATAGTCATACAATGTAGCGAATGCGATGATCCGCAGTGAATTTCCAAGCGAGGGTCAAGCTTTCCTCAACAATGCAGAGCAATGAATTGAACCTTTCCCCTCATCCACATTCTCATCAGGCATATGCTTCTCTCAGTGCACACTCACCATGCCGTGGGTCCTGAACGCCTCTGATGATGTGTCGCAACAGTCAAAGTATACAAAGATTGTACCTGCAATCGTCGTTCTCTCCATACTTGAACTGGCCATTGTTGGATTGCGTCTATGGCTTCGAGTCTCTCGTAAAAGGAATGGTGATTTTCGGCAGGAAATCACAATCTTCGTCGCGCTTGTAAGTCGATCGTGCTCGTTTGCATAGAATAGTCCTACTAACATCAAGCAGGTCTCTAGCATGATCTTCAACGGTCTAGCTATTCACCGTAAGCACACCAGTAACATAGCCTGGTTGCAGACTGATCGTAATTTCCAGAAACAAGATATGGTCTTGGTCTATCACCGGAGTTGAGACCTCTGCAGAATGGATTGACCTTAAAAAAGGTTTGCATGAGCAGAAGTCCACTTCTCGCTACTTCTGTTTCTGTATTGAGGACGATAGAATGGCTGACCAGAACCTAGATTAATTATTCGGGACGCCCCTTCTATTTTCTGGGCACAGGGTCATTCAAACTCTCGTTGTGCTTTACTTACCTCACTTTGATCTCAAAGACATCCGAGGAACGTACCAGCAAGATCATTCTGGTGACGGTCATCGGACTTGTGATTTCCTCCACAGTCGCTTTCACAGCTTTGAACTTGTTCGGCTGTATTCCCGTGAGGGGGCCGATCAGAACATTGGCGCTACAACACTGACAATTTCCAGATTAGAAGATCTTTCGATCGAAGTGTCTCCGGTACTTGCTTGTCATACGACATTGTCAATTATTGCATCAGTAGTGTAATCATTACTTTGGATTCTTTCTGTTTCCTGTTCCCACCCTACTTTCTCAGGACAGCGCTAGGTCCGATTAATCACCGGCATTACACACTGATAGCCCTGTCTATTGCCGGCTTCGCAACGACTTTGTTTTCTGTACTCCGCATCTTCGCTATCCAGGATAACGCTAACGGTAATGGCGATCTGATGAAGATGGTCACGTACTCCGCCATTGAACTTGGCGTTGGAGTAGGTCTCCTCACTTCTAGAATACATTGGACAAGACCTCACTCATACAGATCATCACGAGTTGCCTGCTATTCTTCGCACCTTACGTCGATCGTTTATCTTCTACGCTTTCTCGAGACTTAGTACAATCATTGCGGTCGATCAATGCCCATGGTACTCGGAGCAAGATGGAAAAAAATCAAGAAGAAGAAGAAATGCCTCTCTCAAATATCCAAGGTCCAAATGACCTAACGAAAGTTATGTTCATACAAAGGACGAGGAGTTATGACGTCAGCGTAGACAGTCGAAGCGAGTCGAGAGTGGCAAGCAGAAATCTGGTCTCGGGATTTGTGTGAGATTGCGATATAGGCAACCAAAGGACTTACAATGTGGCTCATACGAAAAAAAATACTAAATACGCTTAGGTACCAGCCAAGAATGAACTGCAGTCGGAATGTTGAGATTGTCTCTACATTAGTATCGACAATTTTACTCACTTTCACTGGTACGGAAAACAGAGTGTCCGTCATTTGACGCTTCTCTTGAACACGCTTTGATGGAGAGCTCTGCATCTTGAGAAATCGTGCTTGGACTTCATCATCCTCACTGGTCATTTGCGAGCTATGACCACGGGATTCCAGTAAACGTTTGCCCTTCGCAGTCGCTGTGATGTTTCACCGAATGACCGCACCGGTATACACACACCTGTATACAATGCTGACAAACTCTCTCGATCTCCTAGTAAAGGCAGGAGTATCCGGTGGAAAAGTCGCACTGGGAATTGCCAGTTATGGTCGAGGGATCCGCATGGCTTTTCAACTGTACAGGAGAAAGGTGTCTATGAATTCGTAATGCATCTCAGCCGGTCGGTAATTGCACTCAGAAACAAGGAATACTTGCTAATACTGAAATGGAAACGCTTAGTCAGCAGGACGATATAACGTGGTCGGTAAGCTCGTTAGTCATGTAACCTCGGTAGTCAAAATTCAACACCTTTCACCTTCAAACACTAATAAAATCAACAAATTGAATGATAGAACAATTCCATTACTTGTCCTTAAGGCTACATTGGAACAGCCTATGACCCTCTTCACCACAGAGGCTACACTTGTATGCTGCTTTCCTACCAGTACTAAACAAGCGGCCTTCAACAAAAACTTCTCTCTCCTCTGTATGCTCTACTTGCTGTTGTAAAGCCATTCGACTACTCTCTGCTCTAGAAGAGCCATCTTGAACAGTCAAAGAACCTCTCTCTCTAATCATATGCTTTTTAGCTTCCCTCTTCCTTTTGATCTTCTTGTTTTCAGCTTTGAGTGCATCATTCTCTACCATCAGAATTGCCCTTCCATGAACAGCAGTTTCAAAGCCTTTCAAGAGCTTCTCAAAGTGTGTATCAGTAGGATACTATGATAACCCTCTTCTCTGCCTCTTTTCAAGCTGAATTAACCTTGCCTGCTTCTTGATTTCAGGGATTGTCCTTGGTGTTTTTGACTCCCAAGTTGAATCACTGCCTCTTGGCGAAGGGGTTGACAAGACTGGATCTAGCTTATCAAGAACTTGAGCTGCATTAAAGGGAACAAGCCCAGAGGCAGCAAAACCAGCTATGATGTTACTCCTAGTCATCACTTGCTGATGAACTAAAGGGTAGATTGAGAGGAACTCAACCTTGTCAATATGGTTGTTGCCAAGCCTCATCTTAGCTTCTACCTTTTGACCATATGCTCTCTTTATAGGTCCAAAGCAGCTCACATCAAATGGCTGGAGGATGTGTGATGAGTGAGGAGGCATACAGAGTGTTAGGATGCTATTCTGAATACAGAACTCCTTACTCGGCTGTTATATGACTGCCATGTCCATCAAAGATGAGGAGCCTCCATTGGCTCTTCTTTGCATGAACTGTATGCTGATGGAAGTGCTTAATCCAGTCCAGAGATAGCTCATCATTGGTCCAGCCTTTGTCACTAAGTGCAAGCCTCCAGTTAGTAGGTATACCAGTCTGATACCAGGTTGTCGAATGGACCTCTCCAGAGAAGATAATAAAAGGAGGGATTGACCAGCCTCTTGCATTGATCCCCTCACTTACAGTAACCCATAATCTATTACCAGGCTATACTGTCCTTGGTCTTCCTTGCCTATCTGATGATGTGATTACCTTTGAGATATAACCCCCATTTGAAAGCCAGTCTCATCAAAGTTCCAGATATAATCATCAGGTACACTATACTTGGTTCTCGTCTCCTGTACAAGGTCAAACCAAGCCTGGACAACCTTAGGATCTTCACAGGATGCTTTTTGATAGTCAAACGTCCTGTTATATACACTGTCTAGCTGAGGAGTTCTCTTGACACAGTTGTATACCCATTGCTGGCCAACAGTCTCTGGCTTTGATGGATTCCGGCTTTTTAGGATAAGATTAACTGTATCTCTAACATCAACATGTCTTCGAGGTAAGCCATCATACGCGGGAATAATGATCCTATGCACAAGAAGCTCTTCTTCAGCTCAGTCAAGTTAGTACTGTTTGGCCCGAGTCCTTGTCTCAAAGGCCGCCCTTTGCTCCGCTGTCGAGGGATTTCAAAAGGAACCTCACAGGTGTTAGCGGCTGCTCGGCGTGATCTGATAGCACCCTAGTTGTATGCATTGAGAGCTAGGAGCACTCTGCCTCCATTTTGAGATGTCATTATCATGCAAAGTAAATAGATAAGTTGGTTTGTTCCGAGGGTAACGCGTTTTGGCGCGTTCTCACCCGCTCGCTGACATGACCCACTCGCTTACCGACCACTTTATTCAAGATGCGGGACAGCGACAGTGACAGCGATGTCCCTGTCCTCACGCAAGAGTCTTGGTGAGTAGCGTACATGAGCGAAGCAATGGGGCTGGCGCGGATGGCGAAGTATCAGGACATGGAGTTTGCTAGCATCTCAGGTCGGGCAGTGGATCTACAGACTCCAAATCTATTGTAGAGCAATCCCGAACTTGATAGTCTATATTATGTTACAGCATAACGTCTGTGCCAATGTCGGCAAATGTACATTGTGTCGAGATACTTATGCACTTTTGATTATGTGAAATTTCATCACACACAAAGACAGGCATGATTGACACTCTGAATCGTTCTGTAATCCAATCGTCCTTTGCTACGGTCCATCGCGATTTGTCATCACGTGCCAGTGCGTTCGATCTGCTGCTGAACTCTACCTTTCTGGCTCCACTTCTTCCTCATCAATTGTAGATCAAAGCGCGTCACAAAGGTCCGATAAATAGCTCAAGTTGTAGCAAAGTTACAGGAACAGTCTCAACCCACATTGTTGTTCATATGCAACGTGCGTGGTGGTCTGCACGGGTTCTTTCTGGTCGCGTGAGTCTCGACAGGGAGTGGGGTCCGATCTCGCTCACAACCACTGATGCCAAACAAGACCGATAACGCACACATCCTACCTTATGATTCGTCCGGCTATCACCCAACCTCATGGTCAATTGGATGAGAAACGAGTGAAGCGGTGCTTCAACATGCAGAGCGTGCAAATATGGCTCAGTCTCCAGGAATGAGGAGTAGAACTTCTGATTGGCCACTGCTAGTGAGGAAGAATCATCCCGGAGAATCCTTGTTCGATCTCACCTGCAATGATAGCGTCGGCTTTCAGCTGACCCGCTCCAAGCGTCACTTAAGCTGTCTTTCTCCAAACGTCACTTATTCATCTTCACTGGTATATAGGCGGGTTGTTGATACTATGAGAAGCATCAAAACGACACGAACAGCTACGCCAGGGGCGCGATCGACCTCCACAATTTCGTCCTTGTCGGCTTAGCGGGTATGGAGTCTGTCGAAGCCTCGTCGGCCACGGCGAAGGTAGCGTTGAGTTTTCCTAACATCAACCTCTCCTTCGTGGCTGGTATATGTGGTTGCGTGCCCAAACCTTTTAATGGGCACGACCTGTTTCTTGTTGATCTTGTTATCAGCACTGCCATTGTGCAGTAGACTTGGGACAGCAGTACGAGGATCATGCTAAGCGTAAGCAGACAATAGAAGACAGCTTTGTATGATCCAATCTGGAGATCCAAGTGTCGCTCTAGAAGCTAGTCTTTTGACAGCATCGCGAACGATTCCTCACTGAGATTAACTCCACTTTACACAGCATGGCGGGCAGGTGTGGCGGACAATTTGTATCAGAGTAAACGGTATGATCCCCTCTTCGCTTTTAACTACGTGTGCAAGCATCGACATCTAAGAGTCGACTTGTCTTGCGAATGCCCTAACAGCAAACAATCGTTTTGCGAAAGAGCTCGGCAGGCGGAATGTGCAGATATTGGCTGTGACGACACAAGATCTCCTGTCAGATCTCGGTCGCAACACGGTGCTAACCCAACCGCAAATTTGTCACGTCCACAACTGCCCATTGGCCGGTATGGCAGCAGGACTAGTATCATCACGTCTGCAACTCTTCGCGAGCGATTTGCGAGAAGCGATCGCGTTATGGCATTTGAGATAGGAGGGGGTGGCGTATGGGAGCACTGCCCCACCATAGTAATGAAAGCGGCAGATGACTATACAGACAGTCACAAGATCACGTTCTGGCAGAGGTATGCCGCTGCCGTAGCCGCTGCGGTTGCGAAGGCGTTCTCGGCTACAGTAATAGGATGCCACAATTCCGAAGAAAATACCAAGTACGTAAGATTCCTCACCTCTCCTTACCCTGTAGATTGTCCAGAACTACCGTGAAGCACTCTGAGACATCCCGTATCAATCATAGACACTCTGCCGTCACAAAACACAAAACACGTTCATCGAGCAGATTTTTTTCATCGCGTGCAAGAACGTCTAATGGGAAAAGATGACTGTCGGCGCCTTGCATTGTTCGGACGGGGGAGCAAGGTGCTCTAGAGTTCGCGCATCGATTCATCGATTGATCGTTAGACGACTCGAACCGGAATACACGCTATTCTGGAATAGCGAGGAGAGTTTCAAGTAGGCATGCGGAGAGGTAGCTAGAAAATATTACTCGAACATCATTCAGGATGAGAACGTCCGCCAAGTCGTGAAGGAGTACTTAAGTAAAGAAGCTGCTAGCAAGTGGATCATGCGGCTAGACAATGCCGACTCCCAAACCCTTGTCCCGGGGCGCCAAAATGCCGAGCAGCGCAATTTACTGTCAGAAAGTGAGCTGGAAAGGATCATGGTGACTACTCGCTCTTGAGAGATCACTGTTTCACTTGGCTGCGAGGAGGTCATCGATATCGAGGAGATGACACCTGGCGAAGTTCCAGCTCTTCTGCATAGTCTGTCTTCAGGACCACTAGCTGAGTCCACAGAGCCTACAACAGAAAGAGCTGCGAACGAGGCACTAGTAGAACGTCTAGCCTACCCACCGTTAGCAGTCTCTCAAGCTACCGCGTACATAGCAGTCAAACGAATGAAAGCAGGAAAGTATCTCGGCTTGTTTGAGAAGACTAAGCTTGATGAAATTCGCCCCCTCAGCATAGCCTCCCGTGACAATAACCGCTACAAGGAGTCCAATACTACTGTAACTACCACATGGCTGGTATCGTTGGAGGAGATCAAGAAAAACTCGCCCGCGTCGGCAGACTTTTTGCTCTTCGTCTCATTCCTGGATCACAAGGTGATTTCGCGAACCCTGTTGCCCGGTCGAGGCGGAAAGCGAATCCGAGGATGCCATCAGCACGCTGGTCTCTTTTGCTGTGATGAACATGAGCGACTACAACGATTTTTTTTGATACATATCTACCTGTACATCTGGCGGTACAGATATGGGAAGGGACGTTGATGGTAGGGGAAACCGACATCGCCACGAGATTTTGGGGCACCTGAATGTCGTCTTCCCGAGCGTCAAGTACAAGGATAGAGAGTTGAGGCAGTCTTATCTACCATATGCACTCTGTGTGCTGAACGACCTACTAGAAATTAGAGGTGTATTCGAGCTTGCGCTGTCGGTTGGGCTATGCTTACGAGTAGAAGGGCGTGTTCACGCAGCAATACTTTTTCAAGAAATGCCATGACTGAGCAAGAGGGCACCAGGAAGGGATGCAGCCTCGACGAAATCCAGGAAGAAGCGGACAGCGACTATTCTGCCGAAGTTGTTGACCTTGCCGCTCAGGGTAGAGACCATACACCAGATAAGGATAGCGCCAGCGATGTACCAAGATGGCTTGAAGATGCGGTTGATCATCATGTTGGAGGGAACCTGCATGAGACTAATCTGACGTAGACGATACTCAAACAGGTGGTATACTGGGTGAGGTTGAGGATCGACCATCCTTGAGACCAACCATCCCAATGGACTAGAATCTCAGCACGTACTTGCAGGAGCATACAAGCCAGGCGGACAGACTGAAAACGCGATTGTCATACTAGAGCATGTCGTCTCGCTGAAAGCAACGGATATACTGCGAACGTCATGCATCTCGTCTCGTGTCGGGAAAGTCGCTTTCGTCATTCAGAGATGATGCTCATTATGTAAAGGCGGAATCATAATTATTCTGCGTGGAACATATGTAGCTAGCTGTTGGATGCGACGTCACGTTAGTGAAATTGTTACCTTCTTGGCAAGACACTCTTAGTCCTTAGTTAGTACATCTTCGCAAGTGGTGCAGTGAAGTCCACACACAACGGTACTTCTGCGTTATAGATCGAGGGACCTAGATACCTCCCGTCAGCACTGATGCACTCGATAACTGTCATTGTTGTCCGCTGCAATCGTGCGCCTCTACAACTATGTCCGCCGTGTTTGCTGACAAGCCCCTATACAGCACCGAGCTTGTACGGCATGACACCCGCTTCGTCCATGTTGCATATATTATCAGCCACAATAGCTGGATCACTCAAGACAGCGCCAATCACTTCGAACCAACCTGATATCTTCTCGTAATTCTTTGACCTTTCTTGCTCTTAGCTCTGGATGCCACTTCTCAAAAGCTCTGGCCCGATTCCTGCCAGGTCACTTACGTGGTCGGTCTGTGCGGATCTGGCACTGGCGGTGACAAAAGCTAGACGAGGCAAGTATCTTATCTTGGCTGGTGTTCCTAAGCTGGATAGCTGTAGCAGATAGTCGATCAATGCTTGCTTTTCTGCTGGGCTGAAGTACTGCCGGCTCTGAGATTTGGCTTCGATGGACCTTCTCCCGCGTGCACGGCGGAAAAGGGCAGAGCACGACACTCCAGAGTGATCTGCAACATCGCGATAGGATCTGGTACATGAGCGGGAAGATGTTGTGCTAGAGCACGGCCGGCCCTATCCATTATCATTATCGTCTGCAATGCATGCCGTAAAAGAACGATGACAACCGCTTGAGGTGATTGTGACACATCTTGACACGTGTCCACAGAAGATTCTTGATACTGGCATATGCGCGCCACATTCCGCGCAACTTGCGAACTCGTCTACTATGAGCTGAAGAGGCTCTGCAATTGGTTGGAAGCACGGCAGTGCCCGGACGGATTGAAAGAATAGCATGCACGATGTATCCTGATCTCGGAGACAATCCGACTTGTGAGATCGGAGGCGAGATTCTTGAATTCCAGACGCATCTGACAGAGCTCACATGGTCCGCCATGCGATGTAGAATGATTCTGGAGTCCTTCATATATCAATCATCTTTTCGAAAACCTCAATCTCGGCAGGCGTCTTGGAGAATTCAACAGAACTTGAGATCCAAGGATGGAGCATGGACAGTCCTTAGGCTAGAACCACAAGTGCTTATGACGACCATTCAACTTGATCAGGGCCGTGAGAAGAAACGCTGGATGAGTTGGGAAGTAAAGTTTGAAATTCGACGCTGCTCGCCATTATCTATTATACGACAGTGGAGGCGAAAGTGGTCGGGGCGGCGTGCGTTCCCCCACACGGGAACGGACGTTCTTCTGATCACATGATACCGTCTTTGTGCTAACACACTGTCACAGAACATTCCGCGAAAGTTCACGTATCTCGTACGATCTACGTCAGGCTTTTCACACCATTCCAATCCAGTCATGAATCCATTCCCTGTCTGAAGTTACATTCTATTGAAGATTATCGCTTTTTACAATACGGGATAACCCAGAGACATTCGTATCAGCAGAAGGTATAGGACTTCTTCCAGAAACCACCTCTTCGAAGACGTCTGCGTGCAACAGCTTACACATAGATGCACTTGACAGTCAATTGCAAACACTATGCGCTCAACGCTACGTCATACACTACATCATTCTGTATCTCTTGCATCTCTGACAAAGTACTCCTTACACCACATATCAAATTAGCATCAGCCTGTCTCTACATGTGAGACACGTGCCATGTTCCGCCCAGAGCCATGCATAGTCCTCCTTTCAGCCCACGCGCTCGATAGCAGAGACCCTCAGACTCTATCCCGTCCCAACCGTCCTTTCCCCAACGTGTACCTATCGTATACTGGTGTGGAAAGTTGAGACCTTGTTCTACGAGCGTACTCCTCATGTATAGTAGGGTCGCACCGATAGCATCAAGCGGAATGAGGTCGTCTTGTTCAGTCCCTTTAAGAAGATCTGGCAGATGGCTCTGGCCCTGATCATAAAGCTCTCCGTCATCTACTTCCTCCTTGGTAAGATCCCACTTTCGAGGGCCTTGACGAGTGCCTTGCCAGCAATTGAGGTCGTAATTAGACCCTTTGATCCTTCCTAACTCAGTCCTTGCCGTGAGGAGTCCGACGTCATCGTTTTCTCTCACGTGCCGGATCATGCGGTCAATTATTCCAGCGTCCAAGTACCACACATCAGCGTCAAGCCAGACGATGTGTTGCTCATCGCGCAGTGTCTTCGACATCAAAAAATTTCGTAGCTTGGCCATGTCAGAGCGGCGCTGATATTGTTTGTCTCCATCGTGGCGATGTTTACGATCGACCGCCGGTCCTGTATTAAACCCAGGGTGCAAATAGATCGTGACCTGGCTGTAGTCCTTGTTTCTAGGATGTAGCTTGTACAATTCGTATTCAATGCGTGAACTTGTCAGGAGACCGAGACTGACTTTTGAGACGTTGTATTGCGAAGATATGATCTTATGTGCATCGTCTATCGATCGAGAAACATGGACTCCTTGTAATGAGTCCCCCCAAGAAGTATTGTCGTTCGTCATCACAAGCCAGAGTAGATCAGGTTGTGAATTGTGAAGACCAGTTTCATATTTGCGTATGCCTTCTGCTAATACCACTTCTCTTTCAAATCTTGCCTCGTCTGTTTGCGACTCGTAGGAGAATTGAAGTTGATTGTTGTCGAGGAGGTTGTCGTCCTGTTGCCCATACTTGTTCTGCTCGAAAGAATAGCACCATATGACTAGCGTCTGTATTAGTCTTCAACTCTTGTACTCTCGAACCGTTTGCACATACAAGTAATCATGCAGAGCCATGCGAGCAGTCCCTGTACGGATTTCTTTAGATTAGGTGACATGACTGTATGTTTATGCGAGTGTAGAGCTGAAATGGAGAGTGAGAGTACGTCAAATATCGCAGTGTCGCCCCTAGCCGAACAGTCAAGCGTTGGTGGTCTCAACGGGCTCTAGTCGTCTTGGAGGACTGATCGGGGCGAATGAAGCTTGCATGTGCGAGTACCAGCTCCTCGATGAGGACATCCTCCCGCAAAGACGACTTTGAGACCGGCATGCTGCAAGCTACGGGGACAGATTTTGCAAAATCTAAACAAGACACGGCACATGCAGCGAGAAAGAGCTCCTGCATTAGTGCAACGCTGAAAAGACCGGATCGCCGAGGGCAGTGCAGTCTTGACAAGCCACAATCTTGGCAGCGCCCCGCACGTCCAATCTAGATTTCAAAGGCGGGCGTTAGATCGCACAGTGAACGAGCCAAATTTGGCTAGACTCTATTTTGTTTGTAGATTCTTGGCGTAGACTGGTCTAGAAAATGGAAGCCTTACTCAAAATGCGGATGTCGATCAGGTAGGGTCGACTTTGGCTTGAAATTGATCCGCGATTTAGTGACAGATGCTCAGGCTATCAGTACTATCTAGCTGAGTCGTCAGATCGAACACACGTCGAGCATGTTTTCCAATATTCAACACAAGACTTGGAACAAGGGGCGACTATTTTTTCAATACACCTTTGTAAAAAAAAATTGAAACGACAGGATCCCCTATATGACCTTCCGAGCAAATCCTAGCAATCCCGTAAATGATCGACTGCGTGGCCGCTAAGCCGTAACGGTCGCACAATCGAGCGTACATTGACCTAGACCCTCGTCGTATTTGCCATTTACAGTTTGGTCCACGCCTCCGTCAATGTTCGGCAGCATAATGCCGACGGAAAATACACCTGCCTTTCTAAGTGCGATAGATGACTAATGTCGAGGTTTGGACCGGATTCATGCTCGTTAGTTGTCCGCAGCGGTGACTCCATTCTCAGCCGCTTTTTTGCTAAGCTGGACCTTGTAGCACGTCGCGCATATGAGTTTTCTGCACGGACCTTCTCAGACTCCTCCCACCACTCTAGGCCATGAGATGCATCAATGCGACGCCGGATTTTGCATCACAGAGGAGGCTGTGTGGTACCGTGCTATCGTGGGCATGGCATGTGTCATTGGCATGTGTGTTGTAGAATTCCAGAAAGGACTCTGTTTCCGTTCGGGCAGATGCCAGCTTAGTCTGCCTTCGTGAGAGCCTGGCCACCCGGATATGGAAGGAACTCATTCGGAAATCTCACTAGAAGCAATCCATACTCCTGATATCACACACGTGCCCCCCCACATGCAGCTTGGCCCCTTCAACTTTCATCATCAGTGTACTTACAGCATACGTAACAGCGTTCGCGTCGGTGTTTCATTTGCACTTGCGCCGTAGACAAGACAAGGTCCACACCGCTTCGTGGACTACGCTATTGACAGTCTGCATATGAAGATGTTCTGGTGTCACCTAGTATGCCGCTTAGGGCTTGGAGGCGGTGTTCAACCTCTCTGACTGGGGAAGTCACATATGAGAAAAGTAACACAAAGTGAGGCATTGCATGTTTAATGCTTTTCTCAGGAAGTATAAAGTCAGCACAATGGACAGACATAAATCACCCATCCATCGACTCTGTCATCACATCTGTGTTCTGTCTCAGTCCCCACAACTGGTTTTGAACTTGCGTCAAGCCCCAGCCTTCTTCCAAGATGAAGGCCTCTATGCTTCTGTTCTCCGTCACTTCCCTTCTCATTGCCCTTGTCGCAGGCTTTGGGTATAATGAGAGCGCCATGTCCAATACGCCGTACTGGGGGATTGACAGCAATGGCTACGGCACTTATCAAGTCAGCTTCACGTCTGGTATTCTGAGCCTGATCGGACTGTTGTACATGGCACCATTGACAGGCACCCTCAGAGCGTGGAGCGACAATCTGCCAACATGCTCGACTGCGAATGGTTTCCAGAAGGGTCTTACGTGCTTCAATTACGCAGTCTCGAACGCAACTGTCGCAGCAGTGAATGGAGTCATCGGGCCGACGAGCGCTACTAATCTTGTCAACACTATGCTTCTCGAGGACAATAAATCTAACGGATATTATGCTTATGGCGACATCGGACAAGGACCATCGTGTTTGGCCAGCGATACCAACGCATACGCCAGAGGAGACCAAAATTGCGACATGCAGCCTGCGAATGCTCCATCGAGCAGATTCAATTTTACTACTGCAGCGATCACCAATAAAGCGGTCAAAGTGACTTGCAAGAGAGCTTGCAGTTCCTACGGAGCTTTGGACGAAGGGAACTTGTACAAGGTCACCTCTCAATTGGTCGACGCCATGCGCAACACGAACATATGGGCAGCTCGTTTTGCACTCCAGCGCAATGTCTCCAATTCTCTTTTTGTGATTGCAAGGTGCCGCTTGACCGTCGCTGATGTCAAGAAATTCCCCATCGACAGATGTCCAGACACAATCTTTCCTTTCGGATCAGCAATCCACCCATACGAGCAAAGGAATGTCGCGGATCCTTGACACTCATGGATTTGTGTCCATATTGGTCTTGTCAAGGAAAGCTGAGAGAGTGGAAACCTGGGGAGTGATCTGCAGAGAGAAGGCATTGTTTGCTTGGTCCTGAAGTTACTACACTCGTTTGAACATGATTTTTCATCTCACTTTCGAGGTACAAATACAACCAAACAAAAAAAAAAGGACAATCACATGTGCCATTCCTGAATAGTCCTTTTGCCGGAGTACCAATCCAGAGATAAATTCCAGAGATAGATTTGATGGTTGTATCAAGAAGCGTGAGAATAAGCCAGAACGCAGTTCACTCGGTGCCTCGCTCAGTAAGTAGCAACCTTGGAGACAGCTCCCGATGATTAAAAGACATTTTAGTGCATCTTGTTGCCTGCCCAAAGACCGTCTCACGATGCTGATCCGATTCCTGAAGACTGGGGCAGTCAAACGTGTAAGATATGGTTTCGCTGAGTGATGATCATTTTCTAGCCGAGCATATTGGTAAGTATCTATACACATTGTACGTCTTTATAGTTCCGAAAGAGCTCTAGCAGTGTTAGGACCGTCACGAAGGCTTCGTATCTTCAAGCCTCTTTGCACAAATCATGAGGCTCGATGCATTGGAAAGCAATCGCAACTAGCCAATTGTAGAAAGTTGCCGATGATGCCTAAGAGACAAGTCCAAGTATAACCGACTCAGTGCATATCATTTCTATGTAATCGTCAGTCAGGTGAGTCATCTCAAAGTGCTTGTGGAAAGATACAAAATCCGCAACAAGAATAGAAGTCATAGTAGTAGAAGACTGGCCGCTTTCTGCGGTGTGGAGTGTACAAGCGATTGAAAGTCTTGCATGTTCATATATAGATCAATCATATATAAACCAGTCAAGACTGCTGTTTCTTTTGTAGTGGTTCCTTGGTTAGCATATTTCTTCCATGTCATATAAGTAGTGCCTTAAGCATGTCCAGAGCTTAGGCACTGCTAGAGGAATGATATTTTTGTGAATTACATAGTAGCCTCGTTCTTGTGCATGTCCAGCGATTTGGTGGACAGACAGAGTCGTGTTCACTGATGGCAAGACAACGATATCGAGACGAGCTTACAGTGGAGTAGGAATAAGTCAATAGACGTCGGATTACTACATAGACCTACGTACGCGTGCCAACATGTCTACCTTATGTCTACCTATAATTCATCGCTGACCGAGAATCCTCCTAAGCGTATGCTACGATATGAACTAGATTCTATCATGTGATCATGAGGAAATGAGTGATACATGACTACATGATGATAACGCGAGGTATCAATCCTGCAGCTGTACCCAGAATGCATTCACCCGTGACAATAGGATTGAAGCTAGAGTACATGTCTGCCCTTACTCAAGCGTTTCATGGGTTATGAATCTTCGCTGAAGTACTGTAAGCTATCTTGTTCCCACGCCACTCATTCTTGACTATATCGTGTTATATAAGAATTTTGGCGATACCGGGGTGTGTGCGACTCTGGTGTCAAAATCTTGTAGATTACAAAGATACACTATCTGGCTACGTGATCAGATCACAAGACGACCTCTTATGAACGCAATTTGTGATCGATGATCTTGTACTTATAGCTGGTGGTCGTTGCTTCTTCAACAAAACTCTTGCTACTTCGATAATTGCATCAAATTACAACATGGCGCCCTCCAAAAACAGCGGAAAGAAAGATCTAGCCGCAAAAGAAGTGATACATGACGATCAGTATCAAACAAGCACGTCCAGCGATAGCCAGTATACGTCAGCCTCCGAAGATGAAGATGGGATGGAAATCGATACCGACAGCTCCACAGAGGATCCTCCTCGAGAACAGCCGAGGACAAGCAAAAATGCAATTCGCAAGGGCATGCAAGGAAGACCTCATCGGCTCCATACTCCACGGACGCCTGGTTCGGAAGGTAGAACGCAACCTAAAATCGTCGAAGCAATGGAGAAACAATTTCCTAAGGCGGAATCTGTCGCGCCTACAGAGGAACTACGTAGGAAGAATCCGCGTCGCGTCAAAGATGACGAGTCTCGGGTTAGTAATCCCAGACCATACCGCCCCAGACGTCTTGATGACAAATACTCAAAGCACGACGATCTCGAAGGACCCAGATGGTGGTTTATGCAGGGGAAAGCTTCTTATGATGTCAAACGAGTTGATGAGTCCTGGAAGTGCGAGAAAACGTCCGCAAGACCAACAGGTCGCGATGAGTTTCGTATCAACTTATTTGAGCAAAAAGCTCAGCTGAGGAAATATTTCGGTGGCAGGCAGCCGAGGCTGGCGTATAGGACTCATATAGCCGTGAGAACAGGCGTGATCGTTGTATTGGCGTACAAGCGCCCAAAGGATGATGAAGAGGAGGAGTTGCTGATGTTCATGACAACGTTGAAGTTCTTTGATGAGAATGTTTGGAAGCACGTCAGAGGATTTATCGACCCAAGCCCTTCAGGTATGTAGTAAAGTCGACGGAAATGTATACAACAAAACGATGCGAATCTGTGTGACACGAGCTCAAGTAACATCCAAGATGTCACCGGAGAAGACAATTGGAATCTACCAGGGATGAAAGTCGTGGTCATTGTGGACTGGAAAGTCGTGTGCCCAACGACCGGATAATCCCGCTGGATGAAAACGTCTGATATCGCTTCCAATGCGCTATTTAGAAGCAAAAAGAGCATGGTATCAAGAAGACTAGCTTCACACAATTTAGTAGCAGATGACCCATAATCTTTTTTTGCGATAGTCATCTTCCACTCCAGACGTTGCGACTTCTATCCCAGCAGGCTGGAAAACGGTCGTCTCTAGAACTTGTTACGTGTCTTTGAACAATTGGCATAGGACTACTTCGAAAGAAACATAGATATCACAATCTCAGCATGCAGGCTGGTGCCTCCGCAAGAGCACACATCCGTGACCTCATGAGCGCACGTAATGTCTATGAATGCACGCAAATGGATCAGAATGACATCTTCTCCGCATACCGGATGACAGTCCAATAGTACCGTTGCATGACTGGGAAAATCAAACAATACTGAAGACTGTACAGAGACTCTCGAACCCTCGCTAGCAGTTTCTCCGCATTCAATGGCTGTTGTTCTATACTTCACGTCACTGTGTTTTCCTATCGTACATACTCAAAACATACACTAGGATCTGCGTACGGGCACTTTCCTAGGAACTCTTCTAGGTTGTCATGGGTTTGCAAAGATTCCGCTATCATTGGGAGTGTCCTGGCATCAATCTGTTATTGCTTACACTCTTGTACCTTCTCACAAGTCGTTAGCCAGTTGATGGGTTCAACAGTCAATGACTTCCATAGAACAGATCCGGAATGCAATTCATTCTATTGGCCGTTAGCAATTCATTGCGGTAATGATATGGACTTTTCTTAGAATCCGGTGGTATCGATCTTCGAGCGGAAGTCCTACTTATAGTGGCAAATATATCTCTGGTTTGTCTCCTTGACTTGTTGTTACACTACATACTATATACACCACATCATCGAGCACAACTGATGAGCCTTAAAAGGGGTCCGGCTTGGTCCAAATTCATGTGCCAAATGTGAGTGGCGGCTGCATCGTCATAGGCATAAGAATATGCATTCGGACAAGCTTCTTTCAGAGCCGCGTTGGAGGGAGAACATTCGCTTGGCGTGTTCATTCTGCCTCTGCAACATGCGTCATCAGTATCCAGCAGGGAGCAATTGGATAAACAAGACTTCCAGGGTTCTACGAAAGTCTGCCTACCCCCAAGAGCATGATTTGGCGCATTCCTCATTTGATTCGCTTCGGGACAAGTCCACTCCGGAGAGGGAAGACAACGAATGGATGAACAAGGTGTATCGTCGTTCATATCTGTACATGCCTCTGGGGGATTAATCGCCCACGTGTTTGTGAAAGCGTTCACGTTGGATATGTCTAACCATATCAAGCCGAGGCGAGAGTCAACAGTAGCCTCAACAAGACTTCCAGTGTATTTGGAGGGACCAGCCTCTGCTGCACGACTATCATCGATCCACGCCACGAAGGACGACTGGTCTGTTTCTTCGTTCAATCTGAGGCGGAAATCAGCGGTTGCCAGCGTGGACAGATAACTTACAGTGGAATTGATAAGCCCTGCCGTTTTAGGAACTTGAAAGTGAACATTTGCTGGCATAGAACAATTGTTAATCACCTGAACTATGTATCCTTCGGTATTGATACGAGAAGTAGCCACCAGTGGTACTGCTAGTGAGGAATATAAAGCACTTCGTAAGTAGTGCATTTCGATACAAAGACGATTTAATTTGGGAAAAGAATTATCGAAAGTCCGAAATACTACAAGCATTATATGAGATGAATGTGACAGGGAGGTCACGTATGCTGCATTGGCGATTCATGATAGATAATAAAAGACGCCATTATGTTTTCCTGCCATCAAAGATTAGCAAGGTAAGAGGATGGACCCACACCGTTGCTATTACACAATGAAGTTTACGTTGTTACTTCTGACAGGCACGCCCACCATCATTGACCGGAAGAGTCTAAAAGCGACTCCCTTTTCATATTTGCTTACCATCATCGGAAAACATATGATAGCCCACACATTTCTATCATTAGCTCGCAAAAGCTCCATTAATCGATATCCACTCTGTGCACGATAGACTCAGATGGAACGAGACATTCCCAAGTCTTTACTAATCGCATGATGAGATAAATGTAATACACTCAGTGTAATTCAGAAACTGTTCTCTGAATCGCAAACGTCTTAAAGTAGAACAAATTTGCGATCCGGAGCCTTAGCAGGGTCAAAAATGTGATACACGAAGTAGAAGACGTGAGCTTTGACAAAACTTTAAAGTCCGCGATAATCTCACAATCCTGCCTTGCTAGGGCAAGTCGTCATCGCGTGTTCAAAAGCGACGGAATGTCAAGTCTTACAGTCATGACACTGTCCGTCAGTTCCGCTACCCAATGATATGTCTATACCGTTCGTCTTTTCATGTGAGATCGTATCGCTTCCCCTCATCTGCTTCTATATAGCCCGTGCCAAAACCTACAGATAGTAATCACTGGACAGTTGTCGCTGGTGCGTGCAACACCAATCATTCTTGACAGTCTTTCAGAGCTTTTGTATGGTAGAGCTATCAGCAATTCTATATCTAGTCAGATGACAGATAGCCGAAATACCGATGATGTGCAACGGATAGCTTCAGATCATCCCAAATTTCAAGATCTCAAATTCGCATCGTCATTAATTCCTTGCTGAGATGTGCAAGCGTTTCGGTGGGATCGTGTTACGGTCAAGCAGGTCTATCTCGTACTAATACAGAACGTATATTCGTACACTGTCGACGACCATTCAGAGTATGAGACGTGATCGCCGGACAACTTGACCTTGCTGATTGTCTCGAAGGTCGGTGGTGGGTCGAATGCACATATGAGTTCTTGAACAATTCTTGTGTCTTCCTGGAAAGAGAGAACAGGAACAGCGACTCGAATGACCAGTCGGTGTAGATTCCTCATGAATATCAGCTGTAGAACCTCTCTGAACACTGCAAGATCCACCCATTGCCTGTAGGGACGCAGGAATTGAATCGACTTTATCTGGGAACCCAGTGAAGGCGCAGTCGAACAGAATGCAATTAACGAGAACGCATCGTAGAAGACCAAGTGGCGGTTCTCTAGGAACAAGGCCTGTACTTCATCGTACATGGGTCTACAGACCTGTGAGAGACGATATAGTGATAGAAGTGACGAATCGTCACCTTGAGAACATATTGAAGTGTTACTGAAATGAAGATGTGGATTTTGCAGCTGACCTCTTTGCGAGATATGAACGCATCTTCGACCCTCGTTGATCAGATGACCATATATCTGTCTACGAAGTTCGGCTGGAAAATTCAATAGCATGTCAAAGTAGCGTAAGGAAAGGCGCCAATTATAATGCAAGGATAGATATGAAGAGCGTCAAGATCGACTTCGAGAGATATGAGTAGGAAGGGTTTTAATTCGACATATACGACAGCACTGAAATTCAACTCCTTTGTGGCGACGCACCACGCACGTTCCTGAAGGTGATTTGATGGTGGTATGTAATAGCTACTTGCGACACGCGATTGACCGACTTTATTGTCCTTATCTGCCAAAATGCAGAAACAAAAGGATATCACAATCGTCCAAATTCCTCGTTCTTCTCGTCATCACGTCGTGGTAACTCTGCGAACAAACGACCAAATGACCCATCCATTCGAAATTTATATCTGAGCATGCCAGATCAAGAGTCTAAAGTTCCGTGTTTTCACGCAATGCGTGAGACATTGCTTCAAAGACATCGAATTTCACCTGAAGCTACGGAAGTCCACCCGTAGCCGCTGAGCTGGACAATGTATATGAGTAGCATGACACATGGCTAAACAAAAAAACATTGATGTAAATGCTTAACATGATGTATCGCTAAGTACGACGCTGAAGAGTAACGTAAAGTAGATCCGATCTCGCGCTTGGAATAGGCCTGTGATCTTGTCACTGATGACACGACAGGAACTGATTAATGTTCGATCTTTGCAGCACTTTTCCATCTTCTATCGACTACGTAAAGCCACATTTACATCATGAAAACTCCACAACCACAGGAGAGAAGCTGTTGGATTTGCCGAGCCGATATAAAGCAAGGTGTTCCGAGTTCGTGACCAGGTTGCCCATGCAAGCTACATCCACACTTGTGGTTTTATCTCTCATGGATGTTTCGTCTCAGACATCACAATGAATTACTGCAATGTCCTCGCTGTGGATACCTTATTCGACACATGCCACTCAAGTCTTTTCTACTGCAATGGTACTATGTCATAGCAGCGTATCTCGGAAGAGCTGTTCTTTATACCCTGCTGTTCACGATCGGTTTTTGGATCCTTCTTTCCCGTCTATTGATAGTATACATGGATCGAATCTGCAGAAGTCAAGCGATTCGCGCTATGAGGTAGCTGTAATATGACTTAAACTAGCTAAAACTTTAATAGAGAACGTGCCACATGTGTTTGAAAATGTTTTTTAGTTCGCTCTATCACACTAATCAAGTCCTTCATTATTGTAAAAGAGTATGCTGTCGTAAGCGACGAAATGACACGTATCATCATCTTCGACCACACGATCATAGCTTCGCACATATCGGAAGCATCATTCCGAACTGGATCTAAGGACAAATTTAGCGATAGGTGTGCCAGAAACAAGTGCAACGTACTAGCCAGTGCAGCTCGACACAAGTCAAGATCCTATGCAACACTTCTCGAGATGAACTGTCTTTGTAAACAATTAGCCACTAATGGTTATGTCGAGTAATATTGATACATCGGAAGTCAGCCCGCGTCTAAGACCAGGACAAGCAGCGTTACGACTCTCCCTTGCCAGAGGCCATTCAGGGACATAGATTGATGGTTAGATAACAGGTATCACAGGAACACACCACAATGCAGGTTCAGACATAGTGATTCTCCATGTAGGGACTCCTACACTCAATATAGTAGCGGCTACTATTTTCCACTTCGCTCAATCAAGCTTCCATCGTACCTGATCAGCTTCCCTTCTTAGACATAGTGCTAGTCAGTTCTAAGACTCCTACTTGGCAGAATACGGCCAATACCAAAAGTTCCTTATGAGACTGCTTGATGACGGATCGCATATGCATTAATGAATTTCGAGTGTGTATCAGACTCTTATAATTTAGTACTTTGAAGCTCATACATCACTCGTTTAAGATCAACAATTTGATATGCTCACTGATCACCAACATGATGATCATGCATAAACATCTGTTCCAATACTCCTCATGTAAGCTCTCATTCTATAATCTATAAGCTACATCCCTAGAGCCTCGCATATTTTCGAGTATTCGTCTCCAGGCTTAAAAATCCTACCTTCACCTGCTTCCTAGTCATATCTATACGACCAATCTGATTCAGCTCCATGATGACCAAGGAAGTCTCGCCGAGGTGAGCTAGGGTGTCAGTTGGACTGAACAAACAACATCATCAGTGTACTTCGTTCGAACATCAGATGTCACGTCCTCCACATGAACATCGTACGACTCTCGAACGATTGATGCAGCCACCATCTGAGAATATATATTGCAGGTACCCATCAATACCACGCCGAGTGGAGTCAGAGCCTGAGACATACCAACGATCGTACGAATGTCGTGTAACTTGGACTGTTTGTCGATGCTGAGAAAAATACAAGCTAACGCGCGACCGGCCCCGAAGATGATGGTGGATTCATAGTCATGTAGTTGTGTCTCAAGACTCAATTCTTCCAGATTTTGCCGTACGAGAGTGGCCGTATGTCCAATTATCATCTGGTGTAAGGTAAGGGCCATCAATCTGGAGCTATTTCCGGAAGAACCGAGTTCCGGCCCCAGATAGTTAGCCATGGATGTACATAAGCCACAGATTAATAACATCTTGCTCCGTCCTGGTATGATAAAGGCCGTCGGCATGACCGTCAAAGCCGACAGAAGTGCTGAGAAACCGACGAGCAGTAGAGCCGTAAAGGGAAGTACAGTCTCAAGCATCAATGATGTGGATGCAACGCAGAGGATGGTGGACGGCGTCATAAGCTAGATGCGTTAGCCAGGTCATCGCAATGGAGCTATTAACACACCAAGCTTCCGGCCAGTAGGGTAAGGCGAGCATGCAAACGCCTATGGCGACTGATAGCCAACGTTGCGATGCTACCATTGCTTTCCTTCTTGATTGATGCAATCTCTTCCACCGACGGAGTCGCTCGAAACGCAGAACGACGCATCTCTGTGACGTCTTTCGGGAGCAATATGCACATGTAGAAGCCAACGACTATACTGACGGTACCGACAGAGATGTAAGCGCATCTCCAAGCGGTGAGCATTTGGCCCTTGATAGAGAGCCATGTAAGTGCAACAGTAGCACCCCAAAACTGACCAAAGCCGTCGCCGCAAGACCATAGTGTTTTATATCTGTTTTTCTGAATGAGACATCCCATCTGACTCGTGATGGCTTCTAAGCAAGGACTTATACATGATGCGAGAAGTCCCAAGAATATCTGGGCAGCGATATACTCCGATCGTCCTCTAATCGCTGCGGTGAGACATGTGCATATGCCTAGCAGAATGATGCTTGGTCCTAGGATGGTTGTTGCCCGGAAATGTGGAAGAAAGAGTGCTGTAGGTACACAGTCAGTTTTCACGGTCTCTTTGCCTAGCTGAGGACCAATATACATGTAGCTGTTTCTCCGGCCAGTGCAGAAAGAAGATACGGCGTTGTCATGGCAAGGTAGTCTTGTTGCTCAATGCCTAGATATCCCGGTAATCCTAGAGCTGCATTCCACTGGCAAGTGTGAGATGATTTCTCTGAGTAAAAACGTGGACACGTACGTTGGTAGAATGTTGCGACAAAGCCAGGACAAATCGGCCAGCAAAAAGCAAGGGACCGATCCTGATATCGATCTGGCTCATCTTGTGCGTGTCTTCTGGAGCAGGACTCTCTAAGAGCTTTGTTAGGGCTTGTTTTTGGCTTCCTCCAGCTAGAGAGTGCATTTTGACATGGAAGAGAGGTATTTCGAGTGCTCAAGAGGGAGATTTAGTGCGCGATTCTTTGTATATGTAGTAATCAAGGTGGAGTCCGTGTAGTACGCTGTACATTTCTGAGCCCCACAATTTTCAAGATCAGGCTAGCTATATATATCAGTGACACAGAACTGTATGTCGTGTTGGCACGCCTAAGAGAAGGCGATTGTGAGACACTTGAGAAGTACCCGACCAGGAATAGTACTCAAGCCTCGCAAAACACATCTTCATCCTGTGGTATGCAATTGCATCTGAATTTCCGTTGCAGAAAGCAAGAAATAAGCCAACGTAGGGAAGCGGAGAAGAACGGGACGGCGCGGAGAATGGCGGAGAGTGGCGGAGAAGAGTGGAAGAGACCACAGCAATGAGCAGAAATGCGGACAAAAGTGGAAGCAATGTTTTCAAAAGTCAGTGAGGAGATTGATCGAATGTGAAATTGAGATCAATCCACAAGTGGCACCTCATGAGAGATCAGGATCCTATTACATAAGTTGTGGCTCCTGTTGCACGATTGACACTTGTAACACTTATTCCTTAGGAGAGACCAATTCACCCTGAATTACATCTGTTCAATAGAATGAAGTCATTGTGGACCATACGATACTCGCTAGTCTGCACGCAATCAGCAACCCACTGATCAAATAGCACTTCCGTACAAGCTTTAGAAGTGGCTAGCTTCTTTTCCGATTCAATATATTGAGCGAGGCGTTATGCGACAGTCTTTTATAATGTAGTACGGGTAGACCTTGTGATCAAGCCTCGTAACGATAAGCACCTACGGTGGGCGACTTGACATATACAGTATAGTTCCGGCTATACCCCATATGAGATGCGTTCTGGGGTCTCTTGCGTCACTGCATCCGGAGATTGGACGCTATCTCTACCGTAAGCATTGCTTCTACACCTCGATAATCGCATGAAATACTTGACATGCACTTTTCAATAGTATCCGTATGCACGATAAATTAATGATATTTGCTCCAAGTGAACAACTATATACACTTCGGTAATGGTGAGTGAGGAAAAGTACTGCAATTCATGTTTGTTTTACATACGCATGTTGGGGATTCCCTTGCGTCCGGGACTGGTGAAGACTTTTAGCGACTGTCTGTGCGCTCGAGCCATTTTTCTGCTGCGGGCAATCACGTGAAGTCGGTCCTATGAGATACAAGTCGTCGCATAATGCATCATCCATGTCGTGCTCGAAAGTATTGCGGTTTCAGCATCTACTTCTGATATGTATGGTGACGTAGCCCGGTCATCAGCAATCCACGCCGCTTTCGTTGCGGTTACAGGACTGCTCAGGAAGAATGGTGTATGTGGCTATTGCATGCGATCATGCAGTTGAAGGGAGAAGTCGACGACAGCGATAGCAATTAGTGTGTATCTACATGTTTCAATTCTAGCCTGGCACAACGTGGATATAGAAAGTATCGCTACGTCAGAGCAGCGCGAAGCGCGTGATGGCTGTAGTAAACTGTGGAAACAACTGTGGCTTTGCGCTGTAAAGACTACTGTATACGCCTACATGAGTCCGGGGACTCCATGCGCAGACCCGACAACGATAAATTACTACTGCTGTTGTGCCAGTGGACCGAGCTTGGCGCTCCAAGATTACTCCAATCAATCATGCGACCGTGCTCGGCTTAGGATCTCTTGCCAGCTCAAAGTGGTTGATGACGATCAAACCACTTGCGCGCTCTGACTGGTTGACCGACTGTGGGGCTTGTCAACTTCAACAGCTGAGAACATGCTCTATCGCCGAGTGTTCATGCAACTGCGCCGCACTAAGTCGTCACACACCAGAAGCGAGACTCAAGAGCGAAGTCGTCCCACCTTAGCGAGGAGTAGGGCCGTGTCCGAAGTCACCATGTCCAGAAGAATTCCCAAACGTTTTGCGCTGGCTCTTTTTTTCATCTTCGCCTTGTAAACGCTCAAAAAAGACGGGACACACGCACTACTTTCTTTGTCACCAGCACCTGTCTCCTAGGCATCGAACTCGAAATCATGCTATTGGGTAACGCTGACGATCCTCGTCAGTTGAAGGAATGTGCAGAGAAGTCCAATAGTGTCCAACACTTGCGCCAAGAAGATTCATACGAAGCCAGTAGATCGAGTGATCTCTCGACCATTCAGAGGCGAGTCGCACTACGTATCGTACCCATCGTTGCAGTACTGTATCTCCTGTGCTTTCTCGATCGAGTGAACATTGGTGAGTATCGAAA
The DNA here is from genome assembly GCA_007556505.1 of Elsinoe australis. Classification (NCBI taxonomy): domain Eukaryota; kingdom Fungi; phylum Ascomycota; class Dothideomycetes; order Myriangiales; family Elsinoaceae; genus Elsinoe; species Elsinoe australis. The sequence continues at coordinate 136,744 of SWCS01000015.1, forward strand.
TATCTATCAGCTACAGCTGGTTCTACCCCAAGCAAATGAGTTCCGCTAAGCAAACTGGTACAGGTAACGCTCGCATCGCCGGTCTAGAGCGTGACTTGGGCATGGCCGGGAATCAATACAATGTGCTTGTCAGCTGTTTCTTCATTGCCTACATTATCTTCGACTTTCCGGCAATGTGGATGTGCAAGAAGCTAGGGCCTCGCACCTTCCTTTCTGGAGCTACCCTAGCTTTCGGCCTTTGTACATTTCTTCAATCTTTTGCTAGGACGTTCTGGCAAGCTGTCATTCTACGCGCTCTTCTCGGAGCATCGGAAGCTGGAATGTTGCCTGGCATTGCGTACTACCTCACTCGTTGGTTCCGGCAAGCTGAGCTTACGTTCTATCTGAGTTTATATATTGTGACTGCACCGCTGGCAGGTGCATTTGGTGGTCTCCTTGCCTCAGGATTGCTGAAGATTCCCACCAAAGGCATGATTCGATCCTGGCGCTGGATATTCTTGGTTGAAGGGGTCATCACTATACTGGCAGCTTTCGTGTCCTATTTCCTCATCCCCGACGATCCGCACTCCGCACTGCCTGAAAGAGATGCCAAAACACTCTGCAAAGCTATTTCGGAGGAAAGAGGGGGGACTCCAGAACCGGATGCCAGACTTTCAAGCCGTCTTCTCAAGCTTAGCATATTGTCGCCCATGACGGTTGCAACTTCTGTCATATTTCTCTTCAACAGCATGACGGTACAAGGTTTTGGGGTGTTCGCGCCAACGATTGTGAAGGCCATATTTCCTCGAAATACAGTCACGGAACAACAGCTCTTGACGGTACCTCCTTACATGTTCGCAGCTGCTGTCCTTCTCCTCACTACCGGCTTGTCCATGCGCTTCAATCGGAGATGCATCTTTATGGTCGGCAGTGCTGCTCCTGTAGCGATTGGCTTCAGTCTCCTAGTCTCACCAGTATCAGTGTCCGTCAAATATGCTGCTATGTTCTTTGCGGCGGGAGCTTTCGCATTCGGAGCACTTTGCAATTCACAAGCTTCTGCAAATACACATACTGATCAGGCGAGGAACTTCGCCATAGCATGCGTCACCACTTCCGGGAACATTGGCGGTTTTATTAGTTCGTGGATTTACCTTCCGAGCGATGCTCCAGCCTACGTCAAAGGCCATGGCATCAATCTTGCTGGCACCATAGTGATAATCGCTGTGGGGTGTGCTCTGCTGTACTGGATGAAATATGACAACAAACAGAGGGACGAGAATTTCAAGCCAGAGTCTCCTTCTATCCGAGGCTCGAATACCGATAGCTTGGACGATGAATGGAAAGCCAACACTTTCCGCTGGAGACCGTGAAGACGTACGGCTGAGCGAGCGACCCTTGATTGTCATCGCTGTGTCAAATAACTCCTGGTAAGACGGAGAGGTTACGTGAGGGGGTGTATATACATGAGCTAAGCAGCCACAAGCGAGTACAAACAGTTTCTACTCAAGCAGCTCTTTGTTTCTACCATTTATTACGTTGTTGGGCAGACTCATCGAACAGTCAGGTTAAGAGATCGTGTTCTATGCAGGGGTATAGCCTGCCAGGGCAAAAGACAAAACGATGGCTAGCGATGCTAACGGAACAGCAAGCAGACCGCAACGAATATCTTTGCATGTTGTCGTTTCGCTTGCTTCTACTTCACAACCGAAGTTGACTCTCTCGCGCCAAGATCCCAGCTTCCACGTTGCCATCTGTCCTAAGCCGTTGCGTTTTTTTTCCCATGGGCGTCTTCCATGGTCACTGGTATAGCCACGAGTATTGCGACTGCATGGTCCTGTCCATTCGATGCTCTTCAATTTTGTTCGATGATAGGTCTGGGTAAAAAATGTCCGTGCCATTTTGACCGCTAGCATAACTAAGAATCGTTGTAGGCTGTCACTTGGATACAAAAAGCAACGGATGACTCTAGGAGGAGAACATTTCGATTGTGTACGTTCCAGGATAGAAGTGCAGCAACGATGCCGATCATGAAGAAGCGTCGAGTTCCATGCGGATGTGGATGATCATCCCGCCGGATGTTGTGGCTGGCCATTCATTCACCTCCGCTCCAGCTCCGCTCCGCGACCGTGCTCTGACATCGATCGTTCGACTATTGGTGCAGCAGAGTTACTCCGCGCGCAGATATTCACCAATCCATTCCAATTTCTGCTCGCAACTACGCCGCATTGCTACGCCGCTCAAAATGTTCCGAGCGATGAAAAGGCGGCAATTTTGTGTCGATGAGACTCGATCTCGGACAAATTATGCAACGTATTCTCTCACTCCTACATGCCATAACACATTTTGTAACACAATACGCTGCCCACACCTTGTCATGTTCTGATTCGGGCAGCATGAATATTGAGCAGCCTCTAAATCCGCCAACGGACGAACAACATTGCAGCTCCCCAGATCCCCGCACTGTGTTTCATAATCGCCATTCAACCTCAACACTTCTGGCAGCCCCAGTGCATCTCTTGAGTCGAGTGAAAACATTGACAGACACAACAATTCCATTTTCCTCTGCTCATATAACGGCGGCGAGTTGCCAGAGACAGAAAATGATTTACCAATGCCTCATAGGGCTGCGACGTTGCCCTTGACGACACAGGCGAATAAGAGAATCAAATCAAATACATTGCCTGTACTTCCTCTCGGTAAAGAATACTTCAAGCTGTACAAAAGGTCCCGAATACAGAAACGTCAAGAGAAAGATGACGTCAAGTATCGTGTGAGAAGGACATCTGAGGGTATAACGGCTCGCATCTGTCCCTGATCGATCTGAAATCTGTCCGACGCATGTGGTACAAGAACATCGTACTCTGTAAGATCGGACAGCTAGTCTTTGTTGCAACGAACGAGCAGCGACAGGATCTCGCACGGCTCAAAGATATCCGAGACCTTGGACAAGGTGATGATAGGAAGGTCATAGTTGTGGAATGGTGTCTGAACGGATTGCACAAAGCCGGAGCCCCGGAAATTAGCGAGGACTTACAAGTGTTAATGTGGGATACCATCAATGATGTAGCATGATTGAGGAAATAGATCTGTAGTGTTCGTACATACGATCAGGACGGCATCTTCGGGACAGCACAATCCGGTTGATGAAGTCGCTTATAAGCTATTTATCTACACTTCTTTCGAGTCGCCAATGAATAGACCAAGCAAGGACCGGTCTAGTACCACATCAATCAGGTCCTGCAGAATTCTGCCCTAGGTGTTGATATGTGGGTTCGTATTTTCATTCGAGCTGGACGATTCACATAGCGCTGCAAACTGTGGCCAAAATCAATGTCGAGCCTCGATCCAAAGAAGGCTTGTTGAGGTCAACTCATTGATGCAGTCTCGCTCGCGCGTTCGCGTCAAGCCAGGGCAGGAAGAAGCGTAATGGCGGGAAGAAGAGTGATGATGATCGTAGTGAATGCCACCTACAGATACGTGATAGCCGGCAAAGACTAGCCGAAAAACGAAATGGCGAGCCTGAGTTCCGATATTAGTACCTCGTCCGGTTGTGACCCGCACAGAAGTCCGGGCTCGCGCTAGGGCTCTACTGTGCCACTTGAGAAGGACTAGGCTGGAGGTACTGAAAGCGTTGGGACATCCTTCCATACGTACGCATAACGCCCGTATTACAAAAAAGCGCCGCAGTACTGCTCACTGGTTATATTGAAGGATTTGAGGCCCTGAGAACTGTCCCATCGGTATTGCAGAGTCTTGGGAGCCGTCCTAGTCTGTGTGGTAACCATTGTAAAGTTGCGACGGCCACGTGGGAACACAACGCTAAGTTGGAGAATCCCCATACCGCGCATCAACACGGAATTATCATATACGATATCGGGCACAGCAGTTTGAGGCAAGCATTCCATGTGAGGGACTCTTGCAGAAGAACCCCCTTCAACAGGCAGTATGGTCCTGAAAGTGGTAATTGTCGGTGCCGGGCTTGGCGGCCTCGCTGCGGCGGTGTCCCTTAAATTCGAGGACTCGTGCCACTCAGTCCTGGTTGTGGAGTCGGCAAGGAGTCTGACAGAAGTGAGCACACCCCATTACGTTCTAGCGAGTGATACTCATATATGCACGAACAGATCGGAGCCGGTCTTCAACTCACCCCAAATTGCACCCGTCTGCTTCAGCGATGGGGCCTCAACGCGCGACTCGAGCCCTTCGCCGCCACACCCGAGGTCTTCAGTATCTACCGCTACGACGGTACTCTTCTCGACCGACGAAAAAGTTACGGAGACGAGATGCTGGCGAAGTACAACTCCAATTTCTGGGACATGCACCGGGCTGATCTGCAGCGGGTCTTGTACGAAAAGGCTCAGGAACTCGGCGTAGAGTTTCGCTTCGGCGCTCAGGTCGTAAAGTATGACCTCGATGTCGCCATGATCACATTGGGGAACGGCGATTGTATCACGGGAGACATGATCGTAGCCGCAGATGGTGCGCTTCGTCCCCCTTTTCTATATCCGTTCTGTCGCAATGCCAACGTCTGATCCTCCCACCAGGTCTCTGGTCCCGCGCCCGCACAGCTCTCCTCGGCAGCCCTAGTCTCCCTTTGCCAACGGGCGATTTGGCCTACCGTGTTGTACTGCGGATATCCGACATCCTCGACCCTGAGCTGAGGGCTTATATCAGCACACCCCGAGTCTCGATGTGGGTAGGCCCAGGATGCCACGCGATCATGTACCCCTTGAAGAACAACAAGGAGATCAACCTCGTGTTGCTAGTACCAGACAATCTGCCCGCGAACGTGGCGAGAGCGAGCGCCGATCTAGTTGAAATGCGCAGCTTGTTCGAAGAGTGGGATCCACGGTCTGACTTATCTCCTTCTATGATGTGTTGCCCATTCCGAACGATCCAGAAATACTGATGCAGCACACAGGCTCAAGACTCTCCTGTCCTACGTCACAAGCGTCGACAAGTGGAAACTTATGCACCGTACCTCCTCCTTTTCCCATCCTTTTCTCTCCAGTCTCATTCAAAGGTCTGTTCTTTGAAACTGACTCGCACGAAACAGTTGCCGAACTTCCAGCATGGCACAACTCCGCTGCGACAGTTGCGTTTCTGGGAGATGCCTGCCACCCAATGCTTCCTTATCTTGCCCAAGGTGCAGGTTCCGCTCTTGAAGACGGTGCAGCGCTTGGAATCCTACTCTCAAAAAGGGTAAAGGAGCCAAAAGGACTCAAAGACGCTCTAGAAGCGTACGAGAAGCTGCGTAAGCCAAGGAGTTTGAAGCTACAGGATATGGCTCGCAGACAGGTGTGTACTTAGCCTGACGTCTCGACGACGACTTCCTGATTGAACCAAGCCAGGGTAATTGCATGCTGATCTGCGAATAGAGGTATGTGAATCACTTAGCGGATGGAGAGGAGCAAAAGGCGAGGGACGAGTCGATGAGGAATCAGATGTATGAGCCAGAGGAAGGCCATCCATTTTATTGGTTGGATCCAGTACTGCAGGGCTATGTATATGGGTATGATGTGGTAGATGAGGCACGTGACTTCTTATGTTCGTTCAAGATCAATGCTGACATCTGAAACAGCTGAAAAAGATAGGGTTGAGCTGCGGAGCTGTCTAGTTGCCCGGACGGCATGGAAGGGCCGGGCTCGAGAGCTGGGTAATTTTGCCCATTGGACACGACTGTTCCTTGGTATATCGATACGTGACGGATCCAAGCGATTGATCTAAGTTGGACTTATACACCAATCATGCCGGGGGGGAATGATAGTATACAATTGTAAAGTATCACGTCAGGCATGTCCACAGTGAGACCGTACGGATCCTTGCTAATCAGCTAAAATACCATGGAAAAGAAGTGCGTCTACTTGTCACGATACCATAGGATGAATTGCAGAAGTCGCTAAGCACAACTAGTAAGTCTTAAAATAGCTTTTCTGGTTGTTTCGGATCAATTTTTCCATAGGTAGATGCTAGCAACATCATCATAAGCATAGAAATATGGGTTTGGACAAGTCCCTTCCAGAGCCACATTGAAGGGTCTTTATATGCTTAACATGTTCGTGTCGACCCTGCAATATGCTTCATCGGTATTGAACAGGGGATGATTTGATAAGTATGAGTAGCACAGGCTCGTCAAAAGGTTGCTTGATGCGAGGAACATGTTCGAGAAGTTCTGTGTTTCAATTTAATTTAGGAAAAGTCCATTTGAGGAGGATAGTGCACCGAATAGATGAAATCTATACACCACGGGTGAGAGGCGATCGAAGCTACAAACACACTTCTGAGCTATCTAGAAAGACCGAACACTGAATGTAGGAATGTCCTCAGTCCAAGCTACTAAGATGAACTGTGATGCTCTCTTGTTCATCTTAAGGCGGAAGTGAGCACTTCCCAATCTGGATACTGGGTTTTGCAGATTGGGCTTCCGCCCCACCTTGTCTTCAAGTTATTTGATTCAAACTTGCTAAGAGACTCTTTTGCATTTTGTACGAAGATTACATAATTTCATCATAATAATTCTAACTTGACTGTATTTTATAATCGATCTCTGCCTACATCCTTATGTCTTTTCAATAGCTCTAGTATAACAATGACAAGATCTGCTTTCACTCCTCGAAACTGAAAATAGTTTGCGAACAGCTCAAAAGCGGAAGCCCAGCCTGAAAAATCCTGTATGCGGGGTTGTGGCCATGTTTCCTGATCCGCAACTGTGCTTGTTCCTATCGGCACGTTTGAACCATAACAGTGTCAATGTACTGCTACGCCTCCCTCCCTATCATGGTTGGCTCCATTGGATTGAAGTCAGAATTCTGCGACTGGTTCGCGCTCTTGCATCTTCCACGTACAATGATCAGTTTTTGTCATGAAGGCACTACGGGGATCCCGTTATATAACAGCGGACGTACATCTCTCATGTTCATGGATAGACTTTATCCTTTCCACAGGATCGATATTTCAAGGGAATTGCAATCGGATCTGGCCACGAGTCAGTGTCGCTATGCCGGTCCGGCTGAAAGTAGTGACAAGCGACACTGCGCTGCAGAAACTTGATCGTACAATTACGCAAACCCAGACTTGCCTGATGCAGCAGTACCAAGATGTTTACGCCATGTGCCTTCCTTCCAATTCGGAGTGATCTTGTCATGCTCACTGCTTGTTCACCACCTAGAAGTGATGAATAGTCCTACTCCCCAAACAGTCAGTTGAGAGAGTCGAGTCAGATAGCACAGGTACAAATTAGTGGGACTATGTTTAGATCTTTTGGTTACCTTCTTTGATTTTGTCACGAGGTCATACACGCTTCGTACTTGGTGGTCAAGGGATGGTGGCTTGCCAATTGGATTCTACTCGGATCGTGGTCAACACGAGGACGTGATAGGTCTCGCTGATGCATGTCACTTCGACACTCAATAAAACCAGGGAAGAACATTGCGGCGATGAGCGGAGAAAAGCGAACAGCGGAAAAGAGGGGACGGGCTGGGACATAGCCAGGAAAACAATTCAGATGAACGTGTCGAATTCTCGCGCACGGATCATGTCGCTCAATCGTCAATATGGTCAATGCGTGCCCTCATCTATCCGGCACACAGGAAGACTGCTGGTCCAGGTTCTAGAGTGGCTAGTCTTGACTCGATGTTCTTTTTGAAATCACCTAGATCTTCGAACATCGCGACAACGAAATGGCTCCCAGCTCCGCTGCGATGATTCACGAAATCATACCATACACTCAAGTCATCCGTTAGGCAACGACTCCTTGATTACCCTAGTCTTCACACCTTCTTTCCATGTCGTTGATCTCCCCTGATCCATATCATATACTGAACATAAGAGGGAGATTTCTAGAGCAAGTCGGTCTGGATATCTGAGTGGACAGACGGTCTTACCATCTTCTTTTTCAGTAGTGGTTTGGATTGATACTGCGAAAGCGTGAGTGATTTGAGCCATGGTGTGATGCGACTGGTCTAGCTGAGATATGCACGCGGTTGAACGCCTCTTTACGATACAGATATTTATGTAATGTTGCAAATAACCACTCAGGTGCATCTAATTATATTACGTAAAGGTGCCGTGCTGATTCATGTGCTATTTGGAGACCGATAGGAGGAAGAGAGTCTGTAATCCACTTACTATACTACCTGTTGTATGTTGTATCGTACGTGCCCGTACAGGTTTCATCGCTGCTCGTTCACATAATTGTTCATTTTGGTCCCATACGTGAAAACGGTAATCGCTCCAGACAGAGGTCCCGGACTTGCAACGTTGTGCTCTTGCACAGCATGTTTCTCCTTGAAAGTGATCATTGTGATCAAGATTTGACGATACATCTGCCTTCTGCCAATCGTCAGACGCTGACTCAGAAGCTATTACAAGAAAGACTCAAAAGCAAAAATCGAACACTGTCTTGCCAGGCCATCAACGTGTGCTCGCGAAGAGCTTCATGCACTGTTTGAGTCAGATCTTCATGAATATACGTTCTTAAAGCTCTTGAGGTAGCAGAATTTCGATCCACAGATTGTCCTTCTTGACGATGCTCAATGAATTTTGTGAAGCATCGCGTACACTTATTGGTGCCAATAAAGTTCCGTGTTCCTCGATATTGCTTGCAGCAAAAGTAAACCGCTGAACAGCCTTCAGCATACAGTACTTATACGAACGTACACGTCGTTCATGTCGTTACAACCTTTGCAAAATTACCGTGCAACGATTTATAAACAGTGCTACTCTGAAATAGTACCGCCCAGACAAGAAAGCTTTTAGCGATACACACTTGCCTATGGCCGTCCATTGTGCTTGCACAGTCCGTGTGAGATAGCGCCATCAGTGTATGCCCCGTTCAAAGTCCTAGACTCATCACCTCGTGAATACGGTGGGAGTGTGAGATGCCCACAAAGATGGTATCTCGCAAAGCAAGTTCAGAAACAGTCAAGCCCTCTTATGGACTGTGAAATACTTACCATAGGATCAAAGACTGTACAAGGGTGATTCCGAAAGCGCTTTTGCATCGTTCGTAGCCAGTTTGGCGGACCCGGCGATTGCGTGAAAGCAAGCGATCTTGGCATTGTCAACAACGAGCGATCTTGGCATTGTCCACGAAAATGGCGGAAATAAGCAACCATTGGCTGTAGTGAACGAGTGTGTTCCGTCTTCAATGTGGGCAGCTGTTTTTGTTATCTCAGATAGGCGATAAGCGGAGGTCTAACTATAGCGAAGTCTGGTTCGTTTCGTACAGTCACTGTCACAACGCAATACTTGCTTTCAGATTCGAATGGATCGTATTGAAGTGGATTGCTGTGACAAGTGTTGCACATGGAGGACATGACATTGGGGTCCAATTGAAGGATGTTTGCCGAGCAGACACACGTGGAGGAGCTTCTGGGTCATGCGAGTTTGATGGTGTCGACCATACGTTTGGCCTGTAAGACAAGCAAGACGACGCGTACTGGAATTGGGCGAAGAGATACTCCGTGATTGTGACACTAGACCCTCGAAACCCGAGCCGCAAGTTACCTGACCTTGATTGCTAAGTGACAAGTGGGCTTGTGAGGGTCGGGATGGAGCAGCAATCTTTACAATTTTGCAGAGACCTGCCTCGCTGCAGTACTAGGCTGTAGATCGCCGGCAACTTCATCCAAAGCCCATATATCCAGTATCTTGCGGATTTGAAGAAGTGCGTACTCTAGCATAATCTTCTGTCTTCACGTGTACATCGATACTCGTTTTGTAAACAGTACCCGAATCTGATCGTGACCACTCTTATACAAGCTTGAGAAGACGCCACTATTGGAGTCGTACGACGTCGAGCGCAACGTCGGTCGTCGTGTTGATCTTTCACGTTATCTTGTCCTGCCAGAGACAGTAGCGCCTGTGATCCGCCGTATCTCGCAACTTCTGTGATAGTAGTGATGCTGAGTAATTCGGTTCATTTCAATGATACCGCGTAGTCGCTTTTTCGGAGGTTATTCTGTGACCTAAGGACTCATTGTTCTTAGTCAGCCGAGGTCATATATTGTGACTTGATATAGGGTTTCTAGTTCATCGTTATGCTCCTTGCCAGTCTTTGATGTTCATGAATTCAGTGACGACAGCACCAAATGAGACCCCGATACCACCAAGATTTGGGAAAGCCAGTAAGAAATATAGTGCACTGAGAGTACTTAGGGTCTTCTCGTACCTGCTATCGTCCAGACATTAATTTTCATTAAGACAGTGGTGGTGAAAAGACTGTTCATGGAGTAGAACAAATATACAATAGTAGCGATGGACGCCGAAATCCATCTTAATTTGCTCTAAAATATCGTGATGACAATTTGACAGGACGTATCTTATGACCATGACGACACCTGATCGTAACATCCGTCAGCAAACAAGTGTATTTTCATGTGTTCAAGATGCTTATGCTTGATAGAACTGAAAATGATCCGTATTCAATTCTCACGTTCTATGTGACTGCTTACATGTCTGTCAAAACCCCGTTCGTCTTCACTCTGTCGAACATTGCATACAAAATTCGGTCATGAGCACGTGTGCGTATGTGTATACTATCCATTTTCAGTAATAGAGAGAGATGAACATCTAGCCTGCACATGAGGAAAGTAGATAGTCCAACGATTATCGGCTTAAATTGACTCTGCTGTCCAGTCTCTGGAAGTTTATGACTTTGCGTCTAATAAGGAGACGAGCCAAGATAGAACGAGCGTTGTGAAAAGCTCGAACTGGAAAAGGTTCAGGGAACGTTCAACGCCATTTGCGTCCTTCGCACACTTCGTTCAATTAAGCAGTGTTCAAATATCATCAGGCGTGTAGACTAAACTCAGGTACATCTACAACATTGCGGAAACATTCTCGTCGGTCAGTCTGATTCATTTAGGTGGTGCAGCGCTGGTCCTCATCCATGCTCGCGATGTAGTCATTATTGCCACAATTCGATCCGAAATCAAGTACTGGATACTTGCAGTTACTACTACCTTATCCAAACAGCGATCAAGTTTCAACTGATTCTTTGCATGAAGTAAGTTGTTAACTCACAAATTCGGTCCAACCATGTAATATGAAAGCCTTTTCCCTTGCACAACGACCGCTGCTGCAAGAAGGTGGTTTTTAGGATATATGTCCGGAGCTGGAAGTTTCATGGTCGGTCTCTAGTTCTGATTTGGAGGCAGAGCACGGTCACAACGTTACCGGATTTCGGTGTAGGCTCGAATGCTTCTGGGCTTTCGGTGACTGAGGCCATGGCTTCTATTTTATCCCTTACTGCTCTTCCACGAACAGCTGAAAGGCTTACCTAGGCGAATACCTTATACCGGCCTGCTATCCAACTCACCCCCGTCTCTAAGCTCTCTATTGTGAGTTGGTATACCTTTAGGCCATGCCCTTCTATGTTCTGGAACCCGTCTTGCCGGACATCCAATCTTACTCCATCAGTACTCAGGTTCCATTCATGCAAAGGTCGGGTTTGCTGAGCGGAATTAAATGTCGAATGACTTTGTTCGTGAACGATGTCTATATACTGACCTCAGGACAGCACAACTATGTCTTCTAACGCGAGAGACGGTTTTGTGTGTTGAGACTAAGACAATCGCAGGCCTAGCAAGTCATCTTCAATGAAGGAGCGACAATGCATCGCTCCCCAGAACATCATAAATACACGTAACATGATTGGAATCCAAAGACTCTCTGCTTGTCATTGACGGCGTCCAACGACTGAGCTTGTTTCAGTATTCCACCCTTTGGTGTAGTTGAAGTCTAGTACTCCCTCCCGCTACACCTTACAATAATCTACATCGTGAAAGCCAATCAAAACTTACTAGCTCATTACAGAAGGCTGAGACCCAAAATCTCATCTTACGAAGCAACTAGGCTTCATTGTCTCGCATAAATGATTGTTGTGGAAGGGAATCTAGAGAATTGACGTCGTATTCTCCCTATGATACTTCCCCCTCTTAAAGATGCGATACTTGATGTGCCATTCAACTCTATTTGCACGATGAACGCATAGATTTCGACGTTACAAGTTAGACAAATGAACAGCGATTTTGATATCTGTTTTACCTTCTACATCTTTCCGATAGCAATAGTGCACTTGCGTTCTTCCCTATGATATACACTATTCGAGGTTCTTTAACAAGATACCTACACCACCCCACACCTTTCAATGGGACCTCGATACCTACGAAAAACTGCCTGGGCACTAATATAGTTTCGCAGTTCCGGACAATTCATTTGTATTGTTCTCAAGCCATTAACTTCCCCAGATCTTCATCCGTGTGGCCTGATGACTTGATAGGCGGCGTGCACCTCTGTGCTCCTCCAATTATGATCAGCGGAATCGTCAGCATTACCAGGGTTTCTGCTTTTCATCGCAAATTCTGGGTTCACGATTCGGGTCGTCAAGACTTTGAGACGTGATTAGGATATCTATGCGGAGGCTCTCTCAAGCTATGTATACTTATATCGTCTGAGACGTCCAATAATGCTTAGCCTGCCGTGTTCGCTTCGCGCCAGAAGACGCCTAGCCTGGCTCGCGGGTGGTAGAGTCGAGGTTTGGCTCCAGCTCATGCGTCTGACAGCACTGTACATATATATGGCGAAGCTCATTGATAGAAGCTATGGAGTTGAGCTATATATTAGCGATTTACTTAGTTTTTGATCCGTGCGATCATTACATCGCACGGATCTGGTAATGTCCATCTTTGACGCTAGACATCCTACGTGATCTGGAAGTTGCATCACGTCGCATACGAAACCGAAAGAAATGACGCTCGATTATCCCTTCTTCAACGGCTTGAAATGCTCCATCTGATCAAAGTAGTCTGACGATATTCAAAGCGCCAGATCGACAAGAAATCGCAATGTCAGTGGGTCCTTGTGTCCGAGCAAACATCGACAAATTTTCACCAGCACACGACCCGAGGCGCTTGGGCCCCTTTCCCCGCAGAAACCGTAAAGTCTGGTGACTGACCTTCTGCTTGCCATGTGTAATCCACGCCCGCGGAGCACATTTTTACCCGATCGCCAAAGTCGATATCTCATTTCTTCATGGCATTCAAGAGAGACTCGGAGGAGGTAACAGCACCTCACAGGATCGATGGCGCCAAAAGGCTCAAATCAGGTCCTGCGCTGCTCGATCCCGACTCTTCACGCCACGCAAGTCAGACAACTGTCGTTCCGCCCCAAGAATTAGCGAAGCTGCGCAGGTGGCTTGAGAAGAAGATTGACGCAGAGGTAGATGTTTTTAAGATCAAATATCGTGGTACTACAGGAAGAGGCAGGAGCAAGTGGTTGAAATTCGACCAACAGTGCCTGCATCTTAATGGCCGTGAATACGGCAACATCGAGTTCGCGATTGAGAACACAAGCAAATGGGAGAAGTTTACAAAATACCGGAGATGTACAAGTGAGATGCATGGATGGAATTATATCGCGCAGGACTGACAGTCACCAAGTCGGCGAACAGACCTTTCATGTCGATCAGTGCGTTCTCGTCCGTAACGACGAGGACAAAGCCGCGAAGGACGAAGACGACGATACATTAAGGCAATGGAAAGCACAAATACACGAGATTCGGGCACTCGACGAGAATCATGTATATTTACGCATTTCCTGGCTCTACCGACCGAAAGGGGATCTGCCCGGCGGGCCTCAGCCGCACCACGGCAGATATGAGCTTCTGCCGTCCACCGAGATGGCTATCATCGATGCTAAGACTATCAACGGCCCAGTTGAAATCGATTATTGGGATGAATCTAACGATGATGAAGTGCTTGGCCCACAACAGTACTTTTGGCGCCAAAGCTTCCATCATCTCTTTTCCAAACCTTCTGTACGTCAATGTCTTGGGATCGTGAGACGATGACTAATCTGGTCAGTCGGTACCGCGATCCATCTGCAGCTGTGGTCAACCACAGAATCCGGATGAACGGATCGTACAGTGCTCAAGTTGCAACATCTGGCAGCATGCACACTGTTTGGAACAAGTGTGCCTTCAAAAGTATCTGGGAGATCGTCCAGATAGGGCGAACCATATCGCGACCAATAAACAAAAGCCTGTGAAGCGACGAGCCAGGGAAGGACGCGCACTCAATGAAGCCATGATCCCGACGGGTATAGCAGTGGAAGATGTGGGCGTACATCTTAAGATCACCGGGCACGGGGTCGGCAAGATTGAAATGGAGATCTCTGACTCACGGAAAGGGGAATTGATTGAGACGATCTTGGAACCAACATGTCTCTCGTGTGGGGAAGGGTTGAACGAAGACGACGGAGTTCAGGTGGACTTGAAGTAGTGGGTGTTGGCCCACGTTCGAGCAGTCCTTCCATCAAGACACCTGTCACGCTCGACCAATCTCAAGAGCACTGTCGAGTAGTAGCAATTCTGTGGTTGACGTTGCTTGATCAGCAATCCTCTGACGCTTCTCTTCGATAGACAGCAGCCATTCCAGCTGATTTGTCAATTTAATTGGGCGAGACACGAAGCAAGACGCTATGACTCGCACTGTTGCTCTGCAATTGTAGTGGAATGTCTGTAACTTGAAAAACTGACCGATCAACCAATCGGTCGAACTTGTTCAAGACGGACTGATTAGATACATCTTTGAATAGTTCTCGACATTGCGAACGGTGATGAATGGTCTAGAAATTGAGAGAAGCAAACCCAGTCATACCTTTACTTTGAAATAGCTGCTAATCGTCTACGAAATCCTGTTTTCTTGATGGTCGCCCAAATCTTGAATCAAGCTCTTGGCTAAGAGCACGCCCGAGTCTCATAAAAGGATGAGGCTTCTGAGAGACCAACACCAAGGCCTCTCCCAGCAGTACGCTAATTTGAGAGACATGGTAGTCAAGGCTAAGAGAACAGAGCTAGCAGTGCTTAGGGAGAGAATGTAATTCATTGCAGAGCAACTTCTGCGAGGTAGCACAGCCGTTTGGTGCACTAATTTCTCGGGACCAGAATCTGTTGCTGCAAATCACTGCACAATGATTACGGGAAGGTCATCAGAAACGTTGTGATAGTCATCTCTAGCCTGGTACACTTAAGCTAGGATACAAATTTTCATCGCGATCCAGTCGCCAGCGTCACGGCCACGGGACGGACCGATGGGAGCCTTTCGCGCCCTAGACCTACACGTAGAAACTCATCGGAGATGTCCCCTTGCACGGCTTACGTGTGAGCGCAACGTCAGATGCAAGCGATGAAGGATCAGGTAAATCACTGCGGGTCCCTCGCGCAATCAAAGAATCGATTCCTATATATGTAATTGATGGCAATGCCATACACCTCAGCCCAGGGTTCAGAAGCCTGATGGAAAGCACGAAGGAATGGCTAGAGTCCCTTGGCGGAGAAAGACAGAGTCCATCGCAGAGAAGGATCTATCTCTCACGCAGAGCAATGAGATACTAAGAAGAAGTATCGTCATCTATCAATGGCTACTACCATGATGTAACGGCCAAGTTCTTCGATACTACAATCCGTCGGACGTACATGAGTTACGGCCGGTCACTGACCGCCTGGACGTGGAACTCGCTAACAAACTATGCGAGAACATTCGCGAGAGGAGGATCATCATACGAAAAAAGAGTTGTGACCGCGTTACGGGCGACGAGAGCGTAGAAGCAATGGCAGAAATTCTGTCTAGCCGTACAGAACAGGACCTAAGAATAGAGTCTACGGCGCCTTTACTTATCAGGGTCACCAAAACGAAGATACGTTACAATGGGCCAAAGAGATTACAGATACTTCCAAAGTTTTGATAAGCTTACTGACTCGTAGTCACAGATATACACAAGAAATGAAGGAAAACGGCAGCCTAAGAGCTCAAATGACACGCTAATTTCCGTACTGTTCCAAGAACAGTCTTCCCGGGGGTTTTAGCTGGCAGAATAACACGTCGAAAGGGTCTTGCAAACAATCCGTTCATTCATACGGTCAATGATGAGATACTTCATACGAGAAAAGGAATTCAGAGCCGAGATTGCATTAATCGCCTTCCCGAGTCTTGAGGTGCATGCCGGTCGGATAAGGAGGAGCTGGAACATCTGGTAGAGAACAAAGAATGCCATCCTATCACATTCAATCACAAACTTACCGTAAAGATCTAGAGATCACGACGAGAAGTGTTGAAACAGGTGCTTGAGGGTGCAATGAAAGAAGCTAGAGTAGAACGGCACGTTTGATTGCATGTTAGCAATACGAGCGTGGACAGCGAAAAGCTCTGGGCTGCTCCGCAAAGGGGCTTCACAGTGGACATGGATCAACAAGACTGCGAGGAAGCACTTAATGGGCTCAATGCATACAACATGGTGGGAGAGCTCTACTAATTATAACGCAACCCCATACGCACGAACGCTGCTACTGAGTCTCGCAAAAGCCACTCACGGGTATTTTATGCAAGCAAGTCATAGAACGGCAGCTCGTACGACATCTACAAATCTTTCCAATCTCGAGACAGTAGACCCGCTCTATGACAAAATACCCGCAAAGATTGCGTCGCGTCGAACGTTCAAGTGGAATGCAAGAGCGAAAAGAGCTTGAAGGACTACTGAAGAGCCTCCAAGGAAGTTCGGATGATCTTATCGGATTGTTCGTTGGTTGGACAGCTGGTAGTTGGCTATCGTGGCTGTCCATTGGGCAGATTTGACCTTGGGACTATATTTTTTGATGTTATCTCCGGTAGGGTCCATAGAAAAGTGGAGGACGTGTTGGGTGTAGCGCTGTTCCTAGGTGTAAAACTGTCCATTGTCGTCACGATGCATGTGTCCGCTTAAAGGACTTGCAACTAAGCTTGTCTGCTCATCATTCGTGGGGTTCCCGCAAACGGTCGGAGGGGTAATCTCCCTCCTCGTGCTGGCTCTGTCGTAGTGCGTTGCGAGCATCAACGCTAGTCAGACAAATGTGGCTGCTGCTGCGTGTACGAGTCGGTGGACCGCCGAAATGCCAGCTGTCCTATCGTCATTCCGAGCGAAGGTATTACGAGGTTTGATAAGCTTCTGGTCGGCTGCGTTCGAGCCACTCTTGCTTCATCCGTGCGACTCGACGATATCCAGGGTAAAACGACGGCGGTCTTTCCTCGGCACTCAATCCAGAAAGCTTAGCTTCGAAGATCATGTCCTCCTCCAATTCCTGGAACGATTTCGTGCTTCCTAGATCTTGATTTCGATCTGGATCTGGATCTGATTCAACCGAGGCTGAGGACGGCGGCGTTGCTAATGACAGACACGCCGACGAGGTATAGGCTGGCATCGCTCGCATTGCAGCACTATCGATGTTTCGTCTCTTTATTGGGCGTTCATCAGTACTCTTTGCCAGACTATGGTGATCGTGCGTGGCACCAAGAGATTCCTCCGGGTCCTGGTCGGCAGCTCGCTGTCGCTTTTTCGGACTCCGACTGCGGGAAGCGGCTATCCTCGCGCGCAGTCTCTCGGATGGCATCTCATCCGTCTCTTTCCAAGCGACGCGCCCCTGGCTATCTCTGCTGGATACTAGTAGCCGGCGAACAATACCAGGCTTGCCAAGAAAGCCAGACAGGGACGGAAAGATGGCCCAAGCAAGGCGGGCATACAGCAATTGCAAGCTGCATTGACTTAAGTCATGACTCTGTCTGTTGTGGTATAACGGCATGAGATCTGGCGTTGGCTCCAGCATGTGAATATGGAAGCCGTTGTCAGACTTTGGGTAGAAGACAAATTTCCTTTCGTCAAATGAGACATGTAGATCTTTTCTCAAGAGTGTCAAGTTGCCCAAATCTTGCATGACATGTTCCGTATCAAGGCTGAGATCCAAGTTCCATTGTTGCAAAGAGTTGCGCAAAAACCATTCTTTCTCGTGCTCGGGGCAGAGATGGGCGACTTCAGTGCTGCTGCTATGAGAGGACACTCGACATATTGCGTCTCGCGACCGTACCGCTGCGCTGACACTAGACTGAGAAGCAGAACTGTGGATCTGGTCGCAGAGCGCAATTCTACTAAAGGCGTGCGGCAGTCTTCGGGGAAAATGCCAGTCTTGAAAGGTAGGAACGATCGGGTACCGATGTGCGTGTTCAGAACATTGTGTGTCGTGATCTAGAGACCCTGAGTCAGCTGAAAGACTAGAGATACGAGAAACACCTACTCGACCGAGGAACGTGGAAATAATAATCGCCAGCTGGAAGGACCTCGTCAGTGCCTGCGTTCAGACCTTGAACAGTTTCGTCGGCAGAAAGTGAGAGAAACCCATTCTCGGCATTGCCAGCTACCAGCGTGCATACAGTGAGAATAAAGCCGTGATGTAAGCCTCCCTTCTCATGGTCCAGGGCATATAGCGTAAGTAGAAGGTCGTCGTCTGTCTCGTAACCAGGGTGGTGGATTCTCAATCGACGCTGACCAGGTGCTTTTGTCAAGAATGACAGATCCTCGGGAAGGGGTTCCGGAAACAGCGATGCTTGAGAACGTAGCCGAACTGGACCGTGAGAGTGGAATTTTACGGACATATAGTTGCTTTGGTCGTCCAAGAGCACGTCGTCAAAGATACGAAGGTTTGCCAAAACAAACATGGCGACACCACTGGCTAAATTCCGGCGAAACGTGACGCTTCTTCTTGGCACCTTCTCGAAGTGATCTCTTCCCACGTGCCATGGAACTGTGTGGAGTTTCGAGACCAATATCGCTGGATCTTCACTTCCTGCGCGCGATAGCTTTTGTCAAAATTGGCCACCTTCGCTCATGATGGTATCGCCTCATTGCCTACATTATGCCCTATTGAGCTGTCTTCTGCCTGACAGGGCGTTGGTTCATGGCACATTCTTTTCTCTTGATGTTCCACGCAAGGACACTATCTTTTTCTCGCCTGATCACGCTCTTGTCCTCTACCTACGGAAATTGAAAGTGGTATGGTCACTGTGGTTGGCGCTAATACAACGAAATGGCTGGTATAGTGATTTCATCTGCTGTTCAAAAGTTCCGCTGACATCAGACTTTCGCCAACCCTACACAAAGAGGGATCGGGTCGCGGATTCGTGGTTGTTGATCCGTGATGCCGCGAGATCTGATTAGTTGACCGCTCCACGGCCGTAAATCACGACTTGGATTTCCTAGCAACGCGCGGGCAGCTCTTCTAGGTCAGACTCACAGAAATGGTTTTTGTCACAACTTTCATAGCTGAAATCTGATTTCTGCTATTTGGTTCGGGTCAATATGTCGAAAGACGTCTATAGAGTTCTTCTCGTGCCAAGAGCCTAAAAGTCTCACATGCCGAGCAGGTGCAGCCAGTCCTGCTATTGGCTAATAGGTGATGCTGCTTCATTTGGGTACCTGGGGTTGTATGCGCTCACTTTATTTTTGCAACACACAACAATCTTGATCAACAATTCCCTGTCGTACATTTCCCGGTAGCCCCGGGGTATACGATCCGAATGTGTCTACGTTCTTGTCGGCCTTTGATTCCCATCTTTTGCACGGCTGTTCCGACTTTTGAACAGCTTTGTGACTTGCGTGGCATGAAGAATCAGAATCAACATGGGATGTCTCAAGACCTAACTCTTGACGTTTGACGCCGTTGGCTTCATGAGACGCTGGCGATTCCTCTGGAATTCTCTTAATTGCCACGCGGACATAGAATGCTGAAAGCACAGGTTGGGTAAGAGTGTGCTCCACGCAGGTGTATGCACGAAGAGCGCAGAAGATCTGTCACCAGAAGCTACAGTCTCTGCGAGCGAGAAGGCCCAAGCGCCAATAGGGTAGCGGGACGGCGGGACTCTTTCGGTACTAGCAAGGTTGATGCATTGAGTCAGCATCGCAGGAATGGGGTTGCTGACCACAAGCGCCCGGCTTTGCCTGTCCGAAATCCCTGAAACTTCCAGTCCAGTCCAGCATGAGACTAGTCACCTTGAAAACTTGGTACGGAAGCGAAATTGACTCTTTCATCACATTGTTGCTCGCAAAGGCGATATAGATTGGTCCTGGCGACTTGATTCTGTCACCATATGCAGCAGCGGTGACTTCGAGCAATAAGCTGAAAAGCAATATGGTTGGTTGATCAAACACACGGGCTGCATCTCGGTCATCCACACGAGCGCTTAGCTGCATGAGTTTGTATGTTATCTCCAACGTTCAATAGCAATGCAATCAGCATCGAAATCATGCAATAAATATGATCATTTTCTCCCAGGCGTGGGTAGGCAAGAGTTGTTGTTCCGCACTAGATTCAGCATGACGCAGGTGTCCACTGACGATCGTCTTGAACTGCTCGACATCGAGAGACTAGTCGGTAAGTTTCCAGATTGAACATTCTTGCACCGCTGCTGATGGACCAAGCATCAACAGAGAGGCTACCCCCCTTCCTGTTCAGAGCATTCTCGGTTGAGCAATCTCGAGGTATCAACGACGAGATGCGAATGCAACCCATAGCCGGCGCAACGGATCGCCGTCAAAGTCTGTTTGCGGCGCCTAAATCTTCAATCAAAGCCATGCTAGAAGTCCATCTCCATTGGGAGTACTGGAGTCCGTCGAACTTCATTTCCTGGTCATCTTCTCTGCTTTGGGTCTTGGAACATGCTGCTCGCATGACACGACATGAAGGAAAGACCAATGTTCACATTGCAGTCATGGATACACGCAAGATCCAAGACATGGCACTCTTCAAAGCTACAGTCTTGATGCAAGTCTATGGTGTGGGAGACGTTTACGATGGTCGTAAGACCATTCTGAGACAGGAATACTTTAGATCTGAATACCTCTTCTATGGACCGCTTCTCAATCATGATACTGATCGATATTATCGTATCGCATCATGGGCTGCAATCTGTTCTGCAGATCTTCACAATTCTTTGCAGAGATTCTCGGAACGAGACTCTTCGGATTTTGGACTGTATCGACGCATCAAACAACTTCGTACGACTTTCGACAATTCGCCCATCGAAGCTCATATCATCGCTCCGACGATCATCATCATCGGTCGTCTCTTCGGTGCAGAATACGAAACATTGATATCCGTGGCTCTCTGCACCCTACTTTGTGGTGAACAGACACCACTTGCCACGATCTTGCGGGGATACCTACGAGGTGCTCGGCTACATCGTCCAAGCGATATTCGCAGTCTGACGTCGTTCAACTATGGAGACGAGGTTGACAGTCAGCTCACCGAAGTGCGTCGAATGTATGACAGTCTACAAAATGTATTATTGAGCATTCTTGAGGAAGAGGAAGATTTGAGCATTCGCCTGACGGATCTAGCCTTGCAGTAGCTGCTTCCAAACTCAGTTCGGTCTGGATCCTGTCTATGCAAGTAGAATGGGCAATAATGCTGCGCACAGTACTGTGACTAGAGGACGAATATACAGATATCTCAAGAAGAAGGGGATGGGATTGGCTGATACATGATCTGCATCACATTACGAGATGAACTTCAGAAATATACAAGTCCGCACTAGTCTGTATCGTATTCGCCAGAACATCCAACAAAGCAACACGTTCGACCACAACAGTTTTCTTTCTATTCGATGATGAGATGGTAGAAGGCTTCGACAGTCCGTGCACACATTCACATCAATCAACACCTGTAGTAATTATACTACAACACTGCCAATTCTCATTCAATAGTACTCAGACTCTGTATACATAGAAATCAGATGAAGCGAAAGCTATGGAAGTTGTTCTAATCTGATAGGTGTGCTGGTGCACGAATGGTCCTCCCTGATCTTGACACTGACTGTTTTGGAGCATGTTGAGCTCTTATTGAATTCTTGACAGCAGCAGGCTTCTGAGGTACCTCATTCTTCTTTGGCCTTCCTTTTAGCCTCTGGTTCTTAGCCTTTAGCTCTTTCTCAGCTTGTTTCTGAGCCCTTTTGGCTTCCCTTTCAGTAGATCTCTGAGCCTTCTTCAAAGCTTCAGCAGTCCTCCTTGCAGCCTGAGCAACAGCTCTATCATCACGCCTCTTCTGAGCTTCTTGCTCTCTCTGAGCCTTTGCCTGAACCCTATCTTGAGCCCTCTGCTCCCTATCCTCTCTCTCTGCCTCCTTCTCTTGCTCCCTCTGCTCCTGAAGCTCAAAAGCAGCTCTCACCTTGCCTGGACTGAACAGGATTGCTCTAGAGCCTTCTTTAGCTCTAAATTGCTCCATAAGCTTCTTGCCTCTCTTTCTCTTCTTCTTCTCATGCCTAAGAGCCTCAGTTGCCTTCTGCTTCCCAAGCCTTCCAAGTGTAGCCTCTGCTCTACTGCTCTGGAGGTCATCAGACAGTCTCTTGATCATTTTCTTGGTTTTCCTGTCTACTGTCTTGTTGATGATAGCCCTAAGCTTCCTCATTCCAGAAGGGGAGTCCCAGCAAGCAGGAGGACTACTTGATGGCCCTCTATCAGAGCCTCTTAGTGTTGGACCTCTCTGATTCCTTTATCTAAGTTTCTTAAGGACCAGGTCTGGATGGAAGGGAATTAGGCCAGTCTTGCTCCAGCTGGAAGCTACATTCTTCTCCGTGAAGGCTTTTTGCCATGCTGGACAGAAGCATTTGAAGAAATCCCTCTTAGTCATCCTTGTCTGGCCTTCAGAGAGCCTTGTGTGCTCCTCTAGCATCTGGCTATAGTATGTAGCCAGAGGAGCAAAGCAGCCAACATCTAGAGGCTGCAACCTATGAGCAGAGTGAGAAGGATACACAGCAACAAGTATCTTATGCTGTTGAGCCCATTCAAAGAACTTCAGAGTGACATGAGAGCCATGGCCATCCACATATAAGAGCCTCCAATCTCTTCTTGCTTTGCCTTGGGTTCTCTGGTCAAACAAGGCTTCTAGCCACTTCAAACCAACTTCATCAGAAGTCCAGCCACTTGGTGAAGAAGTCAACCAAGCATCATGCTCATTAGAATTGAAGTCTTGGACCCATGAGTCTTGCATTAAGCCAGGGGTGCTGTCATAGATCAGTAGAGGAGGTAAAATTGTTCCATCACCACAGATAGTTGCCACCACTATGATCCACTCTCTTGATCCATCCTGACCAGCTCCAAGAAGCTTCTCAGAGGCTTGAAGGTCCTTTGGAAAGACTGTTTTGGCCTTAGTGATCCTTCCAAGAAGAAAGCCCTTTTCATCCATATTGTAGGTGTTCATAGGCAGTATCTGATATTCATCTATTTTCTTGCCAATGATAGAGAAGTGCTGTTCAAAGGAAGCCACAGAGTCGGCTTGATGCCTTTCCAGATCAAGGCTGTTGAGATATCTTGAATCTAGCTCATCCTTGTGCCTTTCAACAAACCTTGAGCACCAGTTCTTTCCAGAAGGCCTTCTACCAAGTTGAGAGGCAATTTCAGCCGCAATTGCTGGTGTAGGTGGAAGACATCTATCACAAAGCTCTCTGATATGCTGTAAGAGCTGCTGCTCTTGTTGATCATTGGGGAATCTTCTATCTTCTACTCCTTGGCTGACTGTGGTAGTGATGCCTTTCCATCTTCTGTATAAGGTAGAGCGATTGACGCTATGCTTCCTAGCAATAGCAGATATACAAGGAGACTCCAAAGATTTTAATTCTGCCATTGCTGCATCCATAGCTGTTGTATTGGTGGAGATATGGGTCATTGAACATGGTCTATATACAACACTGAAAGTGTGCACGAAGTGGTGTTGTGCACGGACTGGGGAAAACTTCTAATGAAACAAGAGGCGGGAGGAACAAAAGCCTCCTTTCTTCTTTTAGTCGCCGTATCTCTTGTATGCCATCCCTGAAATGATCAAAAAGCGGCCGACAAAATTGTAGTAGACAGCAATACTTCTACTGTCCATATTCTGCGCGCGCCCAGGTCTCACACACAACGATATGAGTAATCAGACTGCAAGAACTCAACAAGATCTCTATACACTTGCCACGACGAACTGTTGGACAGAAGGCGCGGTATGCAGATTCTCGACCAGCTTGTCGGAACAATGTTCGCAATCCCTCACAAGCTCTGAACCGAATGGATATACCAAGTGCATATGCATGAATGGCTATGTATCTGTCATCGAAGCGTCAGTCCTATGCTGAGGCTCTTCCCCAATATGACTAACATGAATGTTGGAATGGTGTAAGCTAGCCTACAATCCCAATTCTGCGATCGAGAGCGGCATCAACAAGGCACAATGTTCTGCAGCACGTGTCTCGGTGGCAGCTTTACCAAGTAGTGTCCTCTCGTCCATGATGATCTATAATGCTACTCGACCCTATTCGACACTGAGTGCAATAGCTCGGGTCGTCACAATGCGTGGCGGTAAGAGCGATTCGTCAAACATCGAAGCATGTTACGAAACTTGGAAAGCCACAATGATCACTAGATCAGGGACCACTACACAGCAGATTGGGGTCGCCAAGGTAGTAGTTCAGCGGCATTAGAACCTGTAAGAGACTAGACAATACGACAACTGTGAAGCCTTTTTAGCTGAGTGCGTAAGGACAGCTGGAAGCGATTCCGGGGCTACGCAAGGTCACTTTATAAACAGTGGCATAGAGTGCGTAATGACATAAGATTTCCTGAATAGGCAATAGTTCTATCTACTTCACCTCCTCCTCCTCCACCCCCTTGTTCACTCTATACCTCTATCATTAACGTACCTTTCCCACTTCTCTACGTCGCGGACGACCCTATCTGCAATCCCTTGTGCAATTCCCTAAGAGACGAACCACTCGCGCGTCTTTGTTTCTATTATATGAAGGTCGATACACTCATCGTCGAGAAGGTCAAAGGCTCCCTCTAATATTAACCTCCAGCTTGCCTTGGTTACTAGACTCTTCTGCCAGTCCATATAGAAGCGAAGCGCCTCGTCCATTATGAGATCCTCACGTAGCAGAGAACTTGCTGGCTCGAGTTGAACGCTACTCGGTAGCGTACGCTGATCAGATCGCCGCTCCCCTCCATCGAAATTTACTACTACGTACACCGGCTGCGGTGTCTGAGGTAGCTGCTTACAAGCTTTGACTTAAACTCTTCCGGTAGCTCGTCAATCGTAGCCTCTTGCGGCTCAGCCATGATAGCTTAGCGCCTACTGCAACCAAGGTGGGTGGAGGATCGTGCAATGCCGCTGAGTACTGGAATCGATTCAGCTGTACGTACTCTTTGTAGAGAGCGTACAGTTACTAGGACATCTCTAGCAACTTTCAAGGTGAGCAACGTTACTACCGACTAGCGTTTCTGTCTGCTAGCTTTGCCGGACATCCTCAAGCATATTGACAGTGGTGGAATTCCGTGCTGTAGGCCTTCCAGCTTCACGTGACGTACCATGACTCGGATAGATGAGATGTCCATTGAAACAGCGTCGCCAAAACTTGTACCGGCCGACGGGTCATAACGTAGTAAAGATGCATTGTGCGATCTATCAGGATCTTGCACGGTGAGGAATCGGCAGTTTCGACGCGCTGGACCTTAGGAGTTTTCGGATCATCGGCCCAACCAAGTATATGATAGGGTGAGAGGTCCAAATTAGCTGGATCAGAATACTTTGGAAATCGAGTTCCGGAGACAAACCTGTGTGCAGTACTCCTGCTTGGTGCATGGGATCCAGAGCAGTCGTAATTACAAACGGAACATTTTGTAAGCGACTTTTCTCAATTCTGGTTCGCACGACCTTACAACTGGTTCTTATGCACGCCGAAAAGCTGCATCTCTAGGGCGGCTCAAGCGGAATCGCACAACTTCTGCAACAACAAGCAGGACGCCGGAAGAACTGGAGATAAGCCCCACACGCCTGGATCGTTCGGCTGACAAACGCCAAGACACAGGGGTCCAGTCTTATTGAGCTTGGACCTTCCGATCACCCGGACAACGCAGACACCTCTCCATTCCCTTGACGTTTCTATTATTTGCATTCATTCACGGTGCAGCCCACCCATTTTGCCCCATTACAATCAAAGCATATGCATAACTCCGCTGCCATTAAAGCCTGGATTCAGGCGGCTGAAGTGACAACAGGCGAGAAAAGAAATCGTGAAATCATTCGAAGGCAGGAACAGAACAGAAGCGACACTTCCCCCTCATTTGCCGGAAGACCACGGCAGTATCGATCAGACGAGTACGAGCCTCTTCCAACAAACTTCAATACTCTTCACAGAGTAGACAGTGCCTTCGACGATAATGTGAAGATGGACGACCCTGATCGCACGCCGGTACAGACCTCTCGGCCATATAAGAGGAAGAGTGAGATGTCTAGGCAAACCTCTCCGTCGAAGCGTAGCAGGTCCAGTACTAGTCAACATACTACGAGTTCTACATCTCGACTCTCGAAATCTGTGCTATACCGCAATCTTCCAGAACCGATTCGTACATCTGCACTGATAAAAAAGAACGTCCCCGATACTCATGGGGTGCGTGCCATGATCGACGAGATCGACGACTTCGCTGCTGGGGAAGAATTAGTGGGCGAAGATCTTCTGTTGGAATTCCAGAAAGAGCTGCCTGATGATCGGATATACAAACGATCAAGTATCCTGAGCAGTACGAGTTCGAGACGCCATAAGCTGGGGTCGGATGCGACTTTCAGGGAAATCAACATGATTGTGCGAAATGCCAGCGAATGTTCGACAAAGGAGGCTCCAGAGACGGTATGGAACACGCAAGTGCACGCCATGTGCCTGAATCTAGCCGTCAGCTTATCAGTCCACTTTCATACGACGGGAGCCGAGAACGTGACAGTTGCAAAAGTCAATCCCCGATTCAAGATTCACACAAATGATGATGTCGACCCAACAATTAGCAAAATGGTTGATTTTGTCCTTGTCATCAGAGAATCAGACAAACTCCTGGGCAATCAGCACAAATTGTTCCAAGAGTACAACTGGATCAGGGACTATAATCATACTCTTCATGGGTTGATCACTGATCGACCAATAAGTGTTAGTATCGAAACCAAGATACAAGGCGAGGGTCAAGGTACTGGGCGAAGGCAACTCATGGTCTGGGCGGCAATGCATTTCAAACGACTCGAATCACTATTGTCGTCCGTACCTGAGGCAGAACGAGGCCAGATCAAGCTTCCGTGGCTTCCGCTTCTATTCGTTCAAGGACCGATCTGGTACTTGCTCGTTGCTGAACGGACCGAAGACCATCGAACCATTCTGCACGAAGATCTTTTGATAGGCGATGTCAAGCAGCACGATGGGGTCCTCAAGGTCATTGCAGTGCTCCTTTCGCTTCTGGACTGGTCAGAGACACATTTTCGGCCATGGTTTGAACATCTAATGGATATCATTACCGAGGAAAACGGACCTAAGCCTTTGTTTGCGGACCTACTAACCCAAGAATAGGGGGCAGAGTAGACGCAAGAGGTGACTTACAATATAGGGTGAGCTTTATTTATAAGTCGACCAGAAGCTTCCCAAGCATGAAACACACACTAGCGATCTTATAAGTGACTTAGTGCCCTAAGAGTCTAATTAGAATACTAAACGGAATTTAGGTCGGCTTCCAGTTAATTTTTTAAGCCTAAAAAACCCAAGGGTAAAGCCAGCCCTAAATACCATTTTGATTGATTGATTGATTGATTCTGTTAAGCTATAGACAGGCTAGATGCCCGTATGAGCTATCCATTGCATAAACCTTACTTTGTCGTTCAACCTTGATACCTCTACTCATGCAGCCCCCATCTGGTACTAGATCGCCCCGGGGGTAGACGACCTCTCTCGAACTATATATTCTCACTTTAACGAAGCAGAGAGACACTGTTCGCTGTGCTTCCACGGCTCATCACAGACTTTCCTACCCCTCTCACCCTCACAAAATAGTTATCGATTGTATTGAACTGAGGGGGTCGCTGTCTACAGTCTTCCTTGTCAATTCTGGTCGAAGGCGCCTGCAGTCGAGTGGTTTGCTCGAGAAACTCAATGCTCGCCTTGACGACCCTCATATTAGCGGCCCATTTCTCCTTGGGACCGTCCAGGAGATTCCCGTTACGCGGGTTGATCCTCCCACTCCATCTACCAAGCAGATAAGACAGGTCTCCCTATCTGCCACTAGCGGCTTCCCGACTGCGGCTCTCTGTGCTGTCCATCGCGGGCATGTGAGCATTACATGCTGTACATCCTCTCGTAGCGCCTCACATTCACATGCCGGTAATGCTGTTCGGTCCATTCTGGCTGTGAAAGACGGGAGGAAAGTATTGCCCGTTCTTGCCTGAACAAGAATAGCAGCTTGTTCTCTTGTCAAATCACCATACAGCCCGATAGTGTGCTTCCCTGGCAGTGCACGGTCTAGCGTGGATGTGAAGCTCCCAAATTTTGGCTGTCATGCTGCTTGCCGTGCATATCGGAGATGTCCTTGTCGATGATGCCGGCGTTTGCTGCACGCTCACGGATGCGAATTGGTGGATCTCGGCTCACTGCGTGGGCTGAGTCATAGCTTTTGCCTCCTTATCTGCTACGCAGTGGCGGGGTATGTCCTAGTGGGCAGGAAATCTAAACTTCAGGCTCTACCTATCCTTTATGGTCTCCTCTAGAGTAAAGAAGAGCTGCTGAACTGCCTTGAATATGGCAGCGCTGCCCCGTTTCCTTTCTACGTGATGAAGGATGACTTACTGTCAGAGCATTACCAGAGTTTTCCTGGTCGTTATTGCTTGCTACATACGGCTTCGATGCCCAATGTCATGGCTGTAGCTTCGGCAGACGTCACTGAGCAGGTCGAGCTCCAGCCCACTGTCTCTTGGACAAGTGTGGTAAGGGTATCATCCTGTCCACAGCGTCGAGAGATAGCTGCTATTCCCGCAAGTCTGTTCCTGCAGGAAGCATCTGTATATAATACCAGGTCCCTTCGTCTTGCGGAGCCAGTCTCGTCATGCTCCTCCACCGCTGTGATCTCGCGTTTGTCGACTTGAAGATCGCCAGGTCTTGCCATGGGCAGGGTCCAAAGCTTTGTCTGATCGTCAGTCCAAAGGTGTTGTCGAGCAGGAGACGCTTCTGATGGTATTTCAACGTCGCTGTGATTGAGCCCAAATTACAGCCGTGATCGTTCTGTAGAAGGCAGGACGACCGTTGTTTACGTGTGCGTCCTCTCGGTGGCTCGCCGTCGCTGTCTGTGCCTGGCGGAGTCGCTAGTCTCGTGGCCATACGTGATTGGAGATGGTGAAGCAATCGAGACAAATATGAGGAAGGTCAAGATTGAAGATTCCGCGGAGCTGAAAATTTACAGAAGATAAAGCTGGACACCTTATCACGGAGTGCCTCTTGAACATGTTGTTCTCATTCGGAGATGACAATCAGTTCCATGCCTTCTAGATCCGCCTCTCTTGTTGTACTCCAACCATGGATTCTTTAGCTGTGCTTGCCTTTCTCTGCGGCTCCTTCAACAAGACGGTGTTGTTTGATCCGTCGATAATTGGACCGATCTGGACTACGATCTTCCGGTTGTTGTTTACAAATGGTGCCACTAGTGCTGGCTCAGGTAGCACATGGCCCCTGCTCGACTGACTAGTGTCATTTTGCGCCTTCGAACTAGATCCTGGGCCGTTTGCTTGATCTTGCTGCAATGCTATAGTAGCATTCCTCTCGGCTATACCACAATTGACTCGCGCAACTGCCGCCTGATAAATGGGTAAGTGTCTGATTGCTGTCCTACAGGCATTGTCACAGTTGACCAGGACTTTGACCTCGTTGTTTGATCCGCGTATGTGAGGACCGAGTACAACTTCTATGGGTGCATCATTGTACTGGTTGGGTGATTCCATATTGATTCGGGCCAGAGATTCGTATCTGCTTCTTCGAGAGGATAGAAAGAATTGATCGAGGTACTTCGCAAGGTCTCGGATTCATAGTGAGAATGCTCCTTCTCGGCAACGAGATTGACGTCAATGCTCAGGATGGCTACTACGGCAATGCTCTCCAAGCTGCTGCATGTCGAGGACGCGAAGCGGTAGTGAAGCTGTTGCTCGACAGCGGGGCCGACGCCAACGCTCAGGGTGGGTACTACGGCAGTGCACTCTATGCTGCGTCATGAGAAGGACACGAAGCGGTAGCAAAGCTGCTTCTGGACAACGAGGCTAACGTCAATACTCGGGGTTGCGAGTATGGTAGTGCGCTCCAAGCTGCAATTGAATCAGAGTCCGAAAACGCCATTACCGATCTAATATCCCGTGGCGCTTTAGTAGATGCTCAGGACTCCTACTACGGCACTCCACTGCAAGGTGCCGCTTACTCTGGATACAGAACCATTCTGCAGACTCTGCTTCGCAGTCGAGCGGATCCAAACATCTGCTGCGGCGAGCTATCATCTCCGTTACAAGCAGCTTCTCTACGCTGTCACTTGGACTGCCCGCGTCTACTCATCGAGCATGGCGCCAAAACTGACTTAGCAGGAGGAAAGTATGGCAGCGCGACTCATGCAGCAGCTACTGGTGGTAGCGAAGAATGCTTACGAGTGCTACTAGTGCAGAGCAATGAGTTCCCAAGCGTTTCCGGCTCCCTGATCTCACATCTGATGTCACAAACATATAGTAGACGAGCTCTGGAGGTCATTGACGACTTGGATATGAGAGCTTTAGATAAGCTCGGACGATCCTGCTTACATCATGCGACAGCCAATAGATCCAAAGATGGGCTGTCGTTTCTATCAAACTGCGTCCAAGACATACAAGCAATCGATAATTTGGGATGGACGGCACTGCATTGGGCTGCACACTTCAAAAACGACAAAGCTATCGAGACACTACTACGAGCCGGGGTATTGGCGGACACACAAGACTTCAAGGGACGAATTGCTCTGGCTATAGCAAAGCATACTCAAGACGATGTTGTTATAGCAGCCTTCAACTACGATGATCAAGTGAGCATTGAGCATGCAACTCTCCGACTTATCAACAATGAAACCACCCAAGAAGGCGAGGAGAGCGGAGCAGTGGAGAATGAGTCGGATGAAGAAGAAGTGGCGGAAAACGGAGAAGCAGAGGGGGACGAAGAAGAAAAGGACGAGGAGGAGGAGGAAGACAACGAAGAAGCATTTTGTAACTGCTGCTTACAGGTAAAGTCTATATTTGACGCTAGATCTTGAGCATCGACTAACCTTGTTTCTAGACATCAAGATCGGGCAACTTTTCCTGTGGGATCTGTGCTGACTTCGTTCTCTGTTATCGATGTATAGAAGACGTTACGGGGGTGCATCCTGGTCATGAATTCAAGAAGCATCCCAGCCATCTCCAGGGCAGTGTGGCATAGGTGCAGAACCAAGTCTTTTTATGACCGGAATCCATGACACACGATAGCCAGATCTGAATAATGGTACTAGATTTGCCTTCCTTGTCGTCTACCAAGAACCACCTCGCCTTTCAGTACGTTGTTCATAACTTGGATCGTAAGGCGAAAATCCTGCTGTTCCCTTGCGACCAACATATCTCTCCAAAGATGTGCACCCAACCCAGAGCCTGTTCAGAATTGAACCAACAACGATATGGAGTGTAAGATTGCGGGTGCTTTCAATTGCAGCATCTCGTTGGTCAGGAGTGGCGAGAAGCCGTCCTCGACGTAGCGGATCCCAGGTGATTCAAGAGACATACACCTTAGCTGGAGGTACCTGACCAGGATCGTGCCTGAGCAGCCTGACCTGCAGACCAGTATAACTGCTGGGAGCCCTCGTGAACAAGACCGAGAGCAGTATCAATCATAGACTACGTTGATACACCGTAGCGCTCGAGACCATGAGGAACAATTTAACCAAGCAAGTTCTCGAATGTTTCGAACGAGTTTCTCAGACACCTGACGGTCTCACCTCGAGTAGCCTCACTGAGTCGGTGCCCAAGCGTGGGACTCGGGGCCTCTCTTCTTCATCGGGGGTAAAGCATACAAAATCCACTTCTTCTTGGTCGTTCGCTTGAGCAATTTGAAAGTAGTCAATGTTGTAAGGGCGGAATATAAGTGTTGCGCTAGACCTCTTGACTTCCAGAAAGATATTTTGAAGAGGGTTCGCCCCATGCTCCATCACTCTGCTAATTGTTTCGCTTCGTATAATCTGAGTGTGGTTGCTGAGTACCAAATCTGCTTTCTCAGGCCAGAATGGGGCGCACTCCACGAAAGCCATTCGAAGTGTAGTTTCAGTGTAGTACCAAGCGATCGTGAAGTATAGATCCTCAGCAGGGGAAGGTGGTTCCCACACTCGCAGTATCTTTGCGGATTCTTCGTAGATCGTGCCGTCGTCTGGATCTTCCAGCCTGACGAGAACGTCAGTATCTTGGTCGAATGCTGAATGGTGACCAGATTGCGGTCTCTTGGAGTATGCGGCCGGCTTCGACGGGCGTTTGTACTTCGGCGTGTTGATCTTTATGGCGATCTTGTTGTTCTGACATACATTGGACACACTATTCTTTGATGCTATTGCCCGTGGAGGTGTTATCTCGCCATGCAGCATTCTTCGGTGAAGAATACCTGGAGACATTGACAGCTTCGTCGCTGGCGCGCAATGTGATTAGACTAGTGCAAGCATTGATGGTCGGGACGATGGAGAGTCGGCTGGCAAGAATGACACCACAGATCGTATCAACGCTGTAGTAGATACTTAGCCACCGTAAGCAAAGAACACTTGTGCTTCAACATTCGTTACGTCGCGGCAAGAAGTCGCACAGCCATCCGGGCTTTCGGCCGCCGAATGTCACTTGGCTGTGGAGCCACCAATTTTTATGTAATCTACGCGTAGACGCGTGTTCGTGTAGAAAGCCACGCGTGAACGTCTCGGCTAAAGTCCTGCCGGAAACATATGGAACATCTGATTTGGCCCGAAACTTTTTGTTCACTGCCAAAGCAACATTAGGGCAAAGGCGCCGCAATTCACCCAGCAGCAATAAAGCTTGCACAGAGCATTTTGAAATGTCTTCGAAAGCGGCAGGCAAGATTGCAGGCCACTAGGCTGGCCGATCTGTCATCTTCAGCAAAGGTGACGTGCTTTGCTGACGAAATCGTCCATCAGTGGTTTCCGTGCACCCTAGTACCTTTAGGTTGACCCAGACTATAGTCAAATTTGCCTAAAGTTTTGCTGTTGATATCGTCTCGCGCCCGTGACTTGTTAATCGTTCGGTAGAGAAGCCGGCTGTCTCTGATCATTTCATATCGCTGTTGTAGATGAGGCAAGTCCGCGGATCTATCACGACGCTTTTTCACAGGGCAGAGCAAAATCAGCACTCAGTCAATAAGTGCGATTGCAACCCTCCGCAACCGTATCTTCTACGACCATTGGCGCATGTAAAACATGTACTTCGAATGTATTTGCCAGTCTCGTCCACTACAGGGTCTTCGCCGATGATACTCTCGTTCTGTATAACTTTGCACATGCCATGCTTTGCTCTTGCAGATAGGCATTGATACTTATGGACCACATATGGACCTTGTCGCTGGCCTTCAACTGTTTCAATAGTACACATTTCACGACAAGAGTGGCGCTGATTTGCTTTGCTGCTGCATAGAAGTGTTGGGAGGGTGTTCCGCTACAATGGTCGTTGACATGAAGCTAGTAGATATTCATCGATACCTGGCCTCATAGCTACTAGGTATCTGCACGATCATGATGGGGTTGATTCATGTCATTTATACAGCTCTCTCTGTGTGGAGGACCTGAAGAAGAGTATAGGAAGCGCTGGATGTAGCGGTGCTATGGACATTGCACGATTACATGTTATAGCAGGACTTATCGCAGAGTTTCATAACGTAATGAGTGCCGCAAGATATGCTGCCATGTATGTTCTGAGTTATGGGCTTTTTGAATGCTACCATTGCGCTTGATAGCAAGTTTTGTCAAAGGGAGGAGAGACAGGTATGGTCAAGATTCTTGCGTATTGATGCTCTTCACTTGGACAGACGTCTACCTTGACTTGCGAAACGGTAGCATGCAAAGCATCATTTGAACGTCGCAGAGTGAGACACGCAGACATTGATCGCAGCCACTAAGGCTTTATTGCTTCTGATCGGCGGACAGGGGAAAGTCACTGCGGATTGAGAACCCCAGCCTTGGTGTTGCTTCTGTGAGGATTCACTAGGTGCAGACATTGACCGCTTAGTCGCATGCTGCATCTTTTCCCAATTGTAGAGAGTAATTCCCACTACGGCCACAACGGCTACCTTGTTCAGTAGATGCTTGCGTGTAACAAGATCGATCACGATGTCCAAGACTTGCGACAGGCCTTGTGCTGATAGCATTAGGATCATAGCTCTCGGTGGTCAACAAATCACTCAGAACGTATTGTGTCTCGATTCATGACCACTGAGATGCTATGCTTTCCGATGGTGATCCCTGTTCTAGGACTGCACATGGCTCTAGTCGCCCAAATTTTGTTCTGGACGAGCTTGTCTAACGATCTCTCGAACTCCTGGGACGACAACGTTTCGTGATGTAATGGGCTTGCGTGTCTGACCATATTGCTTCACCCTCTCCCGCAATCACTCAGTCCTGCATTCGAATGAGTGAACAATGCGAACAACGAAGCATGCTTTTGTGTAAACCTCTCATATCATCCAGCGAGTCCCTCACACCACTACTCAATTGCTCTGCCATGGATTTCTGGATCTCTACCAAATAATGTCGTGATTACACGAAACGCTTTGAAAGAATGGTATATTTTCTTTTGTATTTCGCAAGTCTTCTACAGACCACAAGAGCTAACCTAAAGAGAATGGTGAGCCGACAGCAATCGCGCATTTAGATTTTGTCTTGTGTCGATACACGATCATTCGCCAGGAGCAGGGATTTTAGGGAAAATTCGAATACATGATCCGCAACATGATCCAATAAGTCCTGGTAATCGAATCCCTCCGTTTGATACTCAGCCCAGGAGCAAAGAGGGCATGAAAGGATGACTGGTAAAGCATGAGTCGCACAAATATCCGCAAAAAGGTCCGGATCATCGACGTAGTCCCCATGGTCATTGCGTAAGTGCACAGCAATACCGGTAAAATCCCAAAAGATCTCGCCCAGGTCACACAACACGCACTTCCAGCATTCAGGCCCTGCATGTGCGGTCTCCATATGCTTGTCCAATGCGTAACGAGTGGCGAACATTGCTGCGGGTGTCGGACATGCTTCAAGAAAGCACGTATAAGGCTGTATATCTTGTGCAAGGTGTTCACTGCTCCCAAATCAGTATCTCTTCCGTCCCGCTGAAGATATACATACCACCATCCATCGTTCGACTCTGTGATTTCTCGCGACCGTACATGAGAACAGCTATGGCACACGAAGGACCCTACATTCTGAGCGATAGACGTTGCGTCGGCATACGTAGTCCTTGCGGCATCAGCTGATGGGGCAGTAGTTGACATGACATGGACGTCTTTCTGTTCAATCG
This sequence comes from Elsinoe australis, assembly GCA_007556505.1. NCBI lineage: Eukaryota > Fungi > Ascomycota > Dothideomycetes > Myriangiales > Elsinoaceae > Elsinoe > Elsinoe australis. The sequence continues at coordinate 171,941 of SWCS01000015.1, forward strand.
TTAGTCGTATAAGAGGCGTTGATGTAGTATCGCTTACCTGGGACGTGAAAGTGTTGTTGGAAGTACTGCGCTCCTGGTGTTGAGAATCGTCATCTCCTAGGCACTCGGCTCCATCGGCTGTTCTCGATCTGTCCCGTGAGAGTACATCGTCGTCTGCATCATGATATAGCTGTCGCCCGGGATTGTACCCCACGTTCCAGTGGTGGTTCTGAGCATCGTTCTTGAAGGTTTCATAGCGGTGACGACGTCGTAAATTGACATTGACCAAACGCTGCTGTACTTCATCCAAGCGTGCAACATAGCCGTCATTCAGTCGAGAAGCTCTATACCATGAGACTTGCTGACGATCCCCTAGCTCAGTGGATTGCAACAAAATCAATCGTGCTAGCTGGACTTCCAAGAATCTATAGTCCTCAGCTTGAAAAGTGCAGTCTGCTCGAAAGAATTTTTGACGTCCAGCCGACTGTTGTGTGGCTCGGGCCAGATGTCCAAGCTGCTGTAATACAGCGTCAACATTATGGATCGTTTCTTGTAAAGAAGCATCCTGCGTCTGGTCAGAAGAGTGCTCCCCCCCTCTACCTGTGTTCTGGAATTCAAGGTATTTTTCCAGATATGTATTTAGCAATCGAAGCAAAGCAGTATAGAAAGAATCCAATTGAAACCCAGAATCGGATTGCAGTCGATCTGCGTCTAGCTGCTCGAAGATACCGACTTGATCGATCCAGGAGTAAAATTCTGCCCGTTTATCCTCCAACCATGTGTCTGATGTCGAGGTACAACTTGCAAGACATTTTTTGAATGAACGAAGGCAAAGAGTGGTCGTGCTGGCGATAGTATTGACCATATGTGATTCCCCATCCCCGTTACATGACGATACGTTCGATACTTTCATGCTTACGGTCTGTGAGCAGTTGCTGTGAAGACGTTGATGAGGTGGACTGGGAGATAAACGCCGGACGTCACTTGGACGACTGGTGGAGAGGTAGAAGTTGATGAAGAATGGATGATTTTGTCCGCGAGTGATTTCAAGTTCTATTGGCGCCCAATGAGATTGCCAGGCTTGCCGCCAGACGATGTGCGCAATCAGCACAGTCAGTCGAGTAACGTAAAGCAGCGAATGCAACGAGCGCATCAACTCTACAATGATGGAAGTGTGCATCGTAGCGTTTCACAATTTCCCATTTACATCCAAAGACAATGTCGATGAAATGATTGATCGGTTGGGCAAGCTATGTACGGTTATCCTGTAAGAGCTACCCAACGACGCCCGGACCTATCTAGTCGTCTTATAACTCTTCCCAGTCTGTTCTAGATCATGTCTCTGAGCAGTCCCTAGGCAGACTGCCCTGCTCTAGTTGTGTGTTAGTGGTCCTGGATGTGCCTGCTTAGTTGTTTGCTATCATAAGACCTTTGCCCTTACAGCTATTTTCAGTAATAGTCAAGATCATTTTGAGCTAGCTATTCCGTAAGAGCCTTTGATAATAAATTGGTAAGTGAACAAGTATCAGAATCAATCATACTGACAGACTAGTATTTAGTCACCATATCACTAGGTGTATTCTACTAAAAACCTAGACCTCCTATAAAATAGTGATATCATCGTAAGAAGCTGCAGGCGACTACTGGTATTTATTATAGGCTGATAGTTATAGCTACC